>CM022394.1:6922977-7522977 GCA_011833715.1 Carcinoscorpius rotundicauda | reverse complement strand
TTCAAATGATGATCTCAGTAAAAATGTTACTTTTGTTTTTAAACAAGTTGACACAGATAGCCTCGTTGCTTTGTGCCATGAAACACTAAATCAATCAATCACTAAATCAATTTTAAACAAGTTTTTAATGTCCATATCAGTTGGCTCTCCTGCATATATACTTCAAGTTGGTTCCTCATTATAATGAAATAATTTTAAATATTTGAATTGAAACATATTGCTTGTAATAGAGTAAAACACAATATAAAACTATTGAGTACCCCCAAAATAATGTAAATTAGTACACAACATAAGTGTAGAATACTTTTGTTTATATCACATAAAAGTTTATAATTAAAAAATAAAACATAACATAAAAACCATGCTCATGTAATAATACTAATGAATATACAGCCTTGCTTGGTTAGATCTCGATTATAAAAACCAAACCATAAACACCAAGTGTATCAGGAAATAGTTGTGTAACCAAAATGAAATATGTCAGTCAGTAAGCAAATAAATAAACAAAACAAAACATTCAGATTATTAATATATTGTAACTTTTATAATTATAGATAAATGTTTCAACATTGTTCACACAAATATTTGTTTTTAAATACATATTTGTATTACATGCTGTTTGTTTTATCTGTTCTTTTTTATAGTTCGTTTGTTTACTATTATTTAGTACAGATTATATCATATTTCTGGTGTAATTACTATTTTCTGTTTTGTACATTTAGCTTACTGAAGATGGAATTTTAAAGATTCTAAATGCCTAATAAATATTTCATATAATTATGTTCGAGTTTTTTTTGTGTTATTTTTACCTGTTTTTAAACAGTTTACATTCATATATATCTTGTAATTACAGTCCAAACAAGAATGTAACTTAAAATTATTACAAAGTAAAAACTGGCTATGGAATTAACTCCAATTGTTATGTGGAGTTATATAAGATAAAAAAGTAATTTTTACAGGTGCTACACAATGTCCATTAATAACATCAGGAAAGAATTCCAGTCCATCAATGAAGATAAGGTATGTTAGATGAAAATTTTACTGTTATACTGTAAATATAAATTAGTTATTTGAATATTAGTAAATTGTTATTGTATAATAATAAATGTAACTATTTTAAAGTTTGTTATAACCATTATTTCAGAAAGTGTTATATAATTTTTAAACAACCTTTTCCATCTCTTAGTTGCTGTAGTCATAAAAATATCATATTTTAGGGACTTAAGTTTTAGATGTTATTCATTTCAGTTAATTATATAAAAATACATTTTTGAATAAAATATTACTTGAACCAACCAATGGACATGGTATACAGTGTATAATAAGTGTTGCATCTCTGAAGTTTTCCCTTTTAAGTATCATAATGAAGATAATTTTATATGTATTTTTCTATTGTATTTACCTTTTATTTTTTCCAATACAAACTTCAATATGAATTTTGTTTTGTATATCTCTCTTGGCATCATAAAATACAAGGTTATTGTGATTATCACACATAAAGGAATCAACAACAAATAATCATTTTCTATTTTAGCTGTGTTCTAAACACACTGATTTAAGCTGCATCTTTTGAAGTGTGTAGGATAAATCATTCTTAATTGTTAGTTTATAGAAGGTAATCTCTATTTGGACAAAATTTGTACATCTTGTAATTGTTTTTAAATACCTTTCTAAAAACTGTAAAAAGGAGAAAAATAAACACAATTGTTTTTAACAGAAAGGTTTTGCTGTGCAACATTTAGAGTACTTGAGATAAGTGCTGACACATTTCTTCATTTCACAAGTCTGGACATCTCTAATGTGTGTGTGTGTATTAATGTATGCATCATGCTTTGAAACTCGAGTAAAATTGTATTCTAAATACAATTGGTATGAATGTTAAAACTTTAATTAAAATAAAGTATAGAACAATCCTGCGACCTTCTTAAGTCATCTACAGGTTAGCAAAGAGATTTTGCAACTGACCATTGTTGGGCATGTGTCTTAAGGACAAGAATGTAAATGGGTACAAGATTGTAGGTGTGTAACAGTTAGATGTTATTAATTAATACAGGTATTAAGGTGTTTCCTTATATTGGATTGCTTGAGTTCTTGTATCAGTGAGGCTTCTTTGATTTTGTATTTGTTTGAATTTGTTTCCGTACTTATCATGTTGGTGTTTTCTTTGGTTATGTCGTCTTATTTGACTTGCAATGTTCAGAAATATGTGGTGTTTTTTACATATTCTTTGAATCTGGTTTTCATTTCTCTGCTTGTTTCTCCAATATAGAAGTCATGGCAGTTGTTATATTGTATTTTATAAATAATATTGGTGTTGTGTTTGTCAGTGTTGTTTTTACATAGTATGGACTTTATTTTTGTACCTGGTTTTTGAATAAATTTGGCATTTACTGAAATGTTGTGTTTTGTTACAAGTTTCTTCCAAATGTTGGTTATTTTTTTGCTGATATTGGGAACGTATGGTATGCAGCAGTGTAAGGTTTTGTAGTTTGTTGTATCTTGGGATGTATTGTCGGTCTAGGTGTATGCATATAATTTTTTCCATGTTTCTTGGAGGAAATTTGTTGATGTTAATGAAATGTTTTGTTGACTTCATCATTAGGTTTATCAGGTGAGTGTAATTTTGTGTCTTTGTTTATTTATTTATTTTTAATATGTTGAGTTTTTGTTTTGTTTCACGTGTTGAGTTCCAGGGAACGTATAGTCTAGTATGGGTGATTTTTCTTGGGATTTCTGTTTTTAATTGTGTATCAGTTCTTGTGATCTTGAGGTTGGTAAATGTTATTTGGTTAGTTTTTCTTGTGCTCACAAGTGAACACATGTTAGGGTATATGGAGTTAATGTGATTGAAAAATCTAAGTTCTGTAGATATGAAACCAGCAATTGTATCTTCAACATATCTGTACTAATATTGTGGTGGTTGTAAGGCTAAATTGTTGATATAAACCTCATAACAAACTTCTTTGCAATGTAGGCAGGAAGGAGAAGGTTCAACCCAGTAACAGTTATGAATATCAGGAATACTGTACTTTTCGAGTGATGTTAGGATTTTGTGGAATTGTGTAGAAAATACATTTATCTTTCTAAAAATAATTAATAATTAGTTCATATACACAAGGACCTGACATCAACTGACAATCACCAGTATTTATTTTCCTTTCCTTTCAGTGAACTTCATTTCTTTGTTCTCTCTCCATTACAGACTTGTCTGTGTGTATTTCAAAGTTAAACAAACATACTGGTCTTAAAAATCACATAAAACAACAACAACATGGAATTCTTTAGACCAGATTGTTATTGACAGAACAGACAATATGGATATTTGTAACAAACTTATTAGTAGCCAGTATGTGAATTGATGAAGAAGACTTGATTTTTTTGCCACAAACTAAAATGGAGTTATGATATGTAAAACTGCTTAGTGGTTTTTGTAATATGTACTACATTTGTATTTTTCTTAGAGCTAACAGTAAAACTCTGCTAGGTTTTTATTATTGGTAAAAACAGTAATACATCATAGCATTAATCTAAGTACTTGAAATACGTGTTACTGGAGATTTGTGAATGAGATGGATATGCACGTGGTTTTGATTTGAGGTTTATTGATACATATTTTGCAAATATTTGTGTTGATGCTTTAGACTTTTATGAATTTTTAGGAACTTTCGAGGCTTCCTAGAAACATAGTGTAATTCTAACAACAAACTAAACAGTATGAAAAGTAACTCCTTGTCTGGTTGCTAACATAACAGTAACAAAACTTGGTGTAGGTAAATGAGTTTAATACTCATCCAGTAATTTTGCTGTCAGTAATGTAACCAGTAAAGCTAATGTTCCATATACTTTCAGAGCATTATAAAATAGAATGGTTATTATTAACACAAAGCTGATATTATCTTGCACGCTAGTGTCATCTTGGTAAAGTTTTAAATTGTGTTAAGTATTCATATAAGCCGTGTTGATAAGTTTTGTAATGTTATAACAAGTGTTTGAGAGGTCTGTTAATTTAAATAATTATATATAAATATCTTTAAAAAAAGACAAAAGTTAAATAGAAGATGCAAAGTTCTGAGACTTGAGGATGTCTCAAGTACTGATAAACAGATTTCATTAAAATCAATATTATTTATAAAAGAAATAGATGTACTTTAGCTAATAATATAATTTTCTTTAACTTTTGTTTTGTTTTCAGATTCTCTTACAACCATTCAACTATATATTACAAGTGCCAGGGAAGAAGATTAGAAGTAAGCTAACAAAGGTGTTGCTTCAGGTTTTACTTGTCTGAATACGTTCATTTCTATGAATTGTAATGCTGTTAAAAATATTGTTCTTACATTATATGCTGTGCAGCTTTCATTCGTGAGGATTCATAAGCAAAGTTATAGTGTTTGTAAAGTTTATACATTTTCTGTGTATTTGGTAGTTTTAAGCAAGAACAACAAATACTCCAAGAATAGACTGTAATGTATGTTCTAAACTAAGAAAACTATACAGTGATAATGCCAGATTTATGTTTGTATAATATACAAGTATGACAAGCACATTTATGGGAAGACTTCCTTTGTGTGTAACACAAAATATTTTACTTAACCTAATTTCATAAAAGATACTTTCTGTTGTAATAAATTCATGTACTTGTTTATTTTCTTCAGGCTTTCAATCACTGGCTGAATATTACACCTGAAATGTGTCACGTGATAGGGGAGGTTGTTCAAATGTTGCACAATGCTAGCTTGCTGTAAGTTATGCATTTTGATGTTTGTATGAGAAAATCATGTCATATATATTAAGTTGTGTGTATATACATAATTGTGAAGGTTTGAGAGAATAATTTAAACACACAGTTAGAAGATTGGAGTGTGGATACAAAACGGGTCGTTCTGCAATTGGTCACTATTAATTAAGTGGCAACTTGCAGGTTGGTATAAATTTCCTAAGATGAAGGTGAAAATATCTGTTATCCAGATAGGTGTAATGCATTATAAGGAAATACAGAATTATACTAGAACTTAAAAATCCTTAACTTGGAGTCTGTACAACTATCAATACTGTGTGTACAATAAATATTTTCTCAAAAGCTACTTAGGCCTGTTATGTTATGTTACACATGTCTTTTTTGGTAATTTGCAAGAAATTTTCTACTTCAATTACCAAGAAATTAAATGTACACCAAACTTTCTGTTGTGACATGAACTGTTTATATACCCAGTTTTATTCTATAGGATAGATGACATAGAAGATAATTCCTGTTTAAGACGAGGGGTTCCAGTAGCTCATCACATTTTTGGTGTTGCTAGCACTATCAACACAGCTAATTATGTATATTTCTTAGGCCTGGAGAAGTTGCTGAAACTTGGAAAGCCTGAGGCTACAGTTGTGTATGCAGGTATGTTATTTTTGTGTTTTAGTAGGCCTACACTATAGTTGTACATTTAAAAAGTTTATATAAATTGTACTAAATAGCAAAGCTTGTAGTACTGGTTAAAGGTTTGACTTAATTATTAAAAATTGCTTGTGTAAAACTCTTAGCTAAATTATTGTTGTAATGATGTTTGTACTTAAATTTAGCCACCAACATTATTGTCTGTTTGAGGACATTAATTTAATTAGCATCACATTTTAGCAACTTATTATCTGGATGTATTGATGTTAATTTAGCTTATGTCTATGTATAAGTAAGTTATTACTGTGGATCATTTCCCAGAACAAAAGATACTCTTAGGGGAGAAAAATGATGAGTGGATTTGACAATGAGAAACTGCCAACCAATATTGAATTTGATTAGCAGTTAGGAAATGTTGTTTAGCATCTTTTTAACATTCAGCATTTTAGCACATTATGGTAACTAATTCAAACAATAGGTCTTAACATTTTGTAAAGATATCCACAAATGAAAAGATGGTTCAAACTCTAATATTTAATTGTGCCATACACAGCATTTCATAAACAAAATGGTTCCTGGTATGTAAAGTAAAACTTCAAAACTGCAAGGAATATCAACACCTCAGTTGTTACTACCACTTTCAGTGCAAGCTTTGTTCCCACAGGAAACACATCAGCTAGTTTAGATAATTTGTAATGGTTCTTGTCATGTAGTATTTCAATAGCATGACATGACCCACATCAACTTGTTTGGATAATTTGTAATGGCTCTTGTCATGTAGTATTTCAATAGCATGACATGACCCACATCAACTAGTTTGGATAATTTGTAATGGTTCTTGTCATGTAGTATTTCAATAGCATGACATGACCCACATCAACTAGTTTGGATAATTTGTAATGGTTCTTGTCATGTAGTATTTCAATAGCATGACATGACCCACATCAACTAGTTTGGATAATTTGTAATGGCTCTTTTCATGTAGTATTTCAATAGCATGACATGACCCACATCAACTAGTTTGGATAATTTGTAATGGTTCTTGTCATGTAGTATTTCAATAGCATGACATGACCCACATCAACTAGTTTGGATAATTTGTAATGGTTCTTGTTTTGTAGTATTTCAATAGCATGACATGACCCACATCAACTAGTTGGGATAATTTGTAATGGCTCTTTTCATGTAGTATTTCAATAGCATGACATGACCCACATCAACTAGTTTGGATAACTTGTAATGGTTCTTGTCACACAGTAATTCAATTGCATGATATGAGTCACGTCAGTTAGCTTGGATAATTTGTAATGGCTCTTGTCACGTAGTAATTCAATAGCATGATATGAACCACACATTTCCTGTGTGATTTACAACTTATTTTATGACAGCAAGAATACTGTAATCAGACATGGTTCAAAGGTTGATGAAACAAAATTTAAGTATAAAGGTAACAAGTTTAAAGTTACCTTCTTTTTCTTGTGATTACGTGATTTTAATTTCAAGTCTAATCTAAATCAACTTAATCATAAAGCCTTAATGGCCAGTTTCGATGTTATATCCCTCTTTACAGAAGTTCCAACAACAGAAGCCTGCAAGATGCCTTAGAACTCTATATCCGAGTCCCTAACCCAATTATAGATATTCCCAGTAACCAGTTAGCAACCCTCATAGAATTCACCACAATAAAGACAAACTTCATGTTCAACAACCAAAACTATATACAAACAAATGGCCTAAGCATGGGCAACCAAGTATCACCAGTTCTAGCCAATATTTTTATGACACAAATTGAAACACAAGCAATTAATACAGCATTACATCCACCACTATACTGGTACAGATATGTAGATGACACGGTTGCGGGATTCAAATCTACAGAACACATACTTAATTTTTTCAATCACATTAACTCTATACATCCCAACATTAACTTCACATGTGAACAGGAAGAAAGCAACCAAATATCATTTCTTAACCTCAAAATTATAAGAACCGACACACAATTCAAAACAGAAATCCACCGAAAAATCACCCATACTGGACTATACATTCCTTGGGACTCAGCACATGAAACTAAACAAAAACTCAACATACTAAGAAACCAGATAAACACAGCCATAAAACTATGCTCACCAGATAAAATTAACGATGAATTAGACAAAATAAAACAATACTTCATCAACATCAATAAGTTTCCTCCACAAACCGTAGAAAATATTATACACACACACCTAGACAGAAAGCAAAATCAACCAACAAAAGTAAATATATCTCATGAATCAAAAAATCATGAAACCATATACTGGTGTATACCATATATTCCTGACATCAGCAAACAAATAACCAACATTTGGCAAAAACTAGTAACAAAATATAACATTCCAGTTAACACTAAATTTATTCAAAAACCAGGCACAAAACTGAGGTCTATACTATGTAAGAACTACACTGACAAACACCACACCAACATTATTTATAAAATACAATGTGATAACTGCCACGACTTCTATATTGGAGAAACAAGTAGAAAAATGGAAACCAGATTCAAAGAACATAAAAAGTCACCTTCACACGTTTTTGAACACTGCAAGTCAAATGAACACAACATAGCCATAGAAAACACTAAAATACTAAATAAAGAAACAAACATAAACAAACGCAAAATGAAAGAAGCCTTACTTATACAACAACGTAAACCCAAAATAAACCAATATAAAGGAACGCCATTATATCTATATTAATATTATAGATAAAATTATATTCAAACATCTAACCCCGCCCTCTACATTGCGCCACTCAGTTACACAACCCCTTCCAAACATGTGGTCAGCTTCCGGTCAGTTACCTCTTTCTTTGTGAACCTGACGATGACTGAAGAAGGTTGAAACGTTGTTCGCTCTTCTATTTAAAATATTTTCTCAAACCAAACGAGCCGTTTTTGTATATAAAAAAAAAACCTAGCAGTTAAGTTCTCAGAACTGGAACATGTGACAATGCCAGTTGGTTTTGCTTTTGTTGGTCATGTTTGTTGCTGTCTCCAAATAGAATAATGTGGCTATTAAACAGAAACAACACTTTCCTAGTCCTGCTGTACACATGCAGTCAAAACTTGGACCCATAGTTGACCCAAACACTGAGAGTCTTTGTGAATTACGTACCTACAAACATATTTGTATTGTATTAAAAATGTTATCTTTGATACCAGTACCACAAAACTAATATAATTCTCTACCCCATCTCATAGTTATTAATGTTTGATATATGTAGCATTAGTACATAAACTTTTTTAATGTGTGATAATTTAGCAACCTTATTAGTCCTTACATTTTATTGTCAAACAGCATCAGCACTTCATAAATGTGAAAATTGTCATTTTAACACATGAAACATATGGATATTTGGGTAGAATCATGCATTAGCAGTTTTGCTAATATAGCTCCTATAAAAATATAGATGTAACATAACATTACAGTCCATTGTTGAGCATATAAATATAAATTCTAACCCCGATACTAATAACCTAGCAGATGTAAGAAACATTAGCAAATGACCTCACAAATGTGTCAATTCTCTTTAGACTTAGAATGATATTAATCATTAGCACATGTGAAATACTGCTAAAGGTGACTTGGTAGAACTAATCTAGGCCCTTTTTAATAGTTGCAAAAAGTTGTCATACTTTAACACTGTGCACTCAGCTTGACACAAAGTATTTATAGAGATCTAAACTTTGTCTATATTCAGTATGAGACACTAAAAACTAGATAGCTGAAATTATCTGAGTATTGCATGTTAAGAATGTCCATAACTGTGTGTCTGTCTGTCAGCACTACCATTGAAGCAGCAGCTAAAGTTATGGTTATTGTCAGGGATGTGGAGTACAGGTCCATCGTAGCCATTCCAAAGTGCTAATATTTTACCTTGTACTGACAGTTTATCTTACTTAGGTGGCTCATATAAATCCTTTGTTAAAGTGTGCAGTGTATATCGCATAGCTGGTTTGTTCTGTAAAATGCCTCTTAAAGTGCTAAATGCAAAATTTTCCTGCATACAACATAATGTTGCCATTAGGAAAGTCATCATTTTTACATTCCAAATGACAGATGGAGAAACCAGCTCCACTTTTAGTCATGTGACTGCATAACCTTTGTTAAACTTAAACTTTACTGCTCATTAACCATGTTGAATGTTTCGAGGACAACGCACAAGAGAATGTAATGATTAACACATTTTGCTGAGCAAAGTGATTTACAACTGCACTTTTCTGTTGTAAGATAAAGAAAACAAACAATGTTCAAGTCATTTTCTGTAATTTACTCAACATAAATCTGCAAATTTTAATTTTTTAGCTCCATAGATCATATATAAAGACAGTTGAAAATTTCTCACTAGAACAATTGCTGGAACTCCATCGTGGTCAAGGAATGGAGATATACTGGAGAGACAATTTTGTTTGTCCTACAGAAGAGGAGTACAAACACATGGTTAAAAGAAGTATGTTGTTTTAGTTCTTATAACTAAACAGTATTGAATTTATAGTTTCAATGTAATAAATTCATGACATACCAGTGGTAATTAACTCTTTCACAAGGCGACATGGGTGGAAGACAAATGTCATCCTTTTTGTTCACTTGCGTGCAAGTGTTGTTGAACTTTTATTTTATGAATCTATGTCAATAAGTTTATAATCAAATCGAGATTATAATTCGAACTTTAATATTATATATGTGTTGATTTTTAAATATGAAAGTAAATATTAAACAAATACATCTAAATATTGATTTTAGTGAGTCATGGTATGTTGAATGCAGCATTGTTTAAAATTAGATGTTTGTGATGTTACAATACTAAGTCTAGTTTTGTAAAAATCAAGAACTGCAGTTACTAATGCTGATAAGCTGAAATATAAAATAAAAACTTCATATTTTTTTTATTCTCCTGAGATGGGGCTTATGTACGTGAAGGAACACAATGGCCCTATTCATCTTTCTAGAATTTTACAAACAGTTCATTATATATTCTTATGGAGATATGTGACGTGAATAACCAATCAACAGCCCAGAATGTCCTCCCAGTGGCTTTTCTCAGCCATTTTGATCTGTGAAAAGGTTCCCACATTCTTTCTTTCCAAGCTTTTAAGAAGATAGATTATGTCTTTAGACTGTTGGAAGTTTCATACTTTTTTAGACCTAAATGCATTGTAGTTACTAAGCTTAACAAATTATAGTGGAATTCTGTGGTACCAGTATAGTTATTTATGATTATTTAGTTATTTAAGTATATATATAAAACTTAAAAAAAAATTTTATATCCTCCACATGCAAAATTATAAAAGGCTTAACAACTTATGTCCAGCAATAACCGAGTTCAAAAGTCATAGCTAAAAGAGGTAATCGTGTGCTTTACTTCTTTATTTCTTGTTTTATATTTGGATAATTTAAACTTTATAGCATAATATAAAATACTTGTCCACTAAAACACAGCCAAGACTGAGAGAGTTTTATATTACTGAATACAGTGCACAACCAAAAGTTAAAATAAAAAGTAATAAATATATATAATACTATGAATCTTGTGCTACTTAAACTAAAGATTTGTATTTTTGTGTTATTAATATGTAGTCATTCTAGCATGAAAGTAAACACAATTTATATTTATTTCCTAATTTTTTTTATTATGATGGTTACAAGGTTGGTTAGTTGACAGACTCCACAAAGGATATAGAAAGTAACATAAAATACAGTCTTACTAAAAACGAACATTTGAAACGTATCTAGGAGATTTTGGAGGTTACACAAATAATATTTTAGATTTTTGGATGAATAATAATTTTTAATCATAACATGAAATCATTTTTCACTCTGACTAAACAAATCAGCTTTATATTCACAAACAATTCTTTAGTAAAAATATTTCATTAAAAAAAATCTGATTTTTCGTTTGCAAAAACAATTTGTAATTTACACAATAAACATTTTGGTTTGGGACTGATCTATAGTCATCTTAACAAGTGCTGAATATAGTGCATTAGAGTGTTGGTTGAAAGTTTCATTTGTAAAAGTGTTAATGTGGTTTAATTTCTAGTTTAAGAAATTTAAAGGGTAATACCTTTCCACAACTGGCTATAGACAGTGAAAGGCAGTAGAAACTGAAACATTCTGTTTATAAGCATTTAGCTTCATGCCTTTAATTGATTTTTCATGATGACTGACTGGGTTAACATAGGTGTTTGAATTTTGTCTAATAGGTGGGATATCCTCAATGCATTTGGGTACTATTACCATAGACAATATCTGTTATGACAAGAAGTTGACAACCTAGACCTACAAATAGAAGTAACATCTTGATACAGAACTTTTGCCAAGCATGACTGTTGCAGAATTTAAGTTTTAATTTATATTGCTGAAAAACATTCATTATATACTGCTGGTGGCAGAAAAGTGATTGTATAAATTAAACAACTCTTCTTTTTCTGCTCATATTCCAGATTTTTAAAAATTGTTCGGTTGTTATCTCCATGTATATTGTTA
Source organism: Carcinoscorpius rotundicauda (assembly GCA_011833715.1). Taxonomy (NCBI): domain Eukaryota; kingdom Metazoa; phylum Arthropoda; class Merostomata; order Xiphosura; family Limulidae; genus Carcinoscorpius; species Carcinoscorpius rotundicauda. The sequence goes on along the minus strand of CM022394.1, from coordinate 7,511,061 downwards.
CTTCAGTAAGAAGAAATAGGAAAGTTGTAGTTTTGCAACATTTAAACTCTTTGTGCATGTTTGTAGAATTTGTGGGAGTTCCATCTATCTGGACACATCATGGATGAAGATGAAAAAACTCAAATGAAATTTAAGTTGAGAGGCTAATTCTTTACTGTATCAAGGCCAACAAGATCTGTAAAATGATAGTTTAATGCTGACTGAGCAGGATTAAATATCTACATGATAATTTTGGTTAGTGTTGATGGAACTTCAACATGTGTACTAATCTCAGGAAACTTCCCATTGTGTTCAAGACTAATGTTTTTGTTCTGTAATTTCACTCTGAGTCGACATTTTTGTTTTCACTTTGTCTTCAACCAAAACACCATTCAGTGATAGATTTTAAATTGGTCTAATGAGTTGCAACTAATTTTGTTTCAGAAACTGGAGGACTGTTTGGATTAGCTGTACGTTTGATGCAGCTCTTCAGTGATAATAAAAGGTACAGTCGTCAAGTTAAAGTTTAAAAAAAAATGGTTGTTTGATAAAAGGTGTAATCTTTGAATACGTTTACCAATAAAAAGTTTCTAATCAGGGATTTTAATGATTTTTATCATTAATGCTACGATCCCTTTCAACATCTGCATTGCATACATATAAAAGATTGTTTTATTTACTATTTCAATATGCTTCACAATAACTAAGTAGTTCAGCAGTTGTAGGAACAATACCCAAGCAGAAGCAAATTGGATAGTTGTTGATAATTTTTCAATTAAATTTGGTGTGTAGATCCCTGGATAGGAGAAAGTTGAATTCTATTAAAATAACATTTGTTGATAATGTTAGAAATCCTCTATCTCAAGCTGAGAGTGAAAATTGTTGAACGTTGTCTTGTTATAAGTTTATGAAACTTTAATGCCTCTACAAACAAATTTCAGTGTGAGGTTTAAAGTTGCATGAACAAATGGAAATATAAAAATAGTAGTTTCTAAATATTTGCAATATTTTACTACAAAAGTGTGGTTTACTTTTTGCATTCAGGGTTGTGTATTTTGAAAACATAGCTTAAAATGCTTTTAAAAAAAACCACACGACTTGTTGCACTGGACAGAAATTATGCTTCGCAGCTTTTAATTCAAACTACCAAAATTTTTAGTGTTAAATTTTTACAAGTCTTAATAAGATCCTTTCAGAATAACTTCCAATTGAATAATATGTCTTAAAACTTTGAATAGAAAGGGTAAATTCTGAAACTGCTGAGGGAAAATCAAAACAATCTAAGTGTTAAAATTTTTGTATTATAAATTGTCTGTTTCATAAATTCTGAGTTTGTTAACTTGGGAAGTTTGAAGAATAATAAAGGTCCTGGGCCAGATAATATTTTCTTGAGGATTTAAAAGATGTCAAGTATTACCACAATTATCTTTGTAAGTCCTTGAATAGTAGACAAGTACCAAGAGATTGTAAATTAGGCAATACCACTCCTGTCTTCAAGAGAACTTGTAGAAGTTGTCCCAGTAATTTTTAATCTTACATCAGTTCTATAGGAAAGTCTAATAAAAGATACTTTGCAAAGTTTGGAATCAAACCATTAATCATGGTTTCATTAAGAGAATATCTTGCTTTACAAATTTTTTGACATGTCTTAAAATGTTGTTGCATATGTTGATGGTGTAAGGGTATAGATTTAGTGTACTTGGATTTTCAGAAAGTGTTTGACAAATTGCCACATAAAAGGCTTGTAAAGAGACATTTCTGAAGATGTGGGGTGGAGGAATAAGTTAACCAATTAAATAGAAGAGTGGCTTGATGGAAGAAGTCAGAGGATTGTTACAAATGGAGTTCATTCAAACTGGATTATTGTTGCAAGTGGTGTACCTCAGGGCTCATTACTCTTTTTGATTTACATTAATGACATAGTGATGGAAATGCTCAATAAACTACATAAATTTGCTGGCGATATTAAGGCCTTAGGTTTTGCTAACTGCAGAGAGGATAATGCTGATTAACTAAAATATTTAGATCATTTAATGAGTTGGACAGAAGAGTGAATTATGACTTTTAATTATGGTAAATGCCAGATATTGTATGTGGGCTATCATAACTTGAACATGAATAACCTTAAAACTGTCATAAAAGAAAAGGATATTGGTGTAATAACTGATAAATTTAAAGCTATCCATGCAGTGTGGTGTTGCTAGTGGTTGGGCAGATAGTATTTTAAGTTGTATCTACAGAAATATTGAATAAAAGTGGAAAGAGGTTATAATTTCATTGTATAGGTCACGGGCTAGACTGCATTTAGAGTATTGTGTTCAGTCTTTCTTGGGCTCCTTACCTTAGAAAATACATCAGGTTGTTGGAAAGGATTCAGAGGAGGGTTAATAATATGGTACCTAGGAGTAGAAATTAAGATTCTTAGAAAGAAGAAGAACAGTTAGAAGGGAGTATGGGTGAAGTGTTTAGGATTATGAAAAGATGTGATAATTTTGATGCATCAACATTTCTCATACTTAATATTGAGAATTATAGAACTAGGAGACAGAAATATAGATTTAGGCAAGGAAGAAGCCATCTTCAGCTAAAAGAATTTGACTTTTCAAATTGGGTAGTTGGCCTATGGAATGGGTTGCCTTTGAATGTTGTGAAGACAGTAAATTTGAGCAAGTTTAAAAGAAACTAGATAGACATACAAATAATAAAGGCTGGCTTTAATTTTTTTCTCCTGTTTTTTTTATTATGATTTAGAGGATGGGACAGCCAGGATGGATAACAGTTCTTTATACCCATTTGATAAAGAAAATGTTCCTGAGAGCTTGTTGAATGTATATTTCACTCCAAAATCAACCTTATGTGATGACAGTTATTTTTTAAAGTAGTTTAATATCAATAGACATAACTGCTACTATTTCAGTTGAGGACTTAAAATGTTTGTTACTCATAGATTATTTAACAGAAAATCTCAGTAATACACTGATGTACTTCGTGTGTGGAATATTTCTCATGCAATTTCTAATTGTCTTCCTATGTGTAGTTTTATGTTAAGTTCAGTCCTTTAGTTCCATGATTATAACCATTAAAATAAAACAGGATGTAAGGTACTTGCTGTCCCATAATGGTATTGGCTAATCATTGCCATTTTGTCAAGAAATACAAGAAAGATTTTGACATTGAAACAATTGTTTTTAAATGGTGAAGTATACTCCAAAGTTTTTTGTTTTTTTTTCTATTTGAAGTGATTTCACCATGCTGATTGGAATCATGGGCCTGTACTTTCAAATTAGAGACGACTATGCCAACTTGAGATCCAATGAAGTAAGGTTGTCATCTAAACTCCACCTAGGGAGTGAAACAAATAGTGTAAAAGTGTGTGTGAAGCACTTAAAATAGTTTTTACTGTTTTCTTTGAAAAAAGTGATGTATGTTTGGGAGTTAGACGTGCAGTAAGTACGTTGTTCTTGTTCTGTGAAAATGGTAATATTTAGTTCTATACAACAAGGAAGCTTGCAAAGTAACTGACTTAATGAAACACCTCAACTGTTTTTTGTGATATTTAATTTTATTCTAGAAGGCACTATGGAATTTCATTATTGTGCTTTGAAGTTGTATGTAACAAAACATGCTTTCCTTTATGTTGTTATAACTCTAATCTTTATATCCCAACATATATACTTATATTGTTGAAACACTGTATTTTTTATAACTTAGCTCTGATAACATGTATACTTAAGCTGTTGAAATTCTGTATTCTTTATATCCTAGCTCTGATAACATGTGTACTTCTATTGTTCAAACTCTGTATTCTTTATAACATAGCTCTGATAACATGTACTTATATTGTTGAAACTCTCTATTCTTTAAATCCCAGCTGTGATAAAATGTGTACTTATGTTATACCCCTTGGTGTGGATTCCTGTACTTGGTGAGGGATGCTCCCAGGGAAGGTTTTGTTCTTTCAGTTTATCTCCTACGTGTTTGCTGTACATTATGACCCATGGAGAGGAGAGGATGAGGGGTCCAACACTAACACACCACTTTGGCCTTGAATACCTTTAGACTAGCAGCTTTGGGGTGGCCCCCGTTGGGTCATTTGGCTGGTCCACTTCGGCTAGGGTCAACCAAGTATCAGTGTTGCATGTACTCAACAGGTGTTATGGACATTGTATCTGATACTGGTGTTTGGATATAGTGCTCACAAAACCCTGGCGTTGCTGCAGTGTCTTTGTTTGGCATTGTAGTGCACCTCCTTGTAGCAGCAATCTTTAACATCTGTAATGCCTGTTGTACCTCATTTTCTTATACTACATCCTCTTTCAGACAAAACTTTAGGGCAAATGTTTCCCTTTTTCATTCAGAAGGGACTAGAGGGACTTGCTGGATCTCCAAAGTCAGTAAAGAAGTTTTGGTCTGCTGACATATTGGTGGAAACATCCACATCTCAACACAGTGAATTCCTCTTGCATTCAAAGGCAATTGGGGATATACCTATTGAGGTTACACCTCGTGCTACTTTAAATTCATCATGAGGAGTTATTGTTGAGAGGGATTTGAAGAACATCCCTGAGTCAGAGATACTCTCTGGTTTCTCCACTTAACTTTCTTAAGCTAAGAGATTGGTGTATCTCCACTTGCAGAAATGGAATTATGATGCTGACCAATATCCTCATTCTGATATTTACATCACCACCTTCACCATCAAGTCAGATCATCTTACTTCCAGGGTAGGGCCATATATTCCAAACTCTCTCTGATGTTTCCAGTGTCAGCGATCCAGTCACTCAAAGACATCATGTCATGGTTCCTTGATGTGTACTCATTGCAGAGGAAAGGACCATAATACCTATGAGTGTGAAATGGACCTTCATTGCATCAATTGCAAAGGTTGTCACCTATCCTACTTTTGTTCTTGCCTCAAATGATTGGAAGAAAAAGAGGTGCATTGTTTGAAAATGATTCTTTAGATTACTTATCCTGAGACTCAAAAGTTACTGTCCAACATTTCATCTCAGACATATGCTGCTGCACTTCATTCCACTACTACAGTGGGAGTACAGGCAAATCTCCCTGTGCCTCTAAAAGAATTGTTTTCAAATCCAATGAAAAGCCTTTTGACCTCCATGATTAAAAAAGTAAAAGTTGATGAATCAACTTCAGCAGTCATTTCTGTCTCTAACATACATTCCAGTAATTACCAAGGTCCACTTCCTTTGCTTCTGAGTACAGGCATTTCCTTGGATACATCTTCTTCTCCTATCCCAAAATGCAAAATGATCATTTGTTTACATCCTCAGTTGCTTGAATTCTCTTCCTACAGCAAAGACCTGCCCAACTGACCCAGGGCAGAATCCATGGAGATCGATGGACCTCCCTCGAATAAGGAAACAAAGGAAAAAGATATGGTTGTAAACCGAAGGATTCTCCATCCAATTTACCTGCACGTAAGTAGAAATGATCACCTTGATACAATGGAACTATCGAGGTTCCCGTCTAATCTGGTTGACATCAAAACACTTTCTTCCTACCATCCTGTATGTCTTTTCTTACAGGAAACATTTCTGAAACCTGCTGATATAGTCACCTTTTTGTGGTTTTCTTTGCACAAAAATGACAGGCTGTGTGATAGATGAGTGCATGGAGGGATGTCACTGTTGGTTGATCAGCATGTGCTCACCCTGTGTTTGCCACTCGACACACCCTTGAAGGCTGTAGCCATCCATGTTTCCTTGGGTCGTACCATCACTGTTTGTTCTCTCTACCTATCTCCTGAAGAGACATATGACCAATCAGACCTTGATGCTCTCATTGAACAGTTGCCATCTCCCATTTTAATGCTGGGAGGCATTGATGGACATCATCCCCTTTGGGGAAGTGCTGATATTGATAGGAGGGGTTGCTCCATAGAGGATATGCTCTCTGATCACAAACTTTCTCTTTTCAATATTGGTTCTTCCACTTATTTTCATGCACCTTGTCAGTTCTTTACTGCTATTGATCTCTCAGTTTGCTCCCCTTCACTATTCTCCCATTTTTCATGGAGGGTTAACAATAATCTAGGAAGCAGTGATCATTTTCCAATAATTTTCAGGAAAACTGACCATGGTTGATGCCACCAGACCCATGTGCCATGGTGGAAATTGGATGAAGCAAACTGGCCTTCTTTCACTGCTCTCACAGAACTTCATCCTGCCATCACCTGTAAGCCATCAGTAGATGGCATTGTGGCAGCAGTAACTGACTGTATTATACAAGCAGCTGCTTAATGTATTCCTAAAGCCTTGACACATTTTACATGATATTCTCCTTGGTGGTGAAATCCTGCCTGCCACATGGCACAGAAGGCTCAAAAATAGCCTGGGATACTTTTCGTAGGTATCCCACACCCTCACACAGCATCACTTACCAGCAGGCCCATGCACATGCTCGATGGGTAAGATGTTAAAGCAAGAAGGAATCTTGGATGAAGTTCACAACCAGCGTATCTTCTACTACCACTTCCAAAGTCACACTGGACAAGATTTGAAAGGTAACTGTGCAATATAATTCTGTTTTCTTCTCGATCTTGCTCTCTGACGGCCATGAAGTAGTTGATATCCAGAGAGCATTGCCAATACTCTTGGTGGAAGATTTTGCCAGTTTTCTAGCATTTCTGCTTCTTCCTTCACCTTCTTAGCCATCAAGACTCGAGCAGAGTGATCACCTCTTTCCTTTCGAGCTGATTGTTTCTATGACTATAATCATCCATTTACACTGGTGGAACTCAAACTGGCCCTTCATAGGTTTGGAAGTACATCAGACCTAATGTTGTACTCTATGAAATGCTGCACCATCTATCTCCTGCTTCTCTTGCTATTCTTTTGATTGATTTTAACTGGATGTGGCAGAAGAATGTTTTCCCTTATGCCTGGCACCAGGCTATTGTCATCCCTTTCTTTAAGCCTGGGAAAGATCCCAAGATTCCCTCAAACTAATGACTAATTGCTTTGACAGGTTGTTTCTGTAATACCTTAGAGAGGATGGTTAATGCTTGTCTTGTTTGGTTCCTCAAATCAAACAACCTCCTCTTGCCCACCCTGTGTGTGTTTCAGTGACAGCTGCCCACTGTGGACCAGCTGATTCAACTTGAAATGTGAATCAGATAAGCCTTTCAAATGATAACATCTTGTATCAATATTCTTTGACATTGAGAAGGCTTATGATACAACATGGAGTATGGCATTTTGCAAGACTTCCATATGTATATGGGTTACGTGGCTATTTGCCCATTTTTATTAAAACTTTAATGGACAGGAGGTTCCAAGTGCATGTGCGTCAAACACTTCGTACAAGAACTTGGAGTCCCTGAGGGCTGTGTTTTGAGTGTCACAGTTGACAGCTTTCACATCTCGTGTTGGTTGTCAAACATGAGGTATGTGGAGCAGCAGCTACAGACTCCCCTAACTTGTTTACTGAAGTGGACCACAGCAAACGATTGTAACTTCTCTCTCTTTAAAATCATTTGCATGCACTTTTGCTTCCAACAGGGTGTTCACCCTGATTCTGAACTTTGCATCGAAGAAGTAATGCTGCCTGTGGTTTCTGAGACAAAGTTCTTGAGGCTTCTCTTTGACCATAAACTGACCTTATACTACAGGTCAAATATACAAGAGCACTGAACATTTTCCATGTCCTATCTTCCACACCTTGTGGAATAGATCAGTGTTCTATGCTAAAGACATATCCTGCTCTTATTCCATTGAAAATTGACTAAGGATCACTGGTCTATGGCTTTGCTAGACCCACAGATGCTGAACCCCATTCATCATCAAGGATTTTGGCTCTGCACTAGGGCTTTCTGCACTTCCCCAGTTCAGAACTTATACATAGTCTCATGAACCTTCTTTGCACCTCCACTGCTTGCAACGGTCTTTACCGCATGCTTCAAAACTTCATTCCTTACCAAAGCATCCCACCTGGGGTTGTGTTTTCCTTCCTTGGTGGGCCACACTTTTTCAGAACAGACGATCTGCCATTACTCTTTTTGGTTTTCGTATCCAAGTGTAGTTGGATGAATTGGGTCTGTCCTTGTATAATATTGCTCTACCCACTGGTCAGCTCATTCCATCATGGCTTATTACAGTCCCTAAATGTGGCTATCTTTAAGTCATCTGAGAAAAGCAGATATTTCCAATTGGAAATACTGTCTGTTATTTGCTGAACATCTTTTGAACCATCTTTCAATTCTTATTTATACAGATTGTTCAAAATCAGTTGACTTGTCTGGGCTCTTCCATGGTTTGTTGTGGTTTGGTGGTTGCATGCAAAATCTCCTTTACAGTTTCTGTATTCACTGCTGGACTGTACTCTATTTCACTTGCCCTGGATCACATAGAAGCTAAGCAGTACTCAAACTGCACTACTTAAACTGACTCGCTTAGTTCCCGACTGGGCCTGGAAATGCTTCACATTAGTTCACACCCTGTTCTTCCCAAAATTCAATACCATCTGGCCAATTTCTTTTTAACATTTACTTCTATCCAGTTTTTCTGGATACCAGGCCACATTGGTATTCACAGGAATGAGCTCACAAACACTGCAGCTAAATCTATCTGCTCTGACACTATCACTGCTGTGCCTGTTCTACACATGAACTTTGGTCCTGTATTTAAAGGCTCAATTCCATTCCAGTTGACTTGGAGTGAGCAACGTGAAAATAGTCTTTTCCAAATAAAACCCTGTATTGGACTTTGGCCGTCTTGCTTCCATAAGGATCAGAAAGAGGAAGTTGTTCTAACTAGACTATGTATTGGTCACACTTTTTAAATCATTTTCTTTTATCTGGAACTGATGCACCATTATGTAGTGTGTGTAACACTCAGGTCACAATAAGCCATATTTTACTGTCTTGCTGTTATTATGACTCTCAACAACAGTACCATTTTAAACATGTTCTGTCCCAAAGTTTATTTGTGACGTTAGACAGTGTTATTGGTGATGATGACACTCTCCACCTTGGAAATGTTTTCAGAGTTTTAAAGGCCATTAATCTTTTTAATGCTATTTAAGTTTTTAAATGTGTACATTAGACATTTTTTAGTGTGATTCCCTTTTAAGAATCAACATACATCTAGTTTGATTTGAAATGAGAAAATGGCTGTAATGTAAAATAACTCAAAACCAGTACTGGAAAGGCCAATTTCAGACAACTAATGCTATTATTCATTTTGGTGAGTTATAAATAAAATTTTGCTAAAAGCCTTTTAAAATTTTTATTACTTTTTGAAAATGGCCACAACATCAAATATCTTGGAATCAGGACTGGAAAGGACTTTTGAACTTACCTGTTTGTCTTCCTGGCAAGTTATGAATGTTTGTTTGCTTTCTTACAGCAAAGCCACATTGGGCTATCTGCCGAGTCCATCGAGGGGAATCAAGCCCCTGATTTTATTGTTGTAAATCTGAAGAGTTACTTCTGTACTAGTGGAGGACTGGCAAGCTATGATATTTCAATCATGTTGCAGAAAGTCATTTACAACTTGTATTACTGTAGGTTTCTCTTACTGCTGTAGACTGGATGTAAGCATTGATTTTATGCTATTTATGTTTTTTAAACATTGTTTTGTTTTATATAAATTTCCTTTTATGAATTTTACTAAATTTACTTTAATTTTAACTTTTCACTGGATGTTTGGTGCAAATAGCCCAGTTGCTTTGCTCCATAAAACACCAAACCAACCAACTACTTATGTTATTCATACTGTATTCATTGCATCTCACCTGGGATAAAGTGTATACTTATGTTCTTCAATGCCTGTCTTCATTATATCCTAGCTGTTATAACATTTTGATCTGCAATGACATCTATCTCAAAATATACTACAGTGCAATCAGTGTACCATTTCTCACTCTTACAGCTGTTCTACATTTGAGTATTCTCTTGTGTGCACGTTTGATTGCTACTAGCCCTGAAACTCTTAGTTCCTCATGTATGTCATATGGTTTAGCTCCATTTAAGTGTGTACAATCGGCATGTGACAGTCCTCCACTGATAGGAGTGTGACACACCTTCTTGTTGCAGATTACTTCTATGCAGTTCAGCATTTCTCAGTTTGTCATGCCAATGCTAAGATCTAGTGGTTGATTTTGAAAATTTTTTGTCTTCTTTTCCACTTTGAAAATATTCAGTTGCTGATATTTGCATTTCACAGTATTGTTTGTGGTAAATGATCAAGTTTGATCACTTTATTCTATTGTAGATTCTATTTCTCACTCAGTTACTGGTATTCAACTAATACTTGTGAATTCACAATTTAATGTTATGACTATGGAGGCTAATGTCACCTAGCGACAGTGGCTGCAGGTGTTGCATTATTGATGAAAGAAGTGTCAGGCATGAGTTGTCAAGAGATAGGTTTTTCTGAGAGCTGAGGGATCTCCAGATCTACAAGCATTTCTGCTACTACAACAGAATGATGCAAACTTTGTCAATTCCCCCTTCCTTTGCTTGTGATTTTACTGTGGTAAAATGCAGTTTCACATAATGAATGAATGTCATTTTTATGTACTGGTTTTCCACCATCATTTTCATGATGATTTTCAGTAATGTATGTCATGAAAAAATTTACCAAAAGTTCCTTGTATTTTATCTTAACATATTCTTGAAAACAAATTAGGTTGTAGCACTTGGAAACAGTTTCTTTAAAATGTTATGATTATAAGTAAACATAGGTTGTAGTGTTTGGAAACAGTTTCTTCAAAATATTATAAGTAAACATATATCTCTATGCAGAATATCTTACTTTTTTTTTCTAGTACACTGATAACAAAAGCTATTGTGAAGATCTCACAGAGGGAAAGTTTTCATATCCAATAATTCATGCCATTCGTTCCCATCCTGAAGACCCTCAAATGATAAGTATCCTTTTAAAAGTACCACCCACCAAAATGTTCACTTCTCATTCTCTTTGAAAACCATTTTGATTGTATTGTGTGGTTTACAAAATTGTTCTAACTTCTAGTTCTTTTGCTTCAGCTAACCTTTTAATAGGTGATTGTATCAGTTAACCATACCTTCCAGTGAGTATCAGATCAAAATGAAAGTAAAACATCACGTTTGGATTGTTGTCCTTGATTTCCCTTAGATATTATACGTCAAAGAACTCAAGATGTAGAAATTAAAAAGTATTCAGTGGATCTCATGGAAAAGCTTGGTTCCTTTGAATACACGAGAAAAACACTAGAAGAACTTGATCAAGAGTAAGTATCATGACAGTTTGTAAAGAGTAGATTAGACATAAGTTATCACAGTAGTTTGTGAAGAGTAGATTAGACATCAGTTATCACAGTAGTTTGTGAAGAGTAGATTAGACATAATTTATCACAGTAGTTTGTGAAGAGTAGATTAGACATAAGTTATCACAGTAGTTTGTGAAGAGTAGATTAGACATAAGTTATCACAGTAGTTTGTGAAGAGTAGATTAGACATAAGTTATCACAGTAGTTTGTGAAGAGTAGATTAGACATAAGTTATCACAGTAGTTTGTGATGAGTAGATTAGACATAAGTTATCACAGTAGTTTGTGAAGAGTAGATTAGACATAAGTTATCACAGTAGTTTGTGAAGAGAAGATTAGACATAAGTTATCACAGTAGTTTGTGATGAGTAGATTAGACATAAGTTATCACAGTAATTTGTGAAGAGTAGATTAGACACAAGTTATCACAATACTTTGTTTAGAGTAGATTAGACAAGTTATCACAGTAGTTTGTGAAGAGTAGATTAGACATAAGTTATCACAGTAGTTTGTGAAGAGTAGATTAGACATAAGTTATCACAGTAGTTTGTGAAGAGTAGATTAGACATAAGTTATCACAGTAGTTTGTGATGAGTAGATTAGACATAAGTTATCACAGTAGTTTGTGAAGAGTAGATTAGACATAAGTTATCACAGTAGTTTGTGAAGAGTAGATTAGACATAAGTTATCACAATAGTTTGTGAAGAGTAGATTAGACATAAGTTATCACAGTAGATTAGTCATAAGTTATCACAGTAGTTTGTGAAGAGTAGATTAGACACAAGTTATCACAATAGTTTGTGAAGAGTAGATTAGACATAAGTTATCACAGTAGTTTGTGAAGAGTAGATTAGACATAAGTTATCACAGTAGTTTGTGAAGAGTTGATTAGACATAAGTTATCACAGTAGTTTGTGAAGAGTTGATTAGATATAAGTTATCACAGTAGTTTGTGAAGAGTAGATTAGACATAAGTTATCACAGTAGTTTGTGAAGAGTAGATTAGACATGTTATCACAGTAGTTTGTGAAGAGTAGATTAGACATAAGTTATCACCGTAGTTTGTGAAGAGTAGATTAGACATAAGTTATCACAGTAGTTTATGAAGAGTAGATTAGTCATAAGTTATCACAGTAGTTTATGAAGAGTAGATTAGTCATAAGTTATCACAGTAGTTTGTGAAGAGTAGATTAGTCATAAGTTATCACAGTAGTTTGTGAAGAGTAGATTAGACATAAGTTATCACAGTAGTTTGTGAAGAGTAGATTAGACATAAGTTATCACAGTAGTTTGTGAAGAGTAGATTAGACATAAGTTATCACAGTAGTTTGTGAAGAGTAGATTAGACATAAGTTATCACAGTAGTTTGTGAAGAGTAGATTAGACATAAGTTATCACAGTAGTTTGTGAAGAGTAGATTAGACATAAGTTATCACAGTAGTTTGTGAAGAGTAGATTAGACATAAGTTATCACAGTAGTTTGTGAAGAGTAGATTAGACATAAGTTATCACAGTAGATTAGTCATAAGTTATCACAGTAGTTTGTGAAGAGTAGATTAGACACAAGTTATCACAATAGTTTGTGAAGAGTAGATTAGACAAGTTATCACAGTAGTTTGTGAAGAGTAGATTAGACATAAGTTATCACAGTAGATTAGTCATAAGTTATCACAGTAGTTTGTAACAGTAGATTAGACAAGTTATCACATAGTTTTGTGAAGAGTAGAAGACAAGTTATCCACAGTAGTTTGTGAAGAGTAGATTAGACATAAGTTATCACAGTAGTTTGTGAAGAGTAGATTAGAATAAGTTATCACAGTAGTTTGTGAAGAGTAGATTAGACAAGTTATCACAGTAGTTTGTGAGAGTAGATTAGACATAAGTATCACGTCGTAGTTTGTGAAGAGTAGATTAGACATAAGTTATCACAGTAGTTTGTGAAGAGTAGATTAGACATAAGTTATCACAGTAGTTTGTGATGAGTAGATTAGACATAAGTTATCACAGTAGTTTGTGAAGAGTAGATTAGACAAGTTATCACAAGTAGTTTTGGAGTAGATTAGACAAGTTATCACAGTAGTTTGTGAAGAGTAGATTAGACATAAGTTATCACAGTAGTTTGTGAAGAGTAGATTAGACATAAGTTATCACAGTAGTTTGTGAGAGTAGATTAGACAAGTTATCACAGTAGTTTGTGAAGAGTAGATTAGACAGAAGTTATCACAGTAGTTTGTGAAGAGTAGATTAGACATAAGTTATCACAGTAGTTTGTGAAGAGTAGATTAGTCATAAGTTATCACAGTAGTTTGTGAAGAGTAGATTAGACAGAAGTTATCACAATAGTTTGTGAGAGTAGATTAGACAAGTTATACACAGTAGTTTGTGAAGAGTAGATTAGACATAAGTTATCACAGTAGTTTGTGAAGAGTAGATTAGACATAAGTTATCACAATAGTTTGTGAAGAGTTGATTAGACATAAGTTATCACATAGTTTGTGAAGAGTTGATTAGACATAAGTTATCACAGTAGTTTGTGAAGAGTAGATTAGACATAAGTTATCACAGTAGTTTGTGAAGAGTAGATTAGACATAAGTTATCACAGTAGTTTGTGAAGAGTAGATTAGACATAAGTTATCACAGTAGTTTGTGAAGAGTAGATTAGACATGTTATCACAGTAGTTTGTGAAGAGTAGATTAGACATAAGTTATCACAGTAGTTTGTGAAGAGTAGATTAGACATAAGTTATCACAGTAGTTTGTGAAGAGTAGATTAGTCATAAGTTATCACAGTAGTTTGTGAAGAGTAGATTAGACACAAGTTATCATAATAGTTTGTGAAGAGTAGATTAGACATAAGTTATCACAGTAGTTTGTGAAGAGTAGATTAGACATAAGTTATCACAGTAGTTTGTGAAGAGTTGATTAGACATAAGTTATCACAGTAGTTTGTGAAGAGTAGATTAGACATAAGTTATCACAGTAGTTTGTGAAGAGTAGATTAGACATAAGTTATCACAGTAGTTTGTGAAGAGTAGATTAGACATAAGTTATCACAGTAGTTTGTGAAGAGTAGATTAGACATGTTATCACAGTAGTTTGTGAAGAGTAGATTAGACATAAGTTATCACAGTAGTTTGTGAAGAGTAGATTAGACATAAGTTATCACAGTAGTTTGTGAAGAGTAGATTAGACATAAGTTATCACAGTAGTTTGTGAAGAGTAGATTAGACATAAGTTATCACAGTAGTTTGTGAAGAGTAGATTAGACATAAGTTATCACAGTAGTTTGTGAAGAGTAGATTAGTCATAAGTTATCACAGTAGTTTGTGAAGAGTAGATTAGTCATAAGTTATCACAGTAGTTTGTGAAGAGTAGATTAGACACAAGTTATCACAATAGTTTGTGAAGAGTAGATTAGACATAAGTTATCACAGTAGTTTGTGAAGAGTAGATTAGACATAAGTTATCACAGTAGTTTGTGAAGAGTAGATTAGACATAAGTTATCACAATAGTTTGTGAAGAGTAGATTAGACATAAGTTATCACAATAGTTTGTGAAGAGTAGATTAGATATAAGTTATCACAGTAGATTAGTCATAAGTTATCACAGTAGTTTGTGAAGAGTAGATTAGACACAAGTTATCACAATAGTTTGTGAAGAGTAGATTAGACATAAGTTATCACAGTAGTTTGTGAAGAGTAGATTAGACATAAGTTATCACAGTAGTTTGTGAAGAGTTGATTAGACATAAGTTATCACAGTAGTTTGTGAAGTGTTGATTAGACATAAGTTATCACAGTAGTTTGTGAAGAGTAGATTAGACATAAGTTATCACAGTAGTTTGTGAAGAGTAGATTAGACATAAGTTATCACAGTAGTTTGTGATGAGTAGATTAGACATAAGTTATCACAGTAGTTTGTGAAGAGTAGATTAGACATAAGTTATCACAGTAGTTTGTGAAGAGAAGATTAGACATAAGTTATCACAGTAGTTTGTGATGAGTAGATTAGACATAAGTTATCACAGTAATTTGTGAAGAGTAGATTAGACACAAGTTATCACAATACTTTGTTTAGAGTAGATTAGACAAGTTATCACAGTAGTTTGTGAAGAGTAGATTAGACATAAGTTATCACAGTAGTTTGTGAAGAGTAGATTAGACATAAGTTATCACAGTAGTTTGTGAAGAGTAGATTAGTCATAAGTTATCACAGTAGTTTGTGAAGAGTAGATTAGACAGAAGTTATCACAATACTTTGTGAAGAGTAGATTAGACAAGTTATCACAGTAGTTTGTGAAGAGTAGATTAGACATAAGTTATCACAGTAGTTTGTGAAGAGTAGATTAGACATAAGTTATCACAATAGTTTGTGAAGAGTTGATTAGACATAAGTTATCACAATAGTTTGTGAAGAGTTGATTAGACATAAGTTATCACAGTAGTTTGTGAAGAGTAGATTAGACATAAGTTATCACAGTAGTTTGTGAAGAGTAGATTAGACATAAGTTATCACAGTAGTTTGTGAAGAGTAGATTAGACATAAGTTATCACAGTAGTTTGTGAAGAGTAGATTAGACATGTTATCACAGTAGTTTGTGAAGAGTAGATTAGACATAAGTTATCACAGTAGTTTGTGAAGAGTAGATTAGACATAAGTTATCACAGTAGTTTGTGAAGAGTAGATTAGTCATAAGTTATCACAGTAGTTTGTGAAGAGTAGATTAGACACAAGTTATCATAATAGTTTGTGAAGAGTAGATTAGACATAAGTTATCACAGTAGTTTGTGAAGAGTAGATTAGACATAAGTTATCACAGTAGTTTGTGAAGAGTTGATTAGACATAAGTTATCACAGTAGTTTGTGAAGAGTAGATTAGACATAAGTTATCACAGTAGTTTGTGAAGAGTAGATTAGACATAAGTTATCACAGTAGTTTGTGAAGAGTAGATTAGACATAAGTTATCACAGTAGTTTGTGAAGAGTAGATTAGACATGTTATCACAGTAGTTTGTGAAGAGTAGATTAGACATAAGTTATCACAGTAGTTTGTGAAGAGTAGATTAGACATAAGTTATCACAGTAGTTTGTGAAGAGTAGATTAGACATAAGTTATCACAGTAGTTTGTGAAGAGTAGATTAGACATAAGTTATCACAGTAGTTTGTGAAGAGTAGATTAGACATAAGTTATCACAGTAGTTGTGAAGAGTAGATAGTCATAAGTTATCACAGTAGTTTGTGAAGAGTAGATTAGTCATAAGTTATCACAGTAGTTTGTGAAGAGTAGATTAGACACAAGTTATCACAATAGTTTGTGAAGAGTAGATTAGACATAAGTTATCACAGTAGTTTGTGAAGAGTAGATTAGACATAAGTTATCACAGTAGTTTGTGAAGAGTAGATTAGACATAAGTTATCACAATAGTTTGTGAAGAGTAGATTAGACATAAGTTATCACAATAGTTTGTGAAGAGTAGATTAGATATAAGTTATCACAGTAGATTAGTCATAAGTTATCACAGTAGTTTGTGAAGAGTAGATTAGACACAAGTTATCACAATAGTTTGTGAAGAGTAGATTAGACATAAGTTATCACAGTAGTTTGTGAAGAGTAGATTAGACATAAGTTATCACAGTAGTTTGTGAAGAGTTGATTAGACATAAGTTATCACAGTAGTTTGTGAAGTGTTGATTAGACATAAGTTATCACAGTAGTTTGTGAAGAGTAGATTAGACATAAGTTATCACAGTAGTTTGTGAAGAGTAGATTAGACATAAGTTATCACAGTAATTTGTGAAGAGTAGATTAGACATAAGTTATCACAGTAGTTTGTGAAGAGTAGATTAGACATAAGTTATCACAGTAGTTTGTGAAGAGTAGATTAGTCATAAGTTATCACAGTAGTTTATGAAGAGTAGATTAGTCATAAGTTATCACAGTAGTTTATGAAGAGTAGATTAGTCATAAGTTATCACAGTAGTTTGTGAAGAGTAGATTAGTCATAAGTTATCACAGTAGTTTGTAAAGAGTAGATTAGACATAAGTTATCACAGTAGTTTGTGAAGAGTTGATTAGACATAAGTTATCACAGTAGTTTGTGAAGAGTAGATTAGACATAAGTTATCACAGTAGTTTGTGAAGAGTAGATTAGACATAAGTTATCACAGTAGTTTGTGAAGAGTAGATTAGACATAAGTTATCACAGTAGTTTGTGAAGAGTAGATTAGACATGTTATCACAGTAGTTTGTGAAGAGTAGATTAGACATAAGTTATCACAGTAGTTTGTGAAGAGTAGATTAGACATAAGTTATCACAGTAGTTTGTGAAGAGTAGATTAGACATAAGTTATCACAGTAGTTTGTGAAGAGTAGATTAGACATAAGTTATCACAGTAGTTTGTGAAGAGTAGATTAGACAAGTTATCACAGTAGTTTGTGAAGAGTAGATTAGTCATAAGTTATCACAGTAGTTTGTGAAGAGTAGATTAGACACAAGTTATCACAATAGTTTGTGAAGAGTAGATTAGACATAAGTTATCACAGTAGTTTGTGAAGAGTTGATTAGACATAAGTTATCACAGTAGTTTGTGAAGAGTAGATTAGACATAAGTTATCACAGTAGTTTGTGAAGAGTAGATTAGACATAAGTTATCACAGTAGTTTGTGAAGAGTAGATTAGACATAAGTTATCACAGTAGATTAGTCATAAGTTATCACAGTAGTTTGTGAAGAGTAGATTAGACACAAGTTATCACAATAGTTTGTGAAGAGTAGATTAGACAAGTTATCACAGTAGTTTGTGAAGAGTAGATTAGACATAAGTTATCACAGTAGATTAGTCATAAGTTATCACAGTAGTTTGTACACAGTAGATTAGACAAGTTAGCACAGTAGTTTGTGAAGAGTAGATTAGACATAAGTTAGCACAGTAGTTTGTGAAGAGTAGATTAGACATAAGTTATCACAGTAGTTTGTGAAGAGTAGATTAGACATAAGTTATCACAGTAGTTTGTGATGAGTAGATTAGACATAAGTTATCACAGTAGTTTGTGAAGAGTAGATTAGACATAAGTTATCACAGTAGTTTGTGAAGAGAAGATTAGACATAAGTTATCACAGTAGTTTGTGATGAGTAGATTAGACATAAGTTATCACAGTAATTTGTGAAGAGTAGATTAGACACAAGTTATCACAATACTTTGTTTAGAGTAGATTAGACAAGTTATCACAGTAATTTGTGAAGAGTAGATTAGACATAAGTTATCACAGTAGTTTGTGAAGAGTAGATTAGACATAAGTTATCACAGTAGTTTGTGAAGAGTAGATTAGTCATAAGTTATCACAGTAGTTTGTGAAGAGTAGATTAGACATAAGTTATCACAGTAGATTAGTCATAAGGTATCACAGTAGTTTGTGAAGAGTAGATTAGACAGAAGTTATCACAATACTTTGTGAAGAGTAGATTAGACAAGTTATCACAGTAGTTTGTGAAGAGTAGATTAGACATAAGTTATCACAGTAGTTTGTGAAGAGTAGATTAGACATAAGTTATCACAGTAGTTTGTGAAGAGTAGATTAGACACAAGTTATCACAGTAGTTTGTGAAGAGTAGATTAGACACAAGTTATCACAGTAGTTTGTGAAGAGTAGATTAGTCATAAGTTATCACAGTAGTTTGTGAAGAGTAGATTAGACATAAGTTATCACAGTAGTTTGTGAAGAGTTGATTAGACATAAGTTATCACAGTAGTTTGTGAAGAGTAGATTAGACATAAGTTATCACAGTAGTTTGTGAAGAGTAGATTAGACATAAGTTATCACAGTAGTTTGTGAAGAGTTGATTAGACATAAGTTATCACAGTAGTTTGTGAAGAGTAGATTAGACATAAGTTATCACAGTAGTTTGTGAAGAGTAGATTAGACATAAGTTATCACAGTAGTTTGTGAAGAGTAGATTAGACATAAGTTATCACAGTAGTTTGTGAAGAGTAGATTAGACATGTTATCACAGTAGTTTGTGAAGAGTAGATTAGACATAAGTTATCACAGTAGTTTGTGAAGAGTAGATTAGACATAAGTTATCACAGTAGTTTGTGAAGAGTAGATTAGTCATAAGTTATCACAGTAGTTTGTGAAGAGTAGATTAGACACAAGTTATCACAATAGTTTGTGAAGAGTAGATTAGACATAAGTTATCACAGTAGTTTGTGAAGAGTAGATTAGACATAAGTTATCACAGTAGTTTGTGAAGAGTAGATTAGACACAAGTTATCACAGTAGTTTGTGAAGAGTAGATTAGACATAAGTTATCACAGCAGTTTGTGAAGAGTTGATTAGACATAAGTTATCACAGTAGTTTGTGAAGAGTTGATTAGACATAAGTTATCACAGTAGTTTGTGAAGAGTAGATTAGACATAAGTTATCACAGTAGTTTGTGAAGAGTAGATTAGACATAAGTTATCACAGTAGTTTGTGAAGAGTAGATTAGACATAAGTTATCACAGTAGTTTGTGAAGAGTAGATTAGTCATAAGTTATCACAGTAGTTTGTGAAGAGTAGATTAGTCATAAGTTATCACAGTAGTTTGTGAAGAGTAGATTAGACACAAGTTATCACAATAGTTTGTGAAGAGTAGATTAGACATAAGTTATCAAAGTAGTTTGTGAAGAGTTGATTAGACATAAGTTATCACAGTAGTTTGTGAAGAGTAGATTAGACATGTTATCACAGTAGTTTGTGAAGAGTAGATTAGACAAGTTATCACAGTAGATTAGTCATAAGTTATCACAGTAGTTTATGAAGAGTAGATTAGTCATAAGTTATCACAGTAGTTTGTGAAGAGTAGATTGGTCATAAGTTATCACAGTAGTTTGTGAAGAGTAGATTAGACATAAGTTATCACAGTAGTTTGTAAACAGTAGATTAGACATTAGTTATCACAATAGTTTGTAAACAGTAGATTAGTCATAAGTTATCACAGTAGTTTGTGAAGAGTAGATTAGACATAAGTTATCACAGTAGTTTGTGAAGAGTAGATTAGAGATTAGTTATCACAGTAGTTTGTAAACAGTAGATTAGACATAAGTTATCACAATGGTTTGTAATTAGTAATTAGACATAAATCAACTTACCATAACAGTAGATTAGATACAAATCAAGTTGTTATAGTTTATAAACAGAACATTATAAGTGCTTGTTTATTTTCTGAAAGATGTTTTCCTTTACAAGCTCTAGGTTTTTGGTTGTGAAGATAGGAGATTCATAAATTGTAAATGGCTGGTCTTCTGATACAGTATCTTACCTCCTCCTATGTTTTAGCTTTTCTTCATTTTGTGCTGCCTTCTACATGTACAATTTTTTGCTTGCCTTGAGACTTCTACCTAAATTCCATATGGCCTTTCTGTGTTGAAATATGAGACACACCCTTCTAACACAACTGTCTCTTTCTATATTCTAATTGTTCACTTCTTGATTTAGCACTCATTCCTAATGAGGTGTCTTTTTCCTTGTCAGTTTCTCAGATACAGAAGTTTTTGTAGTGAAGTTATTGGATGTTTGCTTATGAACACTTTCTGTTTCTGTAAAATTCGAGTAACTTGATGTATAAAAACTGGAGTTCAGGTTTGTCATTGTGTTTTGGGAGAAGTGGTGGCTGATGTGCAGTGGGTGGTGGAGTCTTTCATGTGGCTTCGGCACACCTGTGCCTCTGTTTCTTATTCACAATGGAAACAGTTTTTCTTGCCATCTACTTTTGTCCAGTCTTCTTTTCATGCTGTCTTGAATCTACCTAAACCTTTATTTTGATACTGGGTTTGTCAGGTGTATTTCTTTCCTTCACTTTGTTTTGTTTCATCTTTCTTCCTTTCATGTTTACCTCCTATCCAGATGTGCACATCCATATTAAGTTACCTATACCACTATACTGATGCATACATGCCTTGTTCTTCGTCATCTGTTATCTCACGTAGCTAAATGTACTTTCCTGCCATGCAACCTTTCCCCAACTCCTACTCTATGGAGCCTTTTCTTCAGAACTGGGAGTCAAGTCTTTTGTTCATCTCTCATAGGTTTGAGTTTTCCTACTTTCATATTTCACTCTCTACTCTTTTCTATTATTTTTACTCACCTTTCTTTTCCATTTTAATCCACCATACTCCTAAGGAGTCCTAAATGGCTGCTTGTTGACTTATCTTCTCCCCTGTACCATGTTTATTTTTCTCGGCCTTAATAACTTCCTATTTAATTGATGTAGTGCTGAAGTTTGTTGAGGTGTGATGCCCTTTCCTCTCCTATACCTTCATCTGCCTGTATGATTTTATTGGAGTGCTTGTTTCTATTGAGTCAAATGTTAGAGCAATATGGCAGTGTTGTAATAAATAGGCAGTCACTGCCCATTTCACATTCAACTCAGTTTGAACACTTAGCCTAAACTATCTATCAGAAAATTTATATTGGTAGGAAAAGGATATTACAGTATTCAAATTGTTATATATTTTATGTATACAAAAGAAATCGTTTCTGCTAAAGTATATATGTGAAGAAAAGATAAATAATTTAATATATTATTTGACTGTGAACAAAATAAAAGCCTGATTTTAGTACCACTTGTTTAGCTCATGCAATAAGTGTAACCAACATTGATATTAACAGCTGTTTTTAATAACCTACATATAATTAAGTGAATAAATAAGTGTGAAATACTTAACGGTAGTAGTTTTCATAACCACACTATTTTATGAATGTTTAATGTTTTATAAGGTTTGTTTTTCCTCTTGACATGACAGTGTATTATTACCTTAGTAGTACTTGTAATAAGCAAACTCAACTATTTTCAAATTCTAGAGCACGAGTAGAAATTGAAAGACTTGGAGGAAATCCTCATCTAATTGCAGTGCTGGATGAATTAAAGACTTGGTAGTAATTTATTAATGATTCAAGTTAATTGTAAGTCTGATGGTAACTTGAATTTCAACATATGTGTTTGGTATTTGTCATTTTAATGAAAATAATTTATTTTATATCACTAATTTTTTTGATTGTACTAAGAAAACTTGAGGAATACTAAGGAAGTTATTTTGATAACTTTACCAGTTTTATTATAAAATTGATGATATAAGACTTCTGTGACTTTCTACAAATGATTACCATATTTCTGTTTGCATAAGATTTTGAAAAATAGTTTACACCTCATGTAGTAACTAATACACCTTAAGTTATGTTGAAAAGGTAAAACTTTAAATACTGGAAACTGCATGATGCAAACAAATAAACCAAACTTGTTTTGAGTTTTTATTTAATGTCAACTTCTGTGGTATCAGTAATCTGAACATGTTCAGTACTTAGTCATGGTGCTTTGTTTTTATGTAAAATTTGTCATCAGACATTTCAAGATGTATATTAAATAAAGATTCATCATGAATATTCAACTGTATTGAGTCTATTATATCCAGTACTTACACAAACCTTGTCCCTCATCTCAGGGTTTTATATATACGGACTGAATTCTTTATAGTAGGTATCTGTAACTTGTTGGTGATAAATTTACATGATAAACAGCACACAATCCATTTGTTTCAAAATAAAATGAGTCAAATGTGTATACAAATGGTTGTATCTGGAGCTTTAAATAACTGATCCTTTTCATCAAATTCCACACAAGCCAGTTCAGTTATTTTAGAACATATATTATTCTTCCTGCAATACACTAATTAGCACCAATTCACAATAATTGCACTGCATGACGTACGATTTGTACACAGTTACATAAATTTACAATAAACCAGCACTCCTAAAAATAAATTTAACACTAGTGCTATAATACTTGCATTAAATGTAAACAGTTGTATATATCTAACAATAACACCTCTAAGTAAAACATTTTTGAATACTATATACAAAGTATTTTCAGTTCATGCACAAAATCTACTTGTACAGTTTGCACCACGGAGTACCATTCCTCTGATGGCTTCAATACAGTACTGGTAGTTCTGGAGGTACAACACTCACTTCATGATTGATGCAGTTGATTTTGCACCTCTGGATAGTCCATCTGGATGATTAATTCATTCCTATAGAGGTAGTTCTGAAATTTCTAGATGGCAGATATGATCATACATTCTCATTTAATCACAGAATATTTCTTTTAATTTGTTAATGGCTTTTAACTTGTGTACATTATGGGAAATTGTCAGTCTACATGTTTCTGCAGAAGTACTGCTTTGATTCTCATGCATTGGCCAGAACAATAAATGGTTTGTTAAACTTTGGCATTCTAAAGACTGGAAAACATCCTGACATGTCTATCACATTCTGGAATACCATCTGATGTGATTTTTCCACATTGATTAGTTTGTGTTTCTTGGTCAGGTAAGTCAGTGTAGTTTGGAATGAATTTCCTGTAATCTTCTACTAATCCCAAGAAGAATCTGATTTGCTGCTTGTTCATCAGAGCTGATGCATCAGGTATGTGGGTTAGCTTCACCTCTTCCATGGCTTATCATTTGGTTGTCCACCTTGTGTCAAACCAAGTCCAGCACATGTTGTGGTTTGTTGGAATCTCTCAATGTTTGTCATATATTCCAAGCACTTTTGGCACTATTGATCCATTTACTAACTTGAGTTAACCATCAATCATGCACTGTTTAATTATGGTGAATCTGGTAAGTTGTCTGTATTCTGTTTCTTCTGGCACCAGTATCCAAGGTGACAGTTATTGCTTCTTTCCAACCTCATCTTTGTATTGAGATTTCTGCAGTTACTTGTTGGTGACAGAATTGCACTAGTTTGCAGTGTGCCTCGTTTTATAAGAAATACAGCATCTCTTCTCCCATATGTCTGTGAAGTTATTGTCACCTTCGGTTGAATGCCATTTCTGATCAAGTACCCCTGATTTCAACTTAACTAGTTATTTTTAGTTATACTCACTTAATGGGCTTCAGTATATTGTTATGTCAGTGTGATAATCTCATCCTCCAGTGCTTACTCTTTCAGAAACAGTGACATTTCAGTGAAGCATGTATCAATGAACTGGTCACATTTCAACAGATCATTCAGTCCTTCAAAAGTATCTCAACACTTGGCCATATCAGTCTTGACTTCTCTGAACTTCTGGCAGAAATCTTACTCAGTAAATATTTCGTATTTTAACAGTTTTAATTTTTCATAGTCCATGACATTCTGATGTCATGCTCAAATACACTTATAGGCCTTTTCTCATGAGAACAGGGTTGTGAAAGACTGCCTAGTTGCCATTGTATCAGTTCTGTATTTGGGAAGATTTTTCATACCTCTCCAGGAAAGCATCTATGTCATCTTTGTATTCATCAGATTTGACAGTTTGGGTTGGCTGCTATTATTCTATTTTGAGCCTCTCTTCCCTGTCAATATGCTTCTCTCTCTCTCTAGTTCTTTTTATTCTTCAAATTACATAGATTAAGTCCAAGTCGTTCACTCGTATCAAAAGTCAGTCAACTTCTTTTCATAGTGTAGTTGTAATTATAACATTTTTGTCACCACTACAGCTATGTGTATGTATTAGCCTATTTCTACCGTCTTTCACTTTTTTTTCACCACTCTGTAATTCTGGTAGGCTCGCCAATGTCCGTTGTTTTTTTTTATACGTGGTTCAGATTCTTTACGCTAGGTGTCTATAACTTAAATAAATAAATAAAAAAGCAATAAATCTCGATAATAAACAAACAACACACAATCCATTCATTATAAAACAATTATCAAAAGTCAAGCATGTATGTAAATATTTGCCACACTGTGTTATGACAGTTGTATTCAAAGCTTTAAATTGACTTTTTGTAAAGTACACGTGCATTAGTTCAGTTACTTTAGAACACAATTTACATATCAAATTATTCTGTTCCATAGTGTGTTCAGTATGGCTAAACTCACAATCATACAGTCAAAAAAGGTTATATGTATAAATTAAAAACTTAAATAGCATTAAAAAGATTAATGGCCTTTAAAAAACTAAATACATTTCTAAGGTGGATAGTTTCACCATCGCCAATAACACTACCTAACATTACTGATAAACCTTGGGACAGAACATGTTTAAAATGGTGCTGTCGTTGAGAGTCATAATGACAGCAAGACAGTAAAATGTGGCTACCTGAGTGTTACACACACTACATAATGGTGCATCAGTCACAGATAAAAGAAAATTTTAAAAAGTGTGACCAATACATAGTCGAGTTAAAACAACTTCCTCTTTCTGATCCTTATGAAAGCAAGACGGCCAAAGTCCAATGCAGAGTTTTATTTGAAAAAGCTTGTTTTCATGTTGCTCGCTTCAACTGGCATGGAGCCGAGCCTCGAATACAGGACCATAGTCCAGGTATGGAACAGGCACAACAGTGATAGTGCTAGAGCAGAGAGATTTAGAAGCAGTGCTGGCGAGCTCATTCCTGCAAATACCATTGTGGTCCTGTATCAAGAAAAACTGGATGGAAGTAGATGTTGGAGAAAAATGGGCCAGTTGATTTTGAATATCGGCAAGAACAGGGTGTGAAGTGATTTCAGGGCCAGTAGAGAACTAAGTGAGTCAGTATAAATAGTACAATTTCAGTACTGCTTAGCTTATATGTAATCCAGGGCAAGAGAAATGGTATACAGTTCAGCAGTGAACACAAAACCTGTAGAGAGGATTCTGCACGCAACCACTGAACCAAAACAAACCATGACAGAGCCCACACCGTCACCTGATTTCAAACCATCTGTATAAATAGTAATGGAAGGATGGTTCAAAAGATGTTCAGCAAATAACAACTTCTGTGGATTCTGCCCTAGGTCGATTGGGCAGGTCTTTGCTGTTGGAAGAGGATTCCAGCTGCTGAGAACGTGAACGAATGATCGTTTTACATCTCAGGTTTGGAGATAAAGATGTACCCCAGGAAATTCCTGTACCCAGAACCAAAGGAAGTGGATCTTAGGGTTTGCTGGAAAGTATGTTAAGAACAGAGATG
The DNA here is from genome assembly GCA_011833715.1 of Carcinoscorpius rotundicauda. Taxonomy (NCBI): domain Eukaryota; kingdom Metazoa; phylum Arthropoda; class Merostomata; order Xiphosura; family Limulidae; genus Carcinoscorpius; species Carcinoscorpius rotundicauda. The sequence goes on along the minus strand of CM022394.1, from coordinate 7,484,828 downwards.
GGTGTTGAAGTTAATTCATCAGCGTTCTTGACCATGGAGATCAAAACACTTTCATTTGGTTTGAGAACAATCCTTTTGGAGGCACAGAGAAATCCATCTGCACTCTCACTGTAATAGTGGAACAAAGTGCAGCAGCATACGTCTGAGATAAAGTGGTGGACAGCAACATTCAAGCCTCAGGATAAGTAACATTTTGAATCAGTTTCAAATGCTGCACCTCTTTTCCTTCCAGTCATTTAGAGAAAGAACAAAGGTAGGACAGGTGAGAGCAATTGCAATTCATGCAATGAGGGTCCATTTCACACTCATGATGTCTTGAAGTGACCAAACTGCTGATACTGGAAACATCTGAGAGTGTTTGGAATGTATAAGATAACCTGTCTTGATGGTGACAGGTAGAGGTGGTGATGTAAACGTCAAAATGAGGACATTGGTCAGCATTATAATTCCATCTTTGTGAGCAAAGATATGCCTCACTGCAGAAACTCTTTGGGTGGAGAAACCAGTGAGAATCTCCAACTAGGAAATGTTTTTCAAAACCTTCTCAGCAATAACTCCTTGTGATGAATTCAAAGTAGCATGAGGTGTAACCTCAATAGGTATATCCCCAATTGCCTTTGAATTCAAGAGGAGTTCAGTGTGTTGAGATGTGGATGTTTCCACCAATATGTCTCCAGGTCGAAGCTTCTTTACTGACTTTACTGAGAGCCAGCAAGTCGTTCTAGTCCCTTCTGAATGAAAAAGGGAGACATTTGCCCTAAAGTTTTGTCTGAAAGAGGATATAGTATTAAAAATGAGGTACAACAGGTGTTACAGATGTTGAAGATTGCTGCTCAGAATCTGCAAGATGTGGTCGTTTACCTATGAACTGTTTTTAACTATTTAAGTTTTTATTTGGAGGATCCATCATAAAAAAAGAGAATATTTCATTGTCCACTGACCCCACCCACCATGCAGCCCTACTTGGAGATGCACTGCAATGCCAAACAAGGAAATTGCAGCAACGCCAGGGTTTCATGAGCACTATACCCAAACACCAACATCAGATACAATGCCCACAACACCTTTTGAGAGCATCCAACGCTGGTATTTGGTTGACCCTAACCCAAGTGGACCAGACAAATGACCCAAGGCCACCCATCTACAGGAATTAAAGTTCAAAGTGGTGTGTTAGGGTTGGATACCTCAACCACCAGGATCCTTTCCTCCCCTTAACAGTCACCATGCATGGCAAAGACGTGAGTGGATGTTTAGATCCCAATGGAGGTAAACTGAAAGAACAGAACCTACCCTAGGAGGTCCCCTCACCACATACAGGAATCCACACCAAGGGGAAGGAGGTCTAGTACGTTCACCATGCAAGAGATTTTATGATGCAGTAGTACACTATGCACCAATTCACAACATGTGATTTCTCCACAGTTATGTAAACAAACCTGTAATAAACTATTACTTCTAAAAATAACTAAATTTAATACCAGTATTATGTTTAATGTATCTCAATTATAATCGTCAGATTAAACTTAAAAAGGTCATGTATATCTTACATCTCATCTTAAGGTGATTCCTGAAGGTATTTTCCTTAATTTGAAAGATGGGTTATCTTTTGATAATAAAACTGTTCAAGTGATATAATTTTGGACAATCACATTTACCCATTATGAAATATTACAAAGAGATCAGTAGAAGATATGCTGATTACAAGAATGTCAGTACTGCATGTTTAAAAAACAAGAGCTAGATAAATAAAAATTACACTAAAGTTAAAACATTTTTACAATAAAAAAACTGCCAAGTGCCTTAAAATCTTTGTTTATCTTTTCTGTTTTCTATGGGAGTAACTTCAAACGTGAAAGCATGTTAAGTGTACTGTATAAATATTCCAGTAAAATTAATAAATGACTTATCTTTTCAGGTTCAAACCAATGAATTTACTAAGATTTATTTTTATCATTATTACTGTGTTAGCTGGTGCTTATTAGGTTTAGTGACAATCAAATACTGAAGTTTTCTTTACCACAATCATGTAATAACAGTTACGACACAATGTATTAAAATATTGATATTGCTTAATGAAGAAAGTGAATGTTTAATTGTATTAAATAACATTCCCCAGAATGTACACACTGTAATTTATAAAATAATCTTGTTTGCTAATAATGAAAATAGTGTCAAAATGTCTTGAAACAAATAAACTAGCATTAAATCCAGTTGCATGATGACTGAAAAGTACAAGATATTTTATAACACAAAAGAAATGATTTTTCTATTGACAGTTCTAGTTGTGTAACTGAAGTCTTTTTATCTAAAATAATTAAATAAACTACCCTAACATCAGAGTTTATGAATATTTTGGAGCAATGAAACCTAAAGAAGTGTTTAAAACCATAATTTTAAAATGGTTACCAAAGTGGTGATTTGACAAACCAATTAAAATATTTTATTACTGCTGTGAGTTTTTATTGAAGGTTGCTAGCAATAATGCATATTTCAAAAGATTTCCTTGGGAATGTCATTTAGAAAGCATTTGTTTTATGATAAAAATGAGATTAATAAACACACAAATATCTCTTTGTTTTACAATGTATTTATGTTGTCAAAATACGTGTATAATTTTCAAATATATTTCAAGGGTAAGAGAAGTGAGTGTAAGAAATAAACTTAAATAGAAGTATTGGAGTATATATGGTAAATTTTTGTTTAACATTACACAATAATTCAGCAGACTTCACATTCTGAAAGACCACTACTGACAAAACAGTCATTCATGTTGTTACACACTGTTTTAAGAACATTGCCTGGATTAAATCAATGATGGAATAGAAGAGCAAAATATAAAGTTCACATCTGTGTACTGTGAGCATAGCTTAAAAGTTATCATAGCCTAAATCATCTTTTAAAAACCCAAACACATTAATTTGTTTCACAAGGGGTGCAGTTCATACAGAATACTTGTCTTATGGACTGTGTGATGAGGTTAATTGCAAATGCCATATCATACTTCTATTTGACAGGGTTGTAGATGTCATGTAACACTTCTGTTTGATAGGGTTAATTGTAGGTATTGTATCACACCACTGTTTGACGGGGTTAATTGCCTCTAGACATCTATTCTCACTAACCTTTGTGTTCATAAAATTTTCATCTGTTTCTGGATGCTTTATTTTGCTTATTATAGCTATGGTACAACTGTTGCAATTATATTTTTGTACGGTCTTGGCACCCCAAATTGATCAACATTCTAAAGTCATTGCATACAAGTATTTGCATTGGTTTCATGATGTGTTTCATATAGAGTTTGCTATATGATATATATACATATAGTAACATTTTTTGTCTTCCAGTCAGAGAGATATCTGCAGAGTTGCCTGTAATATAGGAGCAAATACAGTTATCTTTTCTACTGGCAATCAGGAGATTTTTTTGATGTAATGACCTCTCTCATATTCCATTGTAAATGGCCATCGACGAGAGTAAAAATAGTTCCTCTGGGTAGGCCTGAAATTAATGATTTCAATAAGAAACATAAGGTTTATTCACATTTTTATATTTTGGCTGGATAATTTCAAAAGTTAATCTTGTCTTCGATCTGAGTTAATGTAGTAGAACATCTTCAAACCTAACTTTCTAGTAGAGAGTACTGTCCATTATGGTGGGTAAAATATTTATTCTGTTGAACATTTATATTCGTATTCTCATTAGTTCTCACAAATGCAGTCGCTTAAAATATACTGTAGTAGATTCCTTGTTGAAATTTTCGTTATTTAGCAGATCTATCTTGTCATTCTTAACTGAAATCAATTTTACATGAAAGTACCTTAAAGTCGCCTTTATTACGCAGTAAAATTCAACGCAAACTGTATATACTTTTAGTTTGTTTGTTTGTTTTTGGAATTTCGCACAAAGCTACTCGAGGGCTATCTGTGCTAGCCGTCCCTAATTTAGCAGTGTAAGACTAGAGGGAAGGCAGCTAGTCATCACCACCCACCGCCAACTCTTGGGCTACTCTTTTACAAACGAATAGTGGGATTGACCATCACATTATATACACCCCCACGGCTGGGAGGGCGAGCATGTTTAGCGCGACTCGGGCGCGAACCCGCGACCCTCGGATTACGAGTGCACGCCTTAACGCGCTCGGCCATGCCAGGCCTATACTTTTAGTAAAATTTCTACTAGTTTAGTTAGTACAAAAACATTCCTCAAACATTACCATACTGTTTCGCACAGTTTTACATCACAAAAATAAACAACTACCTCAAGACTTCCTAAAATCTGGTTTTTTTCCTTTAAAAAATACACAGTAGTAATGGATGGAGTGTTATCCCTCGAACTTTATAAACGATACAAGTAAAATATATACACGACTGTAAATTAAAATTCATCATATCTAATTACTACTTGAAATTCAAATATGTAAATACTGGGTAAAAGTTCTGTAGTGCTTTGTTTTGAAAAATTAGAAAAGGACAGCCAATAAGCCAACTATTTGCATGAAAAAAAATTGGAAAGAGACTTGTTATTAAGATTAATAACAAGTTTTGACTCATTGCAAAACTTACTGCTTATGACTTTTCTTCTTGTATATTTTAATTTAATTCAAAAGATGGAATGTGCTCATGGGCATACTGTGAATAAGAAATGTCTACCTTTCGAAATTGCTCGGTTATAAGACTTTTATTTAATTTATATCAATATTTCTTGAGCCTACGTGTTTTTCTAAGATCATGAATAAACATGATAGTTGTTATATCTGAGGACTTTCCTTCACTAAGCAATAAAAAATATTCTATATGCCGAGGTGGCGCTACTGTACACACTCCGCGTGTTTTGTTACGTAGAAACGAGTGTTATGTTTGATTTATTATTGAAATATATACATCTTATAAACTTTTGTATTTGAATTTAAATAATGGGACGAAAGAAAGGAAAGGTAAGAAATCTCAAGTATATGTCACCTTGATAATGTATATCTTGTTGCATTTTAAATTTTTTGTTGTAATAATTATAGTAATACACACTCTGTAATTTGGAGAACTAAGACTATTACTACTGACACAATTAGTTGTAGTTAAATTAACATGAACAGTATTAACAGGAAGTATTAGTAATATTGCATAGTACTTATGAAATAAAAAACCTTGAGTAGTAGCCAACCATTTAAATGTATTAAATAAATTGAGTTTAGTGGAAATAAAAAGTATATCATTATTAGTACTCTACATTTCACCAGATTGACCTAGCATTTTTAGATTATTTGCATAATGTCAAAGTAAACGATTGATAAAAATTTAAATGATACTAGGCATGGATCTTAAACTAGAAACTATAAATTTAAAAATGAAAGAATTTGGAGAAGTACCTGTAACTTCATAAGCCAAGTATTTGCCTTTAACTTACTAAAAACCTTCCCTGAGTTTGTTTGTTTAATTTTGATCAAACTGATGATAATAATGGTATTTTAATTTATAAATTAAATAAACTAGTTCTTTTTATATTTAAATGTTAATGGTACCAAACATAAAAAAAGTTATAATTGTATATAATTCATTGTCTTCAAATATTTTCATTATTACTGTGTTTAGGATTAGTTATATACTTGTAATGAAGAAATATCACCTTGTTTGCATCACTTAATTTTGAGAGTTGTGAATCAAAATCCTTAGATAAAAAAATGGTTTGGAAATGTTATAAACTGAAAAAAGTTTAATGTATATAAAATAATCAATGAAATTCTGCAGAGCTGAATATTTTGGTTTGAAATAGACACACAAGTTGATGGTTTCCTTTATTTTTTACTGGAAATTTAGAACACTTTGTAAAGAAGATCAGCTAAACATTGTTCTTTATGTAGAAGAAATTTGATGAGGACCTGGCATGCATTTTTGTGCAACATTATTATTTTCTTGAAGTATACACAAAGTAAAATTATGTCAGCTTTAGTGTATTAAATGTTACAATAGTTTGACATTAAAGTATTTTGTCTTTAAATTTAGAGTGTATTATGGTTTGATTATTTGAACATAATGCAAGATATGTAAGTTTATTGTGAGAATTGTCTCTTTACTCAATTTGAAAGACAAAAATACACAAAAAACAATAGTTAAAAACTTTGTCTCTGTGTAAAGTAACAATGTAAAATAGTTTTAATATATATAAAACTAATTCAAAATATTGTATGAAGTTATTTGAAGCATTATAGCTCCTAATGAAACCTTAATGTATACCTACTGGTCCACTATCAATATCTGAGTGAAAGAGCCTTCCTTTACATTATATCCACTTGTCCTTACATTATACCCACTTGTCCTAGTGCCAGTTCTAGGATGCAAAGTGATTGAAGCAGTAGACTAAAAAGGAGTGGTCATTTCCTAAAATGTACCAAATAAAACTTGATGTAGCATGGAATTATTATAAACTACATATGATTTATTTTTGATGGGTGAGAACAAGTTAGCATTGTGAGGATCTGGTTCACATTTAGCAGTACTGTTGCTTTCATTTTACACAATTTTTTCCATCAGGTTGTGTAAATGAAATTTTTAAACGGTTTGTCAAATTAGACTTTACAAATAATTTCACAAGAATGTGTTGAGTTTTCAATACCTATGCTTTGATATATCAGTATGCTGATTTTATATATTTTTAATTCTAGCTGTTCAAGTCTTTGGTTCATTTTTGGGTGTGATTCCAATTCTTCTCTGAGGTTTTGTCCAGTTGTCCCTTCTCTATTTGAACATTACCACACTCCTCCATTATCAATTTAGACTACTTTCTGCACTCTTTTACTTATATTTTCCACATTGGCACATTTATCCTCTTCATCTTTTCCCCTTAAAACATAATTTCTTAATTGTTGGGATGTCCTCAGTAGGAATGTATTGTTAGTAATAGGTGCCTACCCCTGTCCTACTTATGAGACCAACTGATGACACCATCGTTTGTGGTGGTCAATTTCTGGAGATTGTCAAAATTGTTAAAATCTGCCTGAGTTTCTCACATACTGTCAATTCCTATGTCCTGAATTCAGGCATGGTGGGAGTACATTCAACCAATTTTATACATCTGTTCCTCGGATGCTTTGGGTGTTAACATAAAGTTTATCCCTTCAGTTCCTCGGGTGCTTTGAGTGTTAACACAAAGTTTATCCCTTCAGTTCCTTCACCTTTCTCTTCATTTACTGTCTCCTTTCCTACATCTTGGAATTCTCTTACAGGTTGAAGTGATTATGGATTTAATGAAACTGGGCTGTCGTTCTTCATGCTTCCTTGTGTTCCTTGATTTGTTTAGCAGATCAGTTATCTCATCTTGACAAACTCTTTCCCACAAATTTGTTCCTAGATTTCAAATGTATTCTAGTGGTTATGCAGCTAATGGGGTACACCTGTCATCAATTTCAAAATTTTCATTTTTGGCTGCCAGTGCTATACCCATTGGCTTTATTGATGGACACCTTAAGCTTGAATTGGTCCTACTTTATCTGTATGCTTCTTCTCCTACCATCTTTCTCTCCAGATTTGTTCTTTTATCCAGTCCACTCCATATTATATCCTTATTGTTGCACCTATTTGCCTAGCTCAGTTGTAGTTTTCAGTCCTCTCCTTAGTCTCCTTCAGTTAAGACTTTTGTTACCACTTTTTCTTTCACCATATCTCTTCCATCAAGATGTCACACTACATGGGTTCTTTTCAGACACTTTCTGAAGGTTGCTCGTATTGGTAATTTTGCTCTTCTTCCTCCATCAGTTCAATATAGGATTCTAGCCATTGTGTCAGAAGTTATTTTCATGCACTGAAAATGTATTTCCAATAGATTCCTCCTCTCACACTGTTCACCCTTCCTCACCACTTCAATCTTGAAAGTGAATATTGGGTTATATATTATAGAGTGAAACAGTTGCATTAGAAGGCTGGTTGGTAGATGAGAAACTTCACTGACTGAGTGACTCTTGTTTATTTAGATAATTAAAAAGTTAAACTTGGAAAGAAAACTAAAATACCACCAAAACATTGTTGGTTACCATCACTGAGTGTAAAGAATATTTTCAGTGTGATCTGTTGAAATTAATCTTAAAAATTTAATCAAAACAAAGTGTGATATCTTTAAGTGCCAGAAAATAAAATCATAAAGCTAACATTTAAGATGTGTTAATTAAGGAGAATATCTCCTTTTGATATATGTATATCTTCGTGCCACTTATCCACTAAATATTGGTATTTATGTAGTGAAATAATAATAAAATTAATATTACAGTTTATTCACTCTACCAGAGGCCTCTCTACCCCTTGTCAGCTTGTCTTTCTTGACATGGAGCTTTATATCTTGCCATATTACTGTTACGTTTTGTCCTTTTCAATAAATAAGAGTTATAAACTGCTGTTAAAGCAACTACTGAGGAGTATACAGCTGAATGTGCTTAAATCTTTGGTTTTTATTTTTACAGAAAGGAAGATCAGCAAAAAGAGCTCAAGAAGTTCTGGGAAACAAAGAACCCGAAGAATTAGTGAAAGCCCCTCATACTTTTGTTATATATCGAGGACAATTAGGAAAAAATGCTGGACAATTAATGAGAGATTTTAAAAAAGTGATGAAACCTTTTACAGCATCTGATTTAAAGGTATTTTGAATGGAATCTTCTAAACACACAGTAAAAGCATGAAAGATATGCTCCGTTTGTACAATGGTAATGAACTGTTGTGTCAAAAGATAAAAACAAAACAGTATTGTATTGACTGTTGAATTCAATTAGACCATTTGAAAATATATTTTAATACTCAGTTTTTGGCATTTCAATGTCATTAGTAATATTTTTATTACTAATGTTTATTTTTCTTATTGTAAAGTGATATTAAAAGCTAAAATAAGACGAAGTACAATGTAGTCCATAAGAAATGTTTACAGAAAATGTTTTCAGATGTGTTTAGTACTAAAAGCCCCTCATGTAGTTTCTATCTTCTGACACATTCTGTGGCAGAAGATTTTTACAATAAACTTGTAGCCACACTTCAGTAGCCTTGGAAAGGCTGACTGAACTTGGTTAACTCTAATCAAAATAAATTATACTTGTCATTCATAACCACTAGTATTTAAACAACTTTGGTTTTCAGCAGCATATTAGTAGATCCATTTCCCAGGAGTGAATTAAATGGAATCTTCTGAATTTGTTTTTAGGGTTTCCGCTTAACTTTATTTTTTAGTCGCCAGTTGGCCCACTTAGGGATGTCTTTGGATGGCTAGGCAATAGTTTTGGTGGCCATTCTAATTTTTCCTTGTTTCATAACAAAGCAGTCCATAAATGTATGAATTATAAAGTGCATATGGCCCTTCAGAATCTGAAGCTAGATGTTAATCTAGTCATCATACCTTGCTTATGTAAGTGTATATTTATATATATAATGACAATCTGTGTGGTGTAAGATGGAATATGTAAAGATGTATGTGAGATTACATGGTAACTCAGACAAAACTTGTTAATTTTCAATCTTATCTGAAGGAACACCTAAGTATATAATAATTGTACTTTAGTGAATTCATTACACCTCTCCTTTACTTGATCACTGTACACAAAATAGGTTAAAGATACATTATTTGGGGGGTGGGTAGAATTTAACCAAAGATTGTTATTTTTGCACAATTGAAACCAAACGGTACTTAGTGTTTTACTGTGTATCACTTTCAATTATGTTTAGTTAACCAATATTATTTTTACTGATAAATACAAAATTCAAACTATTATTAAAATTCTGAATAATTTTTTTGTGCTTGTAAGAAGAGATTGTTATATTAAGTTTTCTTATGAATTTTTACAGTGCTTCCACAGGTCGGGATTTGTGCCATATGGCAGACCTTAATATAAAACATCCTTCTGGAATGATCTAAAACTTTATTTTTGGCATTTTCAGATTGAACTAAAATTACATACAAAGTTTCATAAAAAAAATGTCAAATTTAGTGACACTGTTGTAAGCTTTTTGACTTCCATGATGCACAATAGTAAACTTTTCACTCATTGTGAAAACTAGAACCTGGGCTGGTGTTAGCCAGTAAACAAACAATTCAGAATGACTTGAAAAGTTAGATTGTACAAAATCCTGCATGCCTGGCCTGTGGAAACACTGTTAAAAACATTTATTTATTACTATTTTAAAAACTATGAGCTTGTTCTTTTTATCTAAGAGTTAAATTAGTAGAATAGTAGAAAGTTTCTTTTTGAGATCAAAATAAGAAAAAAACATAGTTAATGCTGTTTAACTCAATGTAGGTCATGAAAGGAAACAGTATTAAAGATTTTGTAAGTGTGGCTGCAATGATGAATGTCACCCACCTTGTTATCTTCACCAAAACTAAGATAGGAATGTACATGAAGATTGCAAGGCTTCCCAGAGGACCCACTCTTACTTTTCAGATCCAGAATTATTCTCTTGCCAGAGATGTCCTGTCAACACTGAGGAGACGAGTCACCTATGCCAAGCAGTTTGAACACCATCCTCTTTTAGTTCTGAACAATTTTACAGGAGAAGGAATGCAATTGAAACTAATGGCTTCCATGTTCCAAAATATGTATCCTTCCATCAATGTAAACAAGGTAACGTTTTCACTAACTTCTTTGTGATTACAGTTTATTGTTGTTAACTAAACCTTACTGTATAGTATCCAGCTAATATGGTTAGTGGCCTATGATCACCTAATTCTAATTATTAATTAGTTACTGTTACTTCTGTTAGTTTTATTACTAGATATTAATTACTAATTATTGTATAACTTATGTTTTTGGTTGTTAATCTTCTGTCACCTTCAGTGAAGTCCTGAGAATTTTTGTGGCTGTGATGATAAAAATATCTACTTGTCCATAATCTCCAATAGTTTCTAGGTTGTTATGTTTTTCTCCAGTTTTAGCAGTGTTATTCTCCTGAAAATTAATTGTAATTGTGTTGTTAGTTATTTTATGTATTAAATGGAAATAGTTATACATATTTTTTAGCGTGTTACTGCTGATGGCAACCCCGTAATAAAAATGTATTTTTTTTATTAAAAGTTATGGTGAAGAACTAATAAATCTAATGTTTGGAGAATTTAAGAAGGATGTTGAAATAAAATCTTCTGCAATATACAAGATTTTTGTATTATTATTTCCTACGAATGACCACAGGAACACTGTATTTCTAACCATGTTGTGGCGAAACTTTGCACCAGAATGTGAGTCTAGTTAGCTTTCTAATGTGCTAATTAATTGCCCTGTCAACCAGTTGAGTTGAAGATAGTCTTGCTTGCCCCATCTCCTGATACTTAGCCTGGGTATGCCATTTAGCCCAAACAGAGTGCAATACCAACTTAGCACAATGAAAAGCCTCGTTAAACACAGCTATAAACATTTTCTTTACCCTGAATGTAGCATTATATGTGACTGAAATGCACAACTCATGGAGGAAAGTTTAACTGCTTGGAAAACATGGCCCTTGGAAACATTTATTATGAGTCAAGATTAAATCCAACTGCAACGCCCCCTATAATCCTGTACTCGTTTATACTCTCATCCTTAAGAAATGCTCAGCAATAGTCAGATGCAAAGTCTCTTTTTGTTAATCTGAAGATGACCTTAGAAGGTCAAGACATTGTTCTGTCTGTCAACAAGTGTTATACCCATACCAGCCTTTCTATGATACAGGATTATGAAACTAATTGTGCCTTCAGAGCTTCCATAAGAATTTATCATTAAGAATTATCTGTGGATGAACTGTTATTGGGGCCTCTTTCTGGTATTTTCTTCAAATTTGAATTTATCTGGGTGTCTTCTGTGAAAGCTTTCAGTTGCTGTTTGTTCATATCAAATTTAAATTTTGGGCTATAAACAATGTAGAAATTGAAGTAATAGTTCAGAGTCAACCATAAGAATCTTCTCGTTCCTCTTCTGAAATGTGTATTAGCAATTATTTTTAGTTTCTTTCAAGTGTTACTAACAGAATCATAACGCTAACCAGAAGTTTGCTAGTTTTCTCGCATTAAGTTTGGATTGTGCTTTTTATAATAGTAACTGATATCTGTTTTTCTAAAGCAATTTAATTTTTGTATTAGTTATCTTGCTATGTAGTGTTTGATGCAGTTCTGCAAATACTTCTGTATGGAACAGTATTGTTAGTGTTTATAAGGCAGTGTTCATATGTACATTTGGTGAATTCCTTGTTCCTTGTAGGTGTAAATGTTTATATGCATAACTTGCTGGTAATTATGTATTTAATGCTAATTTTGATAGATTTATCTTAGACCATTCAGAGGTGTTTTTACACATTGCTTGCCAAGGTTTTCATAATAAAACTCCGTACTCACACCTAAGACAGTTGAGATGTTCCTCCTCCCATGTCCTGGAACATCTTCTCCTGATCCTGACAGGTTTTAAATTGGAGCTGACATGTCCTAGTAACTCTACACCATTCACTTTTTTCACTACAGTTGAATTGTATACGTATAGTCTTCCACTGTTGTGACACCATCTACTGAGGTCTCCTGCTCTGTGAGATTTCTTCTGGTCCTATCTCATGGGCTATAGTGATTACTGTCTTAATATTCAAACAAGTTTTACAATTTTCAGTCCGTAATAGTGCATTTATAAATTATCTATGTATTGCCAGTCAGCTGGTTTTACTTAGAAAGTACTTATTTTATTTTGAAGATGCATATACACATAATTTTGTGGTTTATGGTGTGTAGTTTTGTTCTTCAACATTTAGCTTGTAGCTAGAATTAAAAAAGTCAAAATTTGTAATGATGTGATACTGTGATAATGTAATACACTGTGATACTGTTAGTGTTTGTTAAAGAACCACTTTTTTATGTTTTATATGTGTTTGAGAGGTAAAATTTTGTTTGAAACCTTTTTCTAAGATATTTTTGGCAAATAAAGTTTTAATTTCAGTGTGTAGTTATGAATTTTTCTTTATTTTAGGTGAATCTAAACACAATTCGAAGGTGTGTTCTCTTGAACTATGACCCGGAGAAAGAAACGCTTGACTTCAGGCATTAGTAAGTGCTTTTCAAATTATTAATCATTTGAAAATTTATGTTTTTCAATGCTTATTTAAAGAATTCCATAATTTTCTTTCAGTACCATCAAGGTAGCACCTTGTGGAATGAGTAAAGCTGTCAAGAAACTGATTCAGAGTAAAATTCCTGACTTAAGTCACTACAGAGATGTCAGCGAGTTTATTATAAAGTCAGGAAACTTGTCTGAAAGTGAGGCTGAAGCAGATGGTCCAGAAAATCAAGTCACACTCCCACAGAATATTTCCAGTCGTGGAAACGTTGCATCTCAGAAAAGTTCAATAAGGTATTTATTTATTCATATTTTGGATTTATTGGTAGAAAATTCCCACTCATCACTCTAAAGCAGTGTGATTTATCACAACACGTTTATACTTAAGATTAGTTTTATGGAAAATCACTGTTGATACACTTACATAATTCATTTAAAATGAGTAAATATTATGTGAAAGGATTCACGCACTGTTGTACAGAGATTGTGCTGAGTATTCACTAATAATTTAAGTCTACAGCAAACAAAGAAATCCCCAAGAGTTTATGCAGACTAGTGACTCATTTAGAGAGTTTTTATTCTAATGAATATGGTTACATAATCTAAAGGTTTGGGCCATAATAACTGTTCCACCTCAAAACAAGATAGAATCTTGAATATTTAAAGACAATATTAAAAAGAAACAGGAAAACAAAATGTAAATGGAGACAAACTCTGTCTTGAACTAAGAATAATTAAAATTGTCTATTCAAAACCAGTGTTCAACAATCATATCAAAGCTTTTATATTTGTTTGAAAACGTTTACAAACAAATTTCCTTGGAAATATTTAACAGCAACACAACCCCACTTTTAGAATTACAGAGCTTCAGCAGTGTATAAATGTATGGATTTAATTAATATTGTGTAAGAATTTTATTCTTTTGCAAAGTTTTCTCACCTAGGTTAATAGAGCTTGGTCCTCGTATGAAACTGCAGTTGATCAAAGTAGAAGAAGGCTTAATGGAAGGAGAAGTCCTGTTTCACAAGCTGGTGAAAAAATCTCAAGAAGAAATAAAGATTCTGAGAGCAGCAAAGGAACGAAAAAGGTAAGAATCAAGAAATGTATTTCAAAAATACTTATTAATTTCATATTTTATAAGAAGAAAATTATGTTATCATAACATGGAATTACTAAGCCTGGTTTTTTTGTATTAAGGCAGTGGTTCCCAACCAGGGTGTGAGATAACATTTCAATTTGTTGTTTGTTTTGTTTATATTAAGGGTACTGTCCTATATATTTAAAAATTACGTTCAATTTTTATTTCTTATTTTTCTTGTTACAGACTAGCTTTTTACCTTTTTACGATAAACTATCGTTTCTGCTGTCACAAGCACAGACCTAAATCTTGATGTACAACTGTAAACATACAACACATGAAATGTAAGCATGACCTAAATACTCAGCACGACTAATTAGGTTACGTTCGTGAATGCAGTCTTAAAGTGTCTATTATTTATTTATGTTATGTATTCACGTGATTGTGACTTAAGAAACTTCCAGAAGTATCCAGAATTAATTGATGATGTCGTGTGACGCATATTCGAGAATGTTCTAGAAAGTTTTGCAGAGTATATAAACCCATCCATGATGCTATGGTAGTTAGTGCATTGTTGACTCTGTGTTCATGCAAAAAACTTCATTATATCAAAAAAAAGGAAATGGAATGATGATTATGTAAAGTTTGGTTTCACTTGCATCAGAACAACTGAGGATCTGCAAAAATCCCAGTACATGCTTTGTGATGCTGTCCTTTCAAACAGAAGTTTGAAGCCATCTAAGCTGCAGGAACACTTCAACAACTGGCATGGTGGAGCAGCTGTTGCAGGCCAGGATGTTGAATCGTTGAAAGGTAGAAATGCCCGCTTTGATTCTCGAGCAACCCTTCCAAAATTAGGTTTTATATCTGCTAACAAACCACTGCTGATGGCTTTATACCACATTGTGTTTAAAGTAGCCAAACCAAAGAAGCCCTATACAACTGCAGAAGAAGTTATAAAACTCTATGCATCAGAAATGGCAAAAATTGTTCTGGGAAAAGAAGCCTCAAACAAGCTTAAATTAGTGCCATTATGAAATAATGTTATTCAAAACCGAATTGGTGATTTGAGTTCGGAAATTTTGGACCAAGTTATCGCAGATATCAGGGCTAGTCCCTTGAAAACTGAAGTTGCGAATTACAGTCAACTTATCGCACCAGTGAGGTATGTCCATGATGGTACCATAATGGAAGATTTCCTGTTCTTTGAAGACCTGAAAACAACCATAAAAGGGAAAGATGTCTTCCAGTGTGAAAATATGATTTAGATATCCAAATTATTGGTTCTGTGTGTACCAAAAGTGCTCTTGCTATGCTAGGAAATAAATCAGGATTTTTTGCACTGATGAAACAAGAGATTCTGCACTTGCAAGGTACTCACTGTTTTCTTCATCATGCTTTGGCATCAAAAACATTGCCTCTAAAGTTGAAAAAGGTCCTTGACACTTCTATGAAGACCATCAACTGGATTAGGGGTCATGCTCTGAACCACTGCCTCTTGAAGTTGCTTTGTGAAGACTTTGGAAGTGAGCATTCAGTTTTGCTTTTCCACACAGAAGTCTGCTGGTTGTCACGTAGGAGAACTTTAATATGCTTCTTTGAACTGTGAGAAGTCAACACTTTTCTGAAGTAACATGACTATGACCGGAGAAATAGAATCACAAGAATTCAACCAAATGCTAGTCTATTTGAGTGATATTTTCACTCGTATGAATGACCTGAGTGTATCTCTTCAAGGGAAAAACATAAACATATTGAAATGCTGCGAGAAGTTAAATGCTTTCACAGAAAAGTTGCATCTTTGGTGTCAACGAGTTAAAAGAGGGAATCTTTCAAATTTTCCATCATTCAAAGAAATGGTAGATGAGGATGAGTCACTAATTCCATGTGTGTGTGAAGAAATTGTGGATCATTTTGGAAATACTATCAAATTCATTTGATGGATATTTTGGAGGATAACTTCTGAAGAGTGGATTAAAATCCATACTCCTTCAATTTGGATAATATGTCGGATGATAAAGAATTGCTGGAAGATCTTATTGAACTCCACGCAAATCGAGCTTTTGAAATGCAGTTTGAAAGTAAAACTTTGGAACAATAGTGGTGTTTGGCAATGGACATGTTTCCAAGACTGTGAAAAAGCACTAAATGTGCTCATCCCATTTGCAATGACATACTTATGTGAGTTTGGATTTAGTGCCCTTTTGTCAATTAAGAGAAAATCTAGAAATCGCTTGGGTGCACAGGCAGATTTGCAGATTGCTATCAACAACAAAGTGCCATGCTTTGAAAAACTCGTAAGAAATAAACAGGAACAATTGGGTCATTAAATTTATATTGGCTTATGAATGTTTCAAATTTAAAGATATTTCATTTCATGCATGGATGAAAATTTATTTTTTTGTGGGCCATGTTGGGTTTCTTTACATATCATTAAAATCTAATTATAAAAATTTGTTTTGGCCACCTTCACCTTTATTCTTAAATAAATAATTACTGTGAGAACATATTAAAATTTTTTAGGGGTATAGGGCATAAAAAATGGTTTGGAACCACTGTATTAAGGGTAAGTAGATTTGATGGCTTTTTAGATATTTTAGTTTTCTGGAATTTCTTAAAAGTATTAGATGACTCACATCAATATTACCTTGATCCTTATATCTGCACTATTTACTCTGACATACCTGTTGTCAGTTACTTTCCATTATGGACCTGATGTACAATCCAGATATTGATTGATCTGTTTTATCGACATGGTAACTTTGCTTTTGAAAATCAGGCCTTGTGGTCATTAATTATACTGTCTCTGATATAGTTCTTCAGACTCCATGTTTTTCCATCCTTTTTGGAGTGGTGGATCATGGAACCTTGTCCTCCTGAATGATGCATCATAACACTAAGTTGAGAGATGGTGAATTGTACTATCCCCTCCAAGCCTTGTGTACAATTCCAGATACCTCAAGTTTTTCAGTGTGGTACTACTCCATATTATATGCCAGATTTCTTTTTCCCATGGTGCCAGACCTGAAAATGGTCCACCTACAGAAGTTTTCAGATGTGTTCTGGTTTGTATCCCTCCTTCCAGCATGAAATGGATGCAAAATGCCCCAATCACTCGTCCCAGTGAGTCTAATATTGATTGTAGATGGAGCAATACATGCATTCTCACTTATATACAGTCAGGTATCTTTCTTACCATATACTAGAAGAATCATACCCAGTGCTGTCAGGTTTTGTACCGCGTGGAAGTATGTGAAAGTGGAGACAATTTTTGGTACACCCCCTTGTCTTCCCTGCCACTTTGGTTTTTGGTGAAGAGATAAATAATAGTTCTGTAATAGGCAGAGAGCTGTGTAATTCCCAGGGTTGGATGAGGTTGAACCGTCATGTTCTAGCCCTCTATCACCTTGGGGTCTTGTTAATTCATAATATGGGATTCATTTGTTTTTCAGCCTTTCATATCTGCAACACACTCATAAAAAGAGTATATCTGTTTGAGATGTGGTGTAACTTCTTTCTGAGATAGTTTCTTTTTAGCACTTCCTGAAGAGAGAAACTTCAACAGGCTCCTCTCCTGAGCAGAGGTAATTATATTGAATTGGAAGTTAATATTTTCCTAAAATGAATTTATTTCTAATAGATACTTGTTTCATTTCCTACTTCTGGTGGTACATGATATATACCTTCCAACTAATCTCCACAGGGGGAGAGGATGCTGGTTGCAATAGGGGTGGTACTACTATTTAAAAGTAGGAAGTTGAAGGCTAGGGGCAGGTATGGTGTTACTCTAGAAAAGTTATTTTATGACAGGAAGTGTAAGTATCTGAAGGACTTCAGATTGGGGAAAAAGTTAATTTTTGGAGGATGCATAATAACAGATAAGCTCATGATCTTAAAGCAGCAACAAATACAATGTGTACAATCAGAGTAAAGTTTGTATATTGTAGTGTTTCAATAAAATGTGTAAAGTTGCATATACTTAATATATAATGAACTTAACAGAAAAATCAAAGAAAAACGACAGAAACAACAAGAACAGAACAAAAAGAGAAAGGAGGACATAAAAAATGAACATAAAGAACATTCACTTGCTGGAATTAAAAGAAAGCAAGAAATGGAGAAACACTTTGAAAAAGATGAAGATAAACAGTGGTTTATTCAGGAAGTAGGAGAAGAACCTGATCCTGGTTTGTTTGTTTCTAGAAAGAAAAGAAGATTGTGCTAGGAACTGAATAAAATGTTTCTATCCACAAGACTGACTATACCTTATTACACCATTCTAGATGGAATGGCCCAAATAAATACACTGGAGAAAGTATATAACCACTCTGTACTTCAGAAGTTGAACTTGTATATATTGTTACTTGATTAGGAGAGAGGAATGGCTTATTTCTAGCACATGAATTGTGTTTTTAATGGATATGTGGTTTTGTCTTTTAAAGTATTTCTCAATTAGCATCTGTCTATTTTCACATTATGTTCAAATGTCACATTCTTACAAACATTTTTCCTTCATGAATTGTTTTACCAGGCAAATTATTAATTACGATGGTAAAAAGTGTATTTTGAATTAAAGAAGTTGTAATGTGAGGAAGACATGCATGTTATTATTGAGTTGATGTTGTCTTGACAACTAAGCACACATGGGGAACTTTAGCCCTTACAGGCAGAAGGTTGGTACAGTTGTTTTGATCAAACTGTTTCAATCAATGTGATTGATTTTACTCATTATGAAATAGATTTACACTTTAAGTAATCTACTGGTTTGGGGTGTTTCTTGATTTTTGTTAATCATTCAGACAACATTTAAATATTGCTTAATGTCTTGAAAACCTCTATAGTATCTTCACCTGTTAAATCTGAAACACATTAAATGTTGACCCCCATTGCTCAAGTAAACCTCAACTGATATCAGCACTGTATGGTTACATACTACGAAAGCTGCTAGAGCACACTACTCACTTGCAATACAGGTTGTCTTGTTCATTACTTGAAGTTAAAATCAGTGGCGATCTGACTAATGTTTAATTTAAAATCAAATGGCTCCATCTTTTATTTGAAAATAATCTTTACACTTTCATAAAGTAGTCTATTATACACACATACTGTCAGCAAGTGGCCTCACCTTGAATCAAAGCTAGTCTTATAAAATTGTATCATGGTTGTATGAAGCTAAATTAATAAAAGCTTGTTATTGTAATATTTCACTTTACACTTTGCCAATAACTCAGTGAATTAAACTTCATAATAACCTCACATTCTTACAGAAAATATGCAATTTGTGGTTACAATCTTACCTCCATGTAGGGAGGTACTTTCACAATACATTTTATTGAAGAACTAGCTTTGCTAATAGACCACAAGCATATAGTATTACAGTGGTCAAGAGAAGAGTCCTGTGATTAAATTGGTGTTTGCACTGTCATTGACTGCACATGGAGACAATGTGAAAAATTAAGTGTAATAATTACTTAGAGGCAAACCTACCATTCACCCAATATCAGTGACAACCTAAAGACAAGAATTTCCAATGCACTAATATTTATAATTGTTCCATGTGGATAAAAAATGGTATGAAAGGTTTATAATCATGATATATTTACATGACAATGTTGTATGCTCTCAGTTTACATGTCAAGAACTTATCCGATTTCATTGAGGAATCATTAGTTCCAAAACACATGTTAACAGCAGAGGAGTTATAAACAAATGTGTAAATACAGACCTTTGTTAATACATTAATAGTTCTGTTTACAAATGCCTTAATAATTTCAACTTTAAATTAAACAAAACTAAAGAATGGTCATTGAAAGACTAATGCATAGCATGACTTAGCCAATCTGAAATTTTAATAAATTTATAATGCTTCATAGTTTTCCATGCAATACCACTAACAACATAATTCTCATTTAAACACCAAAAATATCAGCAACTGTTCTAGTGACCCAGCATGTTCTCATGTTAATTGTATTTATCAGTTTAGTACATTTAATTATGATATACAAATATTTAAACATGTGCGATTGTAAAGTTGCTGCTTTTAAACCTGTACAATGTAGTGAAGCATCAACTTAATCTAACATTAGAAACGTACCTTTGTTATTACTCAGACTAGCAATATTAATAATCATGGTGTAAATATTAGTGTAGAAACAACATGCTGTTATTTCTTCAATTAAATATTACAAACTGGGGTGTTCAAAGTAGACGTTTTTATGAAAATTGTTTTATTACACAAAATTTAAACAATTTAAGAACTTTACAGAAAACTTTTATAAAATATAAATTATGACTGTGTAACTGAAAACACAGGACTGAATAATTCATGACAATATTTATTGTTTTATTAAATTACATGTGTAGGATATATAAAAGTTGATGATTGGCTGGTATTTACATTGAAACCTGAAGCACCATCACTGATCTGTTGACTGAATGCAAGAACTGAGTCAAACAAAGACAGATGAAAGTTATACAGAAAAGATCTGAAACGGTTTTTTATCTGTACAAACAAATCACTAAACTTGTGGGATGAAATACATCAATTATGAAATAAATCACCAAACAGAATTAGTATGGGCAATAACGAAGTTTTGAATTAATTGTTTTAAGAAGGGCAATGTCTCTACAAAGCCACGATGTTAAGTAATGACATAACTAGCTTTTATGTAAACCTCACAATATGTGATCACTTTGTTATCTATTCATTTTCACAATGAAACTGGTTCTGAATGAGGACTTGGGGACCAGAAAGGACAACTCAAACAAAAAAAAAAAAAGTCAAATTAAAGTAGTCCCTGTCCTTTGTGTACATGGTTTCCCTAGATTTACAATAAATATGGTACCAGTCAACCACAGCTGATCAACATTCACTGTTAGTCTTCTTTCAAAATCACAAAGCACCCATTAGCGTCGAGGAAAATAATTTCCTCGCCCTCCACCCCTGTCTCCACGTCCAATTCCTCTGCCTCCAAATCGGCCTCCACCTCCCATACCTCCTCGACCCATCATACCTCCTTTTCCTCCACCAAGCCTACCATCTCCTCCACCACCTGGACGCTGTTCTCTTGGTTTTGTTTTCTTTTCTTCCACATTCAGTCTGTGATTGTTGAAGTATATAGGCTGGAAAACATCAAATTATCTTATGACAATTCTTTACCTTTAGGAAGGGTTATGAAAAAAAGCATTTGACTCACGATCTCTGAATTCATTCACAGACCTTTACAAATATTTGCCTTTTATTCAGTTTTATTTTTTTAAAAAAGAAACTTAAGTCTTTCACTACAGGCTCAGTATAACATTTACACGTTAAGTATTTTTATCATAAACTTTTGATATAGTACATGCATTTGATAAAAGTCTTGTAAAAATATCTTCTTACAATTTTTTAAACACAAAACACACACACACATAATTTTAAAAATACAATTTGTTTCGTTCTAGTGTCAATACAAAGCAATTTCACGTTAAGATTTAAAAACTATTCTTCATCCCAAAAATCTCAATTATCTGAGTAATCATTTAAACCTCCTAAATACATTTCAAACACGTGTTCAGCAAGAGAATTTTATTCATTTTCCATACTTTTTGTAGGGTCCGTCGTTTAACAAACCCCATAAACATCATAGAGAATTAGGAAATAAATATAAATTATGCTTTTTTCATGTGAGAATGACTACATAACACAAAAATACGTTTAGTCCAAGTAGTTTACGTCTTGTAATGCTCTGACACTGTGCACATGCCCTCAGGTAACGTATCCCGTAATACAAAACTAACCTTTAGTTTTCTCCATCTTGGGTATGTTTTAGTGGACTAGTATTTTGTAATATAGGTCACATCAGGCACGTCTGCGTGCATGTGGTGATTATTGCTCAGAAATAAGTTAAGCCTATTTTTGTTAAAGATATAGAACAAGAAATAAAGAAAACTCTTCTACCTCTGAACTTGGTTGCTAAGCATTTTAAAATTCTGCATGTGGAGCAAATCATGCAAAATATTTAAGTTTTACATACATATGCACACAGTTAAATAACCAAAAATAAAGTTACTGTACAGATACCACAAAATTTCACTAAAATTTATCAAGGTTAATAACCAAATTGAATTTAGGTTCAAAACACACAAAATAAATTTTGGTTCAAAACATGTGGTAACCTTTTCAAATATTAAAATGGTTTTAAACCATTAGGGGTGGGACTTTCCAAGATCTTAATTTGTAATTCACATGTCATACATAGTGTAGTAAGAGTATTTAAGGGACTGTTTCAAAATATTTTCTGAAAGGAGTTAAATGGAGCGACCTCAATTAATTCAGTACACAAGTAATACCTCAGCAAAATAAAAAGATACAAAGTTGTTATATTTTAGCTTGTCAATATTATAGGAGTTCCTCATTTGTACAACACTACAGATTTAGTACTTTGATATTACAAACAAACAACTTTAAAAAGATGCATTCAACACACCACGACTCACTGAAGTCGTTTTTTACTATTTACCTTTAAACTAAGAAATTAAATCTTATATAAAGTTTGAATTATAATATACAATTTGATTCCAAACTTACTAACAAATTCATAAAATAGTTAGTAAAATTTTAAATGCACGTCAACAAGTACATGGCCTTTGACTTTCACAAGTACACAAAAACAAAACATTAATCCATGGCAAACATTCTCAATGTTTCAACCAGATATTTAATAGATCTAAAGGGAAATTTTAGTGTGGTAAGAATAAAAGGTTCATTCTACAAAATCACCACCCCTTTCACTAAAGTATCTACAGGCCCTTACTTAAGGGAATCTCAAATTGACACTAAGTTGTTACCTTTGACTATGGTAGGTAGCAAGTGTGAATTTTCACTACGCTATTTCATTTACTCTCAGGCTCTACCAAGTTAATCTACTAGTAGAGATCAGTGTTATTTCAAAAGGACATTAAGTAGAATCTTCACTAATTTAAAATATTCTGCACAAAAATCAATGATACAAAGTAAATATAAGTAGATAGTTTCACTCATAACAAACGAAAAACTTAAAACTTTCTAAATGACAAAACATAATTGAGTCTGCTAACGAAGCTGCCCCCAAGAAGAATGAAACAAAGATATATACACTGTTAAACATCTCATTTTTAATAGCATCAACCTTCACCTCAAAATTAAAACTAACCATTAACAATTTGATCTACACAAGAAACTTGCTATAAACTGTTAAAAGTTCTAAGAACTCTGGGGTTTCACCTTTTTCCCCGAAATCTACAAACCATAAAATTGTGTTTACCCAGTAATTTTTCTTATTTAATTATTCCAGTGAATTAATTTCTTGATTGTCCCACTATCATAAAAGGAACAAACACATGTTCTTCAAATTTAACAACTGAGGGTTCAGTTACCAAATGTTGTAGATCTCTAATAAATATTGAAACACTTTACACTATGGTATTACCTGAAACATAGGAAGGACCCAACTTATTTTATTTGTAAGTAAAACTGTCAGGGTTGATGCACTGTGTGCTCTAATGAATGTTTCAGAGCCAGGTAACACCATAGTGTATGGTGTTTCAAAGTTTGTGAGAAATAAACATGTGGTAACTGCAGTTTTCTTCTATCAAGGAACTCTTAAACACTACACTAATCATTGTTGATTCAAGTAATATCCTTTTTAAGAGGTTTCTTCCCATTCTCTGCTTACCTGTACATGACACGAAGAACTTTACCTTACTTTATACAGTCCAGACATTTCCTTTCAAGAACACTATCTTCAGTCTATTACAAACCCTACAATTCCCACTCATCTTTCCATCTATGCTATACGTTCCATATTTTCAATTCCCAAGATTGTGTATAGAACTTTCAGAAAATGAAGTGCTTACAAATCAAAATATGAATAAATGAAATATTTCGTTTTCTGTACCCCCAAGAGTAAACTTCCAGACACTAATCTTTACTTACTAGCCCAATACCAGATGTATATTTATTAAAACAACCAACACTGTGTTCTAGAATGCAAATTTGAAATTACATACATTACTCTTGGGTACCAATATATGTGAAGCTTAGAAAAGACAGTTTTCAATTTCATGAGTTCAAACAAGTTTGACAGTGAGCAACAAAATCAACCAAGACGCAAGTTGAAAATTGTAAGTGAACTTATAAAACTAGGGTAAAATAAAAATAATTCCCCTAGCTTGAAGCAAAAGGTCATATTCAAGGATGCATATCTGAATTCTTCACATGCTTTACACATCTACAGTGTGCAAAGAACAGAATTATTCTTATAGTGGTTTACTGTTAGTTAAAAAACAAACATCCAAAGCTCCATCAAGTACAAAGTGCTGCAGTAATATGATAAAAAACAAACATCCAAAGCTCCATCAAGTACAAAGTGCTGCAGTAATATGATAAAAAACAAACATCCAAAGCTCCATCAAGTACAAAGTGCTGCAGTAATATGATAAAAAACAAACATCCAAAGCTCCATAAAGTACAAAGTGCTGCAGTAATATGATAAAAAACAAACATCCAAAGCTCCATCAAGTACAAAGTGCTGCAGTAATATGATAAAAAACAAACATCCAAAGCTCCATCAAGTACAAAGTGCTGCAGTAATATGATAAAAAACAAACATCCAAAGCTCCATCAAGTACAAAGTGCTGCAGTAATATGATAAAAAACAAACATCCAAAGCTCCATCAAGTACAAAGTGCTGCAGTAATATGATAAAAAACAAACATCCAAAGCTCCATCAAGTACAAAGTGCTGCAGTAATATGATAAAAAACAAACATCCAAAGCTCCATCAAGTACAAAGTGCTGCAGTAATATGATAAAAAACAAACATCCAAAGCTCCATAAAGTACAAAGTGCTGCAGTAATATGATAAAAAACAAACATCCAAAGCTCCATCAAGTACAAAGTGCTGCAGTAATATGATAAAAAACAAACATCCAAAGCTCCATCAAGTACAAAGTGCTGCAGTAATATGATAAAAAACAAACATCCAAAGCTCCATCAAGTACAAAGTGCTGCAGTAATATGATAAAAAACAAACATCCAAAGCTCCATCAAGTACAAAGTGCTGCAGTAATATGATAAAAAACAAACATCCAAAGCTCCATCAAGTACAAAGTGCTGCAGTAATATGATAAAAAACAAACATCCAAAGCTCCATCAAGTACAAAGTGCTGCAGTAATATGATAAAAAACAAACATCCAAAGCTCCATCAAGTACAAAGTGCTGCAGTAATATGATAAAAAACAAACATCCAAAGCTCCATCAAGTACAAAGTGCTGCAGTAATATGATAAAAAACAAACATCCAAAGCTCCATCAAGTACAAAGTGCTGCAGTAATATGATAAAAAACAAACATCCAAAGCTCCATCAAGTACAAAGTGCTGCAGTAATATGATAAAAAACAAACATCCAAAGCTCCATCAAGTACAAAGTGCTGCAGTAATATGATAAAAAACAAACATCCAAAGCTCCATCAAGTACAAAGTGCTGCAGTAATATGATAAAAAACAAACATCCAAAGCTCCATCAAGTACAAAGTGCTGCAGTAATATGATAAAAAACAAACATCCAAAGCTCCATCAAGTACAAAGTGCTGCAGTAATATGATAAAAAACAAACATCCAAAGCTCCATAAAGTACAAAGTGCTGCAGTAATATAAAATGTTTACTGCCCAGAATTTATTATGACGATAAATTCAGTTATGGAAATTACACATTTTCTTGGTTCACAGTCAATAAAAACTGACTAACCTGCCCTGATAATAGTCAGTATTTACTATCTATTCTGCTGTTACTTAATGATGAATAATTGGGGGTTATTCATGTCTATTTTTCTGGCAGGGTAGTGTCATTTAGATGAATGTAAAAAGGCTTATATATAAAACTTAATGTGTGCTTCACACACACACACACCTTTATTTCAGCATTATTCGAAATTTATTATAGTTTTCTCTGGTATGGTTAGCTATTGTAGATAAAACAGCAGTACTCTTACATACAATGCTTCTGAATTTTGACAATTGTGGATAATTGTTTCTCTAATACACTGGAATCCACATAAGAGATATCTTAAATGCCTTTTTTGTTTTCCAACAGTGTGGAGGCTACTATCAACAAAAACAATGACAAATATCTAATTACAAGCCTTATTATTAGTAGTTTAGTGGCAATGCTACACCTCAAACATACATGCTAGCATCATCTGTTGAGTGATTATTTAGAACTTGATTTGGGAACATTTTTATTTCATGAAATTAGGTGTAATGAGTGACAACAGATTAAAATGCTTTATGAAAATTTTGTTTAATATAATCAAAATCAAGTCGAAATTATATATTTTTTTAAATAAAAACATGTTAATAATAAAATAGTGAAGGTATAGAAATTTCTTGGATAATTTCATTTTAAAACTTTGTTATTAAGTTCCCTACATTCTATATCTAAAATTTGGATCAAGCCTAAATATCTACACTAATATTTTGTTAAAAGAAATTCCTTACCTTCATCTGCAATATTTTTGTAACATCAGCAGGATCATCCATTACAATAAAACCAAAGTTCTGTGAAGAGAAAACAGTTTGTTTTAATTATATATATGAATTACTTCCACATAAAAATTTCCAAAGTCAAAAATACAACGAAATAAAATATTAATACTGAAGTTTGAAATCCTCTGTACTGCAAAATATAATACTATAAAGTTGATTCATTCAGTACTGCAACTCTGAATTAAGCTGCATTATTCACATCAACTTGACAAGCTTCACACAATCAAATACTCTGAGCTAAGGAGTAATTTTTAGGGCAACCCAGACAGGCTAACATGTGAAGTGCTATTAACTAAAACATTTCTTCACCTTCACAGAAACTTGTGAAGTTTGTTATACTTTATTAAAAATCATTTATTTGTGCACATTTTATATTTAGTATAGAAGATCTAAGATTATTTCATTATTAAGCAGAAAATAACACTAGTATTTCAAAGATATTGGTTGATAGTTAAGATTTATAAAAATGTTTAATAAAATATAAAAACTAATCATTACATGTAATTTATTTTCAAATTGCATTTACTTGCACTTTAATACATAGCAAAACACAAATGTACATCTTAAATTTCATTAGATATAATCAACATACTAATTTGTTATTATACATTAAATTTATAGAAAACTAATGAACTATATTTAACCTTCTCATGCATGCGTGCGTGCATCATGACCTTTGAGTTAGATTATGAATGCAACTCTTGTTCTTGGCTTGGTTGTTTCAACATAATTCTTGACTATCAATTGACCTTTAAAGTTTACATACAATAACATAAAATTATACAGGTCCTCAAACTTTTGCATGCTTTCAACAAGCATTACAAAAGATAAGAATTTTTAATTAAGTATTTTCCTTAAATCTTTCTCTACAAATATAGGGAGTAAAAGTTTTCACTACTCTAAAAGCAAATAGATTTATGTAAACATTAAAGGTACTTATTTCAAAATGGTCAAATTTCATTTCTGTAACCTTTAAAACTGCATTTTATCTCATTTTCTTTACCCCAATTGTTGCTCAATTTTACAGATATTAAACACACCATAACAAAAAATAATTTTAATTACCATTTCTTCTTTCTTCCCAGAAAGACTTCAAACTGTAATATAAATGTTTTTATCCTCAACAGCATAAAGCTCTTAACACTACACATTTGTTTCTGCTATTGTTTTATTGCCTTTTGGATTTCTCTAGTTAATAATACTACCACAGAAATTGTAAATAACTCAAACACATGGATCACATTAACCTACTGAATTATGTAAAAATACAAACTAGTTACAACAGAAAGAGTTCGTACCCCTAAATCTTGAGTAGTTTTTTTCCTCACAATGTAAAAAGTATCACGATTAGGAAAATGAAAGTAGAGTATATTATAAATATTATACTAACACACATCTACATAAATTTTTATATAAATTGAATGAAAAATAAACTGTTTATAAACAAATAACCAAACATAGGAGGGGCAAAAAGTGTTTGTGCGTCTACTTTAATGGTCAGTTGTGTAGCCTTTCAGGTGAATTACTTGGCACAATCTCTCCTCATAGCCCTCCATGATCATTTGACAGAACTGGTATTTTCTTCCATTCTTTTTTTACAGAAGGCCTCAAACTTTTGCAAATTTTTTGGATGATGCTGATAAACCCTGGTCTTTAATTCATGCCAGACATTTTCAATTGGGTTGAAATGAGGTGACTGCTTAAATGATTCCTCTGTAACCAGGATTGCACGTATTTCTATGTGTGCTTAGGGTCATTGTTGTGCTGGAAGATACAACGACGCCCAAACCACAAGTTCCGAGCAGCATCATTCTTGATACATTTGCCTAATATATCAACATACCTTATTTCATGATTCCACTGATGCAGTGAAGGCTGCCTACACCAGAAGAGCTGAAGGAACACCATAGGATGATCGAATCACCTTCATGTGTAACTGTAGGGACAGTGTTCTTTGCAATATTCCCCGTAAGAAGGGGAAATGAAATCTTTCAAACATCATTGTGGCCAAAAAGCTCCATTTTAGTTTCGTCTGACCAAAGAATATTCTTCCAATAGGTAAAGGGTTTATCTACATGCTTTCTTGCATACCTTAATCATACTTCTAAATTAATAGGCTTTAAATATGGAGTTCTACAAGGATGGCACGCTTTGAACTCAGAAGAGCGTAACATGTCGGTAACTGTAGAGGTGCTTAATTCAACCCCAGTTTCCCTTACCAATTTCTGTACTTCATTACATGTTAAATGAGGGTTCCTACTAACTTCTCCGAGAACCTTCCTCTTGGTTCTCTCCGAAATTTTGGTGGGAGAGTCTAGAACGAGGGAGGTTAGTTGATCCTGCAAGCTTAAACTTGGCAATTATGCTTTGAATGGTAGATTTTGGCACATTAAGTTGTGTAGCAATACCAGAAAAAGACACGACAATTATTTTGCAATAATTTTTTATGTGTGTATATATCACTGGACAGTTGTTTTCCCTGTTTGCCATGATGGCCAAGCAGATAATGATGGAGACAGCACTCAATTGCTGGAAGTACATTTTTTGCTGGCTAAATTCCAATAATTATGAACCCAGTGTATAGTTCTGGAATGGTATAATATGGTTTATTTGCCAAACTAAAAATATTTTATGGGAATATCAATTTTTTTCACACGTTCCAAACTGTACAAAAACTTTCTGCTCCTCCCATTTTAGGTTATTTGTTTATAAAGACTGTTGTTTAATTTACATAAAAGTGTATGTAGATGTGCGTCACTATAACATGTATAATACAATCATACATCTACTAGCCTAATCATGATACTTTTTAAATTATGAGCAAAAAAACTTCTCAAACGCAGGAAACAAATACTGTATTTAAGTGCACCTATTGTATTGAAAAAGTTTCTTACCCAATTTAACACTTTTTGAAATGTTTAAATTTTAACATTTGTGATAAATAAATATCAATATAAAAACGAATACCAGTTTGTTCTGTGAATAACACTTCCTACTTTTTAATACTAATAGTGGTTTTTGACACTAATAATGTTATTACATTAAAATGTCGTCCAGTAAAAAGCAAGCAATAACCTCTACTTCTCATAATTTTGCTAGTTTTCTAACTATGCAATAAAAGCCACTAAAATTTAGATAAGCCTTTTAATACTAATAATACTACTAAAGTAAATAATTGTTTATTTAAATCAAATAATGCACCTCAGAATAGAATACAAATACAGAAAAATTTAGCTAAATACTGTTATTTTACACACACACACACACACACACACACACAAGTTGTGTACAGAAAACAATAAAATACTTCACCTGATAAATTAAGACTGGTTTAATATTAGTCATAAATATAGTACCAAACATTTCAGAGAATGACTGGTAATTTGTGAAAGAAAATGTGAAAGTTAGGCATCGTTACAGGGGTCTAATATTCCATCACGTGTGCAACAAGACCGTTAATAAACCAAATTTTAATACAAGTTTTAAGTTCTTAATTTTATATGAAAACATTTTAAAATTGTCAGTTTCTTCTCGCACAAGAATTTTGACATTTCTTCTCGCTTACATAAATCATTAAATTTTGTGCTTCTCAAAGAAGTTTTAAAAGTAACTTAATATAAATATTAAAGCAAACAAATAATTTTGTGGCATTTAACAGTTGTTTATGGAAAGACACTTCCTTTCTGCACCCACTTTTTCACAAGTTCTGAAATTTTACACTATAACCAACGAAAGGTTTGATCTATAATATGATGTACTGTTTTCAGTATAGAAAACTCTTTCATCTTTAATTTCAAATCTGTCAGTCTTCAGATCAGTTAATGACTCAAGGCTCTTGTGCTTAAGTTAGGAAGTCATACAAATTGTGATGGTTACAGGACTGCTTGCATCACGCACATTGTTTTGTACTATTAGTGCAATAAAGTAAAAATTCAGGATACTAGACAATTACTATAAAAAGTAGGCTTAAATTTCATCAGTAAATGACGAAAGCAAAATAAAATAAATCAGATGTTATATTTCTTGTTTTTATGTATATTCTCTATGATGAAAGTAACTAAAATGTAAACTTATTTGGTTAAATAAAGCTAGATTAGGTACACAAATAATTTCACAAAAATGTGCTCATGAACAGTTTGTGAATTACATAATTTAATATAGTAAAGAATGTTACTTGTTTATTAAAGTGGCTTGCATAACTTGCATGGTGGGAGTATTAAGTAGATCAAAGGGGCTACACGTATATACTGCTGAAAGCTTTAAACACTACTTAGCATAAAAAAAAAATTCATATTAAAATTTGCAGTCAGTCTAGCAAGAGTGTAATTTAGAGTTGTTTATTTAAATAATGATTACAAGGTAGGATGGATTGACAAGTCCACAGTTATTGTACAGAAAATAACAAACAACGATATACTGAAAAATAAACATTTTATGTTTATTTAGAAAGTCTTAAAAATTATTCAAATAAAATATGAACATTTTCAGATGAAGAAAAGCATTTTTAATCCTAATATGAAAGTCATTTTGTACCTGGAGCAGTCAACCTTTTGAAGAAATGTTTAGTAAAAACTAAAAACTTAATGTTTACTGAAAGCTGGCCAAGTGATCTGAAGATGCATAAAAGCATAACAGTGCAGAAACTAATTATAACTTTGGGATTAAAAACTCAAATTCAATCAAACTTGTAGTAAGAGGCTTAACACCACAAACATCTACAAGTTCACAACTGTAATTATTCCTTGCATAAAGAAGAGTCAGACTTAACACCTGTTTTGAAAGTTAATACACATCACAACTTGTTCCCAGCTTCAGTTTCCTTTAAAACAGTAATCTTCAGTTACATCAACCAACATCATTTCTGGAAATTAAGTAGGGTAGTTTCAAAAACACCAGAATGGTGATTATTTTCAGAATATCTCATAGATTTTTTGTTTTGTTTTACAAAAATGTCCAACATCCACAAAAAGGGGATACTGATTTTAAAACTACACACATTAAGTTGTCCAGTAACAATATGTAGCATTCACCATGTAATTTTTAAAAAAATACGTTTGAAGCTCTTTGAAATATAACTGAATATTACACAAAAATTTTGTACAATAAAATGTTTAAAATTCTAACATTCCTAACACTAATTTCAAAATAGAATACAAGAGAAACACAATCTCAGCAAAGAAAATTTAAATTTTAAGAACTTACCGGTACTTTAGTACCACCATTCATTTTCTGAGGGGGCTTGGTGTTTATACGCATCTCCAGAACTCGACCGTACTTGCTGAAGAAATCTCGGAGTTCTTCTTCACTAATTGTGTGGGGCAAGTTTCCAACAAAAAGCTGTTGACAGTCAGGGTAAGGCAGAATGCCCATTTTCCTTCCTTCTGTGTCAGGTGTTCCACTTATTCTTCCACTCACAGAGTTAGGGGTGGACTCACGAACATCACCTCGGTTCGTTCCTTGAAACGAGTTTCGGGAAGCACGGGGCATCCGCTGGGCCTGAATTGACTCACCAGCTGTATTTGAACTCCCACTTGATGCAATTGAAGGACTCGAATTACTCGTCACACCAGTATTTGAGTGGATTTTGTTAAATACAGGAACATCTGGTTTCAGCTGGGAATCTAATGCATTATCCACAGATCCAAGTACTGACGCTCCAGCTGAGACAGTTCCACAGATTCCTCCAGCTCCTGGTGCATTTTTACTTACCATATTGGCATATGTCTTTGGCTCTAGAACAACATAATTGGTGTAAGATTAAGCACACACACACACACACACACACACACACACAGAGATGTCAGTCCAACATCTCTGTGTTATATGACAGAAATGGTACAACTTAAATATGAAGATACCAAAAATGTATGGTTGATGATAACAATGTGTTTAAAATTTTATTAATAGGCTAATATTTTGTATAAATAAGAATGTAAACAGTTCAAATTAAAAAATGTTATTGAATAAAGCCAGAGTTAAAAGTGTCACATGCATTACACTAGAGGAAATGCAGGTTTGTTTTTTAAATATTGTCTAGCAGTACTTAGAACTTGTAATATGGATTATTAGTTAAGAGTTTATACTATACTAATTGGTATAAAAAACAAATTTAATAAAACTTTGAATTAGGACACTAAAAACATTGTCACAGGCAGTAAAGGATACTCGTAGCAAGAGGGTTAAACATTTCTTTATGTAGTAGTTGTCAAGATCACAGTTAAACTAATAAATAACAAACTACACAAACTTCAAAATCACATAATAAATAATTATCACTTTGAAAAACCTTAATTTTCATCACTCATTAGAAATGTTACTATTTACCATTTTTCCTGTTACAAATCAAACCTGATTGTAAAGCACCAAAACATTAACCCTCTTAACGGAAACAAGTCAAAAGGCAGTAGTTTTTAAAATTTAAATAACCACTATATTATTACTGTATGCCACTAAAATTGGGACCAACATTCAAGTGTTTATATTATATGCATTTTAATATCCAAATGAAAATAAAGTCATCCCACGAGTAACGTCGTTCGTTTTGGGACAGTACAAGTTTAAAATGCATATTTCTGGACTAAATGAAGTTATTCTCAAAGTCATACAAGTTATATGGGATGACCTCATAATATTAAGAGGGAGGCAGATTATTTACTAGTTTTTCGAAGCCCAAATTGTCATGGAGGCATCAAAAAGAGCACATAAAGCATAATGTTTGAGTTGAAAAAATGAAGAATGTTATCAAAGCTATGAAAAGTATTCAATAGGTGTATGGCAATGACATTCTGAATCTGAGGAAGTGCCGAAGGTGGGTCAAAGTTTAGAACTGGTGGCCATAGTTTACATTTCACGCAATACTTCTAGTAACACTTGAAGATGATGGTGCTGTAACTGTTGAAAAATTAGCCCAGAAACCCAATTCATGTCCTTCCACTGTCCACTGACATTTGCAACAACTTGGTGGAGTTTAAGTTGATAAAATAGGTAGTACAAGTTGTCAGCTGATAATGTGAGAGAATGAGTAGACATCTGTACATCTCTTCACACTCGTGAACTTCAAGCTTAGTTTTGAGCTACCTACTGACTGGAGATGTGAAATGGGTACTCTATCAAAATGTTAAGCGTCACTGACATTGGGTTAGTGCAGAAAAACAGCTGCACCACAGCCAGAAACAAACCTGCACCCCAGAAACGTTTTGGTTAGTATTTAGTGGGATAAAGGTGGTGTAATATATTGAATTGTTACAACTAAATCAAACTACCACTGGATCAACTGAACACTGCACTCAAAATAAGACCTGCTCTGGTGAACCAGAAGGAACCATTTCCACCATGACAGTACATGTGCTGGGATCACTTTTAGAATAGAACTTCATTCCATATTCTATAACATTACATATTTTAATAGTTCCAAGACAAATCAAGTTCCCTGACCCCATATTGCATTTGGGTAAAGAATGTAACAGATTAAATATTGTTTTCTGGAAAAAAACACCTATTTAAAGTTTGAGGCTATACAAATGAAATCTGACAATTTATGTGAAAAAACAAAACAAACTTTTATTACACAAGTCACAGGTTGTAGGCCATAACACATTCGAGTTGCATTCAAAATTTTACTGAACTATATTATGAATTTATCTCCTCGAGTTCAGTATCAAACTGTACATTATACTTCAAATTTTCATATTATACATTGATTTCTATATTTAAAAGTAAATATTTAACACCTAAACAATTGGTTTTTGTGCATCATGTGGCATGTTTAATGCAGCACTGGTTTAAATAGGGGCCCAAATTACAGATATTGACAAGCTAAAATACAAAAACCTGTTAGATTGTATATTTACTGAATCTAATACATTGGCCACTTCTCACCCCTTTCCACTCCCAGAAATGGTCCATAATATACATTAAATGGACAATATGTAAATAACCAATCAGAAGCCCCAGAATGTCTCCTCCACAATTTGTCAGCCATTTTTAAAAAGATGACCCTTGAAGTTGGTAAGCTGAATCACTGTTTGGAATTTTTTTTTCTTTAAGATATAAATACAGTTTAGCTATTACAACTGATAAAGTATAACACAATTGTATGGTATCAAACGATGTAACTTGTGTTGTTTTTGGTTATTCAAATTTTCATCCACATGCAAAAATTTCTTAAGGCTTAGCAAGCTATGATAAGCAACAAGTACAAACTGAAAAAGGCATAATTTATGTTAATTTCCAAGTTTTACATAGTGGTTACTAGATTGTACAAATTGACTGAACCCATACAGAGATTTGTTAGTAAAAATAACAAGTTGTTTAAGAAATGTTAAACAAAACAAACAACCTGTGTGCATGAGAATTAGTATATGAAATTTGAGAATTAAAGTTACCTCACTTGTTGTCCATCCAAATGTGAAAATATAAAAAGGCAGGAGAAAACACTCCTTAACAAACCATAAAAATGTTCACAAAACTAAAAAACATGTATGGAAATGGTTGCAATATGATAGGTAAATAGAGCAAATATATCTTTAATATATTTACAAATAACCCAGCTATACACCACCAAAACTTGGTTTTTTCTACTTATTTAACACAAACCAGAAGCAGCATTTTTCCCATCCATTCACTACTTACCAGGTTGTAGTGCACCAACACTTTCATCAGGTTCTGATAAATCTTGCGTTATTTTCTCCTCTGAAGTAAATGGTTCATCAGGCATATCCCACTCAGATTTTTGGGGTTCAACTTCAGTGTCTGCTTCATTATCTAATGGACATTCAACATTTTGTGGTACAGCAGGGGAAATAGATCTTGCAGTAGGACAAGATTCCATGTCGTGACTTATGCCGTTTGGAGGGCTTTAAATAAAGTAAATGAAGTTAAACTCCAAAGCAAATGTTAAAACATGAATGTCCACTCAAAATAGATGTTATACCCTTTGTGTGGCACTAACCCTTTATCAAATGTTATTTTTATAACACTGTGAGGTAGTAATTTAAGAAATATAACTCGCAAATGTAAATAATTAAACACATAAAAGGTTTGAAACATTAATATTTGAATAAATAACAACCAGTGTATTCATAAAATTAATATATCTCGTTGTAAAAGTGTGCTACTAACAGAGCTTGCCAATTCTAAAGTCAATGTTTTAGTAAACATACCAACCTAGATCAGTTTTTTCAGAAGCACAAAGCACACACTAATGCAATACATAAAAGAAAACATTACCTGCTTTCTCAAGTATTCTGAAGATAATAAAACCAACAATAAACTACAGGGTAGATCACTGCATGCTAGCTATAGCAATGTCAAGCTGAATTAGATACGATTTAACCTACAGGTCTACGATTCAGCCTACACATTTATTTACAATGGTTTTCATGACTATAAAAAAGATATACGTTATAGTTTGATACACCAAGACAACCCCACATGCACAAGGTTGTTATATTTAACAAAATACTACAGTGTAGAAGATATTTGTTGTATCTTCATGAAATTCAATAAACTTTTAGCAAACAAGTATTTTGTATACAAAAATACCAATCTTTGATAAAGTGTGTATTTGTTTAAGTTTACTTTAATCACTTGGACTAGAATTTGTTTGAATACAAGAAGATTAAGAATAAAAATACATTTCTTTTCATCTTAAAAGTTTTGTAAAAACTTTCTAAATAAATATCAAAGAAAGTTTGTTTTTCAGTAAAAAATTTACATTTTACCTGTTATTTTCTCTACTTTAAACAGCAGTGCACAAAAGTAAAATTTTACATAAAATAATTAGAAAGTAGGAAACAGAAACCTAGCACCAAATGATCTGCTAATTTATAACCTATACAATAACAGTTGTCTATAAACTAGGTACCGAGAAAATTGTTTATACAATAGGTGTAGAGACATTTGATTATTTATAAATACTGCAATGAAGGATTAATAACATGGCTCCAATTACTTATGATACAGTGTCGTCACCTCTAACTGTTCAGCAGATTTCTTCAAAATCACCTGAAAGGCAATGTCTCTGAAGTAGCAATATGAGAATGTACATGTAGGA
This sequence comes from Carcinoscorpius rotundicauda, assembly GCA_011833715.1. Classification (NCBI taxonomy): domain Eukaryota; kingdom Metazoa; phylum Arthropoda; class Merostomata; order Xiphosura; family Limulidae; genus Carcinoscorpius; species Carcinoscorpius rotundicauda. Next base: position 7,448,104 of record CM022394.1, on the reverse strand, counting down.
AGTTACAATGTTATCTTCTACAACTTGTTTAACAAACTATTTCAAGTGCAAGATGTAATAAAATGTTGAAATTGAGAAATATAATCTCCTTTAATTCTTAAAATTCCACGATATTCTACAAGTAATAAATTTCAGTGTTATTACAAATTTAATATAGCTATTGGCAAAACTACACATTTTTGTGGAGTAAAAGATCAACTGCAACAAGATATTTATTTCTGAACAACAAATTGTCTTATACTGGGATGAAATAGTAGAGCTCTTCACCTGATTACATCTGGTTCAAATTCTCCTTCACCTGGATCAACAGCCTTCAGTGGTGGAGTGCTAGACATGTCTGGTTCAACAACTTCCCTATCTATAGATTTATAAAAGGAAATGACAATTCATTAAAATAAGCTCAAAAGTTACAGCAAATTAGTCTAAATGAAAACTTCCATGTTGTACCTGAAATGATTAAAGCAAGTATACTGTCTTAAAGTTATTTTATTTAAAGTAAAAAAACTCTTAGCTTTACCTGCTTTAAAATCAGATTTTCCTTCAAATTTTATAAAACACCTGTAGCATAATAACTATACACCTGTCCAACATAAAGACTTAGTTAAATTTACTATTTCAATGTTTATCACATTGTATTATGATCTTTTATTACACTAAAAAGCATTAGCATTGAGTTTGTGGTTATTAATTAAATAAATATACTGACAAAATGAACAATTAACTCAATATAATAAATTACCTATGAAAAAAACAAAACCAGTTAATTACTGTTACATCAAGTTAAAATCCTTAAGAGCTTCGTAGTCAGATTCTGAGCACAGAAAAACCTTCAATTTCAAAAATGAAGTTGAGAATTTCTTTTTGTACATTTGTCTCAAATATTAAATCACGTGTTACATACTATTCTGCATAAATAAAACTGCTGTGCACTGGAACAGGAAATGAGTTAACCTCACCAAGCTATTAACTGTTGAACTCAATTAATTAATTAATTAATTAATGAAATGTATTTTATTAATTATTCACAGATGAAACTTCGATAGTTACGATTAAAAGAGACACTAAGTTTTAACAGGTATTTCATCACAGTAAATAGCTTAATAGTAAGTTCACTTTATTTTATACGACTTCACTTAATGTTCATTATATTGAGTTAATCACTCATTTCATGGATACATTAAATTAATAAATGTTAAAGACAAGTGTTAATACCCGTTACTGTAGTTAAAGATACTAAGACACTATCATTAAAACTATACATTTCTATAACAATCAGTAGAAGAAATGACATGCATTATTTCCAAAGAAAGAAACTGGACAATTTAAACTAATTTTCAACCCAGGTAAACAGTTATGGAAAAAATACAAGAATAAAAGTACTTTTAAATCGAAAGTCAGATTTGTTTGAAACATCTTGTCGGAATTCCACATGACTAATAGTACTGATAAAAAGAGCAAATTTAGTGGTAGAGCATTGTGTACTCTACCTCTGTCACTTTCAGCCCCCCAGTTTAGCAACAACAGCATACAAGCTGCACAACAGCCTTCTCCAGCATGCATGTAAAATGTTAGTTTTAACAAAGTTCTTGGAAAAGTATACAATTGTCAAGAAAATAACACAATCTTGACAAATATAATCATTTACATAGCCAACATGTATGCATGTTTGATATTGTCAGAATAATTCACTCGCCTCACGTTAACAAAAAAAAATTTTTTGTTGTTGTTCTTGCTATTACAAAAACAACACTTGATCGTTCATTAACACTGGAAATAAACATGAAAACAACCATTGGAAATTACTGGAAACAAACTTTTTAGATTACAAATCAAGTAAAAGGACAAGCTTGTTTTTTTTGTATGTAATGAGTAAACTGGTCATTTGCATAAATTAACATTTACAAAAGCATGCACACAAACAAATTTTAGACCCCTTCTGCCATATAAACAAAAAGTATTCTTTAAAAATACTCAAGAAATATCAGTTTAAAATACCTTAAAAACATACTGGTAACATACTAAGTTATTTCTATATGTTTAGTGTTTTTTTACAAGCCAAATAAAGGTCTGTCACAGTGTACTTAACAGGTTGAAGTCCAGATAGCATTGCACTATCAACAACTTTGAATCATCAGTTATTTAAAGATTGTGATTAAGCAGTAACCAACTGCTTTTGTTATTTATTAATACTTTATTAAATAACAATAAAAAAATCATTTCTCATTTTCTTTACATGACATTTTCTATGTAAATGAGAGTGAAATGACTTTGTTTCATTATATTAACTACTGCACAGCACAAAAGCAACAGGGTAAACAAATGTCAGGCAGAATAACATTAAAAGCCCAATACAGAATTGCACGATAACATTAATCTAATAATTAGTTAATCTTTACTGGTAAAGAAAAATCTTAAGAATAAGTATAGGAATGACAAATAAATCATTAAAAATAAGCAAAAAATTAACAATCAGCAATACAACTGTTCAATTTATCCTATGTTTTAAAATTCTACAATACTACCATCCATATGTAATAATGCAGGCACACAGAGTTCAGACATAGGAAGGTTGTATTGATAAGCAAATTCAAAATACAAGTTTCAAAAAAATATTCATTATGTATTATTGGCTGGAAAGACACACTACATTTCTATAACAATGTAACTTCAAGGGGTAATGACAACACAGTTAACACTAGCATTTATTATTATTATTATTTATTTATTTGAAATGACTATTATTGGCTGGAAAGACACACTACATTTCTATAATAATGTAACTTCAAGGGGTAATGACAACACAGTTAACACTAGCATTTATTATTATTATTATTTATTTATTTGAAATGACTATTATTGGCTGGAAAGACACACTACATTTCTATAATAATGTAACTTCAAGGGGTAATGACAACACAGTTAACACTAGCATTTATTATTATTATTTATTTATTTATTTGAAATGACTACAGCTGATAACACTTATCAAAGCAGATGATCCTTTAGAAATGTCACCTTAATGAAATCTGTTGGCATTATTTTTTGGTTTTTATCACGTAATAATAATAATAATAATAAAGCAGAAACAACAATAAATTTACACGTTTTGCTGTAATATTTACAGAGCTTACAACTCAATCATTAAATACAAGTTGTTATACATACTGTATGGTATTATAAAGTTCTGATGACCCACTGACTAAATACTTAAAATACCATTCCAATAAACAATCCAGGATACACAAACCTAGCTAGTACTACCACCTGCCTGATAAGTTAAATAAATATTTAATCTAGTATAAATAAGGATGACAGATTATCTTCCATTTCTTAAAATTTATAAAAAAGTAAAGTTAGGTAACCTAATAAAGAGTAACTAAGCATAACACTGGTTCCATTCTCGCACCTTTCCAGACATCAATGTATTAACAGTTAAAAGGTCTACTGTTTATTATCTGCTAAACAGTATAGTAACATAGCAAACAGATGCAATGAAAAATCTAATTTAGTATTAATAACTTAACTTAGAACAAACTATCACTTACTACGTACATTGATCAAAGTTAACAGAAATTAATAAGGAACATTACTTGGGCCTAAATACAAGTCATTTTAACTATACAGTTTTGTTAGCTGTAGTATACAAACAATTTTTACTGTTCTTTAGGTTATGTATACAATTTTGAGTGTTTTTCTCATCAACTTACGTTTTGTTGTTTGGCATTTGTTTTTATTTCCAATTAAAATGTTTTACATAATGATGGAAATCAGGTACAAATTCTAAATCTAAATGTCACATAACAGATAGACAATAGACAAAAATTCATAGATGAACTGTTTGATTAATTTGGAAAATAGAAATTCCAGGACTTCAATTTTCAAATTACCACTAAAAAACTTGGACACCTGAGAGCACTGCACCATATACTAATAGAACAAACATTGTAACACACTGGATGTTCCAAACCAGGTCACTAGGATTAGACATTTATTTTGTTTAAGTGTGTAAGCACGCGATGTTTAAGTATTACAAATATTGCCAATGTATTCCAAATACTGAGAAGTTACTACAACAGCCAATTAATGTCTTGTTACAATGGTAGAAGTTGACCAGCAAGAATCACGACTCACATTTACTACAATTAAAAGTGAATTACAAGGACAAAAAAAGCAACTTCAAATGTTATTTTAAACTAAATTTGTATTCTGAACTTAACAATTAAGTCACAGCAACAAATCATGGTTAGTTAAAAACTGAAAACATTTTTCAGGGCTATGGGCATCAAAGCATGTCAGAACATACCCAAACAGAACTATACTTGATAACAGTAGGACGTGTAATGATGGAGAAGGTTGCTCAAGACTTCTCACTCTCAAAGCTGTTTTTCAAAAGTTAATCTTGCTTCTGTTTCTCTAAGTGCAGGTTTGTTTAGCAAACATTTCAGTGCTTTTCTCTTGATTATTTTTAAAAAACTATTCTTAAAGTCAAACATCCAGAGTATAAAATTTAACCAAAAAAAGTAGTACCAGGAATTCCAAAAATCGAACAAATTACAAACATACTATAAAGCTGTACATAAAACTATTTAAAGTTCACTGAACTAGGATATACAGTTTTCTTCTGCAGCACCTATTTTTCCAGTTTAGTTTAAACTGCTTTCATCCAGAAACAAACACCCAATAACACTCACCGTCATCAACTACTTGGTCATCTGTTTCCTCATCTTTATCATACAAGTAATCTTGGTAACGAAATATATCGTTTCTCACATAGTATTTCTTTGGAGACTGCGGGGCTAAAACAAAGGTCTGGACAAATGGTCTCATATCTTGCCCATTGTTAGACAGTTTTCCAGTAACCTAATAGAAATACAAACACGTCTATCATCCAAATACCTCAATCCTTCAACTCCTCAAAATTTTAATTCTAGTTTAAAGTCTGTTCCAACTAAAGATATATCAAGCTACATGACAATTAAAATAATTACTTATTTACAAATAAAGATGAAATATTATTAACTAAGTAAATACCAAACCTACATTGCTTCCTAATATAGCAAACATAAGTATTTTACTGGTGTTAAGGTTTTTATTACCAATGATTGAACACCATGTGCATAATATTGTCACAACCAAAGATCAAAACACACCTATAGGTTTGACACTAACCACATATGGGATTAGTCACTGATCCATCACAGCCACAATAGCATACACAAATTTTAATGTGGTAACTGTACCTTCATAGCCACAATAGCATACACAAATTTTAATGTGGTAACTGTACCTTCATGGCCACAATAGCATACACAAATTTTAATGTGGTAACTGTACCTTCATGAAATTTAGCACGCTTTCAGTAAGCACTGCATGTATTTTGTACACAACAAACATGATATTTAAGAAAGGCGAGCAATTCAGGGTATTTTTTTACCTTACTTTTTCAACAATGACTACTTAATAATCGCACGAAGAAAAAGTTACAGTATTTAACAATATAGTACACGAGCTACTTGCAAACACACCTGACTTAAGAATATAATATTTACATTTGTAATAACAAATAAAAACAAGAAACTCTATACTTTTACTTGGTTTCTTGTTTTTATGCTGATAGCCCTCTGACAAACCCCTTATTCTTTATAAATCATTATTTAAAATATGCACTTAATGACAGAAAAACAATATATAAAAGAAAAAACATCCTGCAACTCTTCCGATTTAATTGACTTTCTAACTAAAGCATAAAGTGCCTTAAAATAATTCCCTTAGCTGTTTGATCTCAAATTGGTGATAGCAACTAATAATCTTTATCAATAAACACTGTACCCTATATATAAAATTGGCAAATTAAAACTGTTTTTCTACTGATTATAAAGGTCATAATAGCAAACTCTTAATAGAATTATTGGCACTTTGTGAGACAGGATGCAATTGATAGGGTGTAGTAGGCAAGTTTGACTTTTTGAGACATAAAAGATAGCTGAATACTACAAGTTTATTATGTATAGTCATACCATGTGTCTGATTTACCTTTGAATTTATTATATTATGAATCTTAAACTCAGCCATATCTGCATAACTAATGAATACACAATATATTTGCATTGCCATGTGATCTAACTACTTATGCCAATGAACTTGTTCAGAAATGAATAAATTCTTTCTTGTTTCTTACAACTTCATAAATTAACATTGTGAAAGGCTGGTTAGAATATATCAATGGGATTCATATATTATTTCAAAATTGTATGGATATGTGTGCACACAGTAACACCTAAATAGAAGTTGTTGTTATTCAAGTAAACAACATGTGGTCAAAGGATACTTTAAAAAATAACTGAGAAAGTAAGTTGAACACCATTCTGATCTATTGGAGATCAAATTCAGAGATGTAAGAATATATGGTAAAAATCTGAGAAGACTGAATAACTGGTGACATGGTCAAACTGTGGCCTGAAGTAGGGCTATTTTTAGCTAAATCATAAAAAGTTGCATGCAGCTAAATTTTTTAACAGGAGATCTAATAGACTTGAAGAACAATTGCTGATTTATCAAGTGATATGTTATAGGAAATTTTAAAACAAAATTCAGCTGTGGGGGGGTGTCACCTGCAGCCCCCTGGATGATTTGGCATGGAATAACCCTATAATATGATCAGAAAAAAAACTACAGGTGGCAAAAAATAGAAAAAAGACAAGTTGAAACGAACAAGTATCACGTTACACCAAAAAACTGAGGTTAAGTATGTATTTAAATATTTTATTTTGAAAATGTGAAACTTGTACAATTTTGACACTTGATTCATTAACTACATGATGTCAAGTTATTCAAATAAAAGCGATAATAAAGTTCAAAATTTTGTGACATGCTCATTCTTATTTACCTTTAGCAATGAAACTGAGGAGAACAAGATATTTCTATAACATGACGGTTTTACTGAAATATCTGTTCACAAATTAATCACAATTTAAGTCTTTTTAGATGCAATATTGATCAATTTTACAGCTCTGTAGAACAGGTGATATTTTGTTTTGGAAAAGCCTATCAAATGATTATAGGTGTAGTTTTACAAAAAAAAAATATCTAATTTGAAACTCATCTTCAACAAATTACATCAATACTTGCCATCAATGAGATGATAGTAGGATTTACACCTTCATAAGTCTATAAGGCGTATCTACCAATCTTAATACTTTGAGACAAAAATGAGTTCATTTACTAACTTGAACAACGACTCCATCTCCCAAAGTTTCGTGGCTATCTACTTGAAGAATTTTTGCACGACAATCTCCAAACTTCAACTGCATTATCTTCTGGTGAATAGCCTTTATAAATACATGCACGTATAGAAAATTAAACACTATAAAACAAAAAAATACAACATTAAAAACAAGAAATCCAAACCTGTGACAAGTGAAATTTTAATAAACAAGCCCAAATAAAATTAAAAATACTACAGAAACTAAAAACAGACTAATGTGGTATATCAAAAAGTAGTTGGGATTTTCTAACCATACCAGTATACACCATCAACTAACCACACCAGTATACACCATCAACTGTACCACTAATTATATTAGGGTTTCACTACTATAATGGAGACTGGACTGCCAACTTCAGGAGTTAAGTTTAACTTATCTGAAGTGACAATACCCATTTTATTTTGCAGGCAGTAAAGGGTGATATAAATGTTGTGGGTTGCAGCACTCATGTCTCACCCTCCTAATATTCATTTCTTTTGATGATTTTAAGTTTATTCATGCGAGACTTGAGGACAGAGGTTAAGAGTAACAAATGCTATATCATCACAACAATGCAAGTTCTACTTTAATATTCACCTCCAAAATATAAGGTATATTTTACATCCCACACCATAGCCTGAGCCCTGGGGATCCTTTTAATTTATGCAAGCATCTTTAATTTGGGCTTTAGTTCATTAAGTATTTTAGAGTTTTTCAAAAAATAAATATTATCTTGACCAATACACACACACTTTTTGCAAAAATATATTTTTAAAAAAACTACCCTGTACCTTTTAGTAGATAGATTCACAAATAATTTTAGTTTTTCACAATTATGTAAAATCAACAGAAGTGACAATTATGCAGACACTAGACAACCACCAATGAGTATTGTTTTACACAAGAACCACATTTTCTCATACATTGAATATGAATCAAAGAAGCTATTAATTTTAAATATTCTTTTTAACAACTATTTTGTTAGAAATAAAAACAGAACAATATTGAATTTAAATTGAGTATTTTAGAAAAAAAAGTGAAAATCTTTAAAAGAGTTAAAAAAACTACAAGACAAACTTGTTTGTTCATATAGAAAATAATTCACTCTTAACCTGGTTTGGAGACACCTTATTCAGTGGTTATAAGGAATTCAATCAATGACTGAAAAACTGTTTTAATGCAGAAGACATTTGAAAATACAAGTAGTAAACTGTATTAAAAGTATTCTGTCTATCTGACATTAAGGATATATCACTTATACCTATTATGATACAGCTTGTGTTATAATTAACAAAAAGAAAAAAACTGTCACCTGTTGTCCTACTACAGGTTTTGATTCCTGTCCAGGGTTATCCAATGCTCCATGAACAAATGAAGAGTTGTGGCTATAAAATCTAGGAATACAACTGCATAATTAGTAAATAGTCCAACATACTTTTTGTTACCAACTGTACTTGTACATAAAATCTGTTAATCATAACATCAAGTTATTTGTGGACTGCAAGTTTTTCCTCAAATTCCAATTAAATCTTGATAAAATATTCAAGAACAATTAGGTCTTTCAAATAAACTACATCTACACATTAGTAACAGGAAACCAGTTTAGTTCTCCAGATACATTTTTTGTATACAATTTTATTTTAGTTTTTATCAAATGATGGATGTGTGTTATTATTGAAAGATGTTTTTAGGTATACTACTGATTTGATAAAGTTGTGTGTTCTGCAATTAATAGCAGACTACACCTAATCATAACCAGTTGCACCTACACATTCAATATCAAGCTGGTGATTTGTGTAAAACATATATTGATATATTGATTTCCTCAAAATCTACTTCCAGTCCTAAAATTGGAGTTATATCAAAAGTTTCAATATTACTAAAGTTCTAATTCTTAATTTCAAAAGAAGGTATTTAAAACACTTCCAATCTTCACTCTTAGCTCCTACAACATGTCTACCCTGATCTCTCCAAATTAACTTCAATAATTAGTTATAAATAAACAACTGTTAAACCCACCAGAGATGATTCTATTTTGTTCATGCATTTCAAGTAATTTATTTACTCAAACCTACTCATGTTTACAAGTCAACAGAAATCTTAACCACCTTTACTTAATCTTGGCAGTCAGTCAAAAGGTAATTTTGTAAGAAGAGCTTTAATGACAATATTTGAAACCTATTTAAAGTTTACTTAGAAAATCTTAAATTATGGCCATTTTGCAACATTATACTACTGTACTTAATATTTTATTTGTTCCAAAATGCGTATCTGAAAGCTGCACAACATTTTTGACAACCAACATAAAGTATGGTTCCCAAAGCATAGTTCAAAAGTTCAAAGAGGCCTCAATTACAATACAAGAGCTTTGTTTCTTGATTTTAGTAAACATTTTGTTCTTTTAATTGTTATGAATTTAACAAAAGTAACTAAAGGTTGAAAGATCTTGGATTAACTTTTACAATGTTCTCAGTATAAACACACAAGTTAACCTACACATTTACACTGCAAGTTGATATAACATGTAGATTGTTTAGGCAGTGTATTTACAATGAAACTTAGAATGGACAGCAACTGCCTGTTGTGGAGATAAGTGAAGAGGCCAATGTTTCAAAAGTCTTCTGCCTTTTATCTTCAGGTGTGTGTGTGTGTGTGTGTGTGTGTGTGTGTGTGTGTGTGTGTGTGTGTGTGTGTGTGTGTGTGTGTGTGTGTGTGTGTGTGTGGTCTTTTATAGCATCCTGGTGAATTGTGGAAACACTATTAAAGAAAGATCAACATTTGCCATCCATTCTACATTTTCATCACCTGGTGTACTTTTAGTTATATTATACAATATTTAGTAATATTGTACAACATTTAGTAATACTGTATACAATATTTAGTAATACTGTATACAAAAAAATTAGCTTTCTTAATGAAAGTTTATCACTAAACATTTGTTTGTGAAACTGTACATTTCATAACTAGTCTCAGTGCAAAGTGATTCCATGTTATGATTAAGAAAATATTCTAACCCCCAAAAAATCTCAAATACCATAGGTGTAATCCCTAGAACTACTTAAGTACATTTCAAATGTTTGTTTTCAGCAAGACAGTGTTATTTTCTATATCCTAACTACATGGGGGCTGTCGCTCAACCATAGTTGTAACAACCATTAAAAATATATATATATATATATATATATATATATATATTTTATTTATTTATTACGCTTTTCCATGTTAGAATGTCTGCATATTATAAACACAAAAATACAAATGTTTAGGCTTAATGGTATATATCATGTTAAGTTGTGCCTAGCTAACATTACATGAATTAAAGAAATGTAGATGCACATGTTACATTACATATCAAACAATATAAAAATTAACCTTCAGTCATTCATATCTTAGATGCATTTTAAGAGAATGGTATTTTGAAACATACAGTCACATTTCAATTATTATACATTTTATACAAGTACACACAGAATATTACTAATTAGAAATGAATTAAGTTTATTTTTTGTTAAGATATTGAACAATAAATCAATAAGTAAAGCAAACAATCTCTTCTAGCTATGACCTTGTGGTGTTGCTGCTGGACATGGGTTGCCAAGTCTTAAAATTGGACATGTACAGGATAAACCTTTGTTTTTCTTTTACATCTTATAGACACACACACACACACACACAGAGTTAAATAGCCAAAAAACTCAAATTATTATATAGATACCATATAGTTCCACTAAAATTGTATATAATGTACAGTTTTCAAAAATACAAAGAGATGAACAAAGCCACTGTTTGATTCAGTACAGAGTCCATATCTCAGTGAAAGAAAAAGATGAGGTTTCCAGCTTGTCCGTATTGGTAGTAAGAGTTTCCAGTTTGTACAAAATTATAGGTTTAGCACTTTGACAAACAAATTTAAACCAGTGCTGTATTCAACATACAATGAAACTCATTAAAATCTATATTTAGATACCTTGTTTTAATATTTACTTTTAAATTAAGAAAACAGCCCACATACAAGTTTTAATTAACAATTTGATTAAAAATATATTGACAAATTAAAAGAAATTCAGTAAAATTTTGAATAGAAGTCAACAAGATGTGATAGCATGGCCTACAAGCCATTGTAAAAAGGTTTAAAATGATAAAATACACATGCAAAGCTGGAACTACATAGCACTGTCAGACATAAATCTTACAATTCCAAAAACACCCAATGCAAACAAATACATGGAAATACTCATGTCTTTATTACAAATTCATTTTTCACATTTTAGTTATTATCTCCTCTCAATTTTCATAACCTAATTAATAAATTAAGTCTGACCTAAAATACCAAACAGAAGAAAATACTAAACGCAAAAATCTTACCTGTGAAGATAAATTGGAGCTATATTTAGTACAGTATAGTACTGTCTGACAAACTCACGACCAACACATTGAGGACTTGGAGTTTCCATGACCATGACTTACCAAATTTCACACAGCTGCAGTTAAAAGAAAAAACATTAACACTAATAATGCTTTACTTTACACCAACAAGCTTATATTGACACTAAAACTTCAAACTAAAAACAATATTAAAAATTGATCCATTAAATTTTAAACAATCCTGATAAAGCAACAAAAAACTACATCAGACTAGGGTTACACAAAGATGTCAGGTCATGTTGATGTTTTAAAATTAAGCAGTGCAATTGTCTTCTTGTTTTAAGTTTATCATCATGTCAAGGAATTAGCACATAACCATCAGGAACACATTTAAAAATCAGTTAAACAGCTTCGTCTAAAAACACCCGTCAGTTTAACCAACAGCAAATTGTTGGAGATGGACAGCTAGAAACACAAAATGTTACTAACGTGGAATGAATGAACAGGCTTCTAAAGCATTTCCAGACTTGTTGCTTAAATGACTCACAAAAACCAAATTAGCAATTGGGCTTCCAAAATCTGTACATGACCCCAAAAAGATTTTTACTGTTCCAGTAATTTTTTTAAAGATAAAAAACAAGAATGGGAAAACTCGTCACAAGTAAGTGAAAAACAAAATAAACATTTAAACTAATACGTGACACTAACTAGCTTGAGATTATTTCAGAGGATCTTTATATCTGCACCATTTCTTTACTCACATATTACATTTTCGAACACCTCTAACAACACTGTGCCTTAAGTGACCACTCAGTTAGCCAGGCTTTAAGCCAGTTCCACCCACAATTTAGTTTAAGTCTTTCTAATAAAAATACACTTCAGAACAACGATCACAGCACATTACAATAGGTGATCATGCAATTTAAACTAAATTCTATACTCTAATGTTCACTTTGTTACATTATAAGTTTAGAAATTAAGGCACCTTTTACCATGAAAAGGTAACAAAGGCACAAGCAATAATAGGTAAATAGAGTAGGCTTACTCAGAGTCAGAGAAGGTTTGATAAAAATATTGAAAATAAAAGAAATGCAGTATGAACTTATGTTGTGCATGCGTGATAAACAGCACTTTGAAAAAACTTACTTCGGACACACACTCTCCATCACTGACAAGTACAATATTACCACATTAATAAAGGTACTCAAACCCTAACATTAAAAAAACCCATCAGATTTTAGATTAGAATAGTAAGTCCATAAGTGAGAGTTACTAATTAAAACAATTAGGCTTTAGACACTAATTATTTATTCAAAAGCATCCATGTTGATCAACTACTTTCCAATTACACAAGACCAGCCATCCCTCCAACCAAGTATCAACTGCACTTCTTCCTATGTAACACACAGTAAACTTCAGTATAAGAATTGAAGAAACCAATACAGTTAGTCAATTGAAGACTTTAAATATTAAACAAAAAAAACCATGAGTACAACCAAAACTGGACAGGCAAAATCATAATCAAATTTATGAAAAAGTTACTTAGTGTTGTAACAGACAGTACAACTGAAACAAAAGGTTTTGATTACTTCAAACTATAACCTAACCTATCCTATTGTAGTTATATCATGAAGCTAAAACCAAGTTCCACAGTCAGGACACAATGTTCAAGGTTCTTGCCTTCTAACTGTCTACTTATTGGCATACAAATCATGTGACTGATCATTTCTTTGAAACACACACACACACACACTGGAGTTCCAACTTTCTTTACCTTACAAGACTAACGTGAGACATTTGTCATACGCGAAAAAAATGAGGAAGCCATGCTTTCTTTAGAAAATGACATCTTCCAAATTAGATTAGAGGAAATGTCTGAGCCCTTGATATTATCAGTAACAGGTTATTAACCTTAAATAACAATACTCCAAAACATAAATGTTCACGTTTTCAACTTGGCACCTAAGTTACCTACTACTCCAGCTTTTCACCTGACTTATGGAACTAAGATACTCTGCATGTGCACATTTTATAGTAGATTCTGCATGTTACGGGGAAAAGTCACAAGTCGTACTTGAAGTGGACAACAAAATTCAGCTTGCTACAAGAGAAGCCTTGAAGTTAAATTATTTGCATGGATGCACCTTAATAGGGGGGATGGAGCAAAGTCAGAAATTGTCCACTCCAATGTAGCAATGACAGAATGCTATTCATGAACTGACACCATATACATTTGGAGTCACTACCTCAATAAAAATGTTTGTGCACTCCAATAAGTGTAACAAACTTATTTTAAAGTGGACAGGTTTGTTAGCTCCTTTTACCATCTAAAAGTTTCTCTGCAAAGACAAAAGCTGGAGAAAAGATACAGGATTTAAACACTTTCTGCTTCAACTGGTTTATTTTAAAACAACTTTCAAATTTTTAATGAAACCACAATATTCATACAGGATGAAAATAAGGATCAAACTGATAGAGAATGTCATTCCCACTATTCATTCTGCTAAACTTTTAAACAAACTGACTTAACCTGTAAAGTTACTAAGTTTTTTTGTTTGTTTTTTTTCAAATTGTACAAACCTAAATAGCATCACATTACAGAGGAACTTTTTTCCCAATTTTGCATCATTCAACCATCTAAACATGTTTCACATGTCTTATTCAATAAAACAATTAAATTCCTGGTAGATTTACCCTGTATGTATTTCAAACTGTGGTACCCTGCCCAATCATTCACCCACCTCCCATTTGTCAAGCTGTTCTCTCAAACAAAATTCGTTTTCTTTTAAAACAATGAAAACAAACATGAATATGTGATGCAACTTTAAGAATAAAAACATGGATGTTATTATTGAGTAGTTCTTAGCAAGACTGAAATGTTCAACAGTTAGTTTTCACATTGAGTAGTACAAATAGCTCAGACTTTTGACTCTTAGTAAAATCAAGAGTGCAACACAATTAAAAAAATACTTTAAATTGATAGATTAACTTAAACTTTTCCCATCAGCAGGGAGAGGTATTTTTGCTTGTATATAAATGTATATTAAAAGTACTAGCACAGTGTACTCTTCTTTCATTATATTTATAGCATTTCTCATTAATCAGTTATACTTTGCGTAACAAAGATTTCCTTTGTTTTGAATTTTGCACAAAATTACACGAAGGACATTTGTGCTAGCCATCCCTAATTTTGCAATGTAAGACTAGAAGGCAGCTAGTTATTACCACCCACCACCAACTCTTAGGCTACTCTTTTACCAACAAATAGTGGGATTGACCATTACTCACAATACCCCCCATGGCTGAAAGAACAAGTATATTCGGGGTGATGGGGACTTGAACCCACAACCTTCAGATTATGCAATGAGTGCCTTAATCACCTGGACATACCAGGCCACATGAGCACTACAAAAAGGCTGAAAAAAACACAACAAAAACAGTAAAAGATAAGATGCTAGAGACATGAAAGCAGATTTAGAATTATGCTAAAAAGATACAACTATTTAAAGTTTTATTCTCAAGAATGAGATTTATAAATTAAAGATATTTGTCATTACATCCAAGTGAAAACTATCTGGGAACATTAACAGTGTATAACAAGAATATTTTCGCATATATGAAACAACTGTAAAATAACTATCTTGAATTATTAAGTTTAAAATGTTTAATACAATGAAGCAAAACTAATATTACCGTTATAAACATTAACAAAACAAATGTTCAAATAATTAAATATTCTGTAAAATGTTATTCAAATCAAAAGCAGAATAACCATTTAAGTAATAAAACTGCCATTACTTAAAAATACTTAAAGCAATAGTTACATAAAATTACCATTGCAGGTAACGTTACTACTCTTTAAGTTAAAGTTAACTTTGTATCATTACTGAAACCTATATCCAACAATAAAAACATTAATAGGCAGTACATACATGATGATAAAATATTCAATAATTACTATTATGTAAAACATAACTAAACATATACACACAACCCTTTGCACGAAAATATCTTATGGCTCAGTAACTATTTGAATAACTTATCACTTCAGAAGATTCAGTCTATCACACCTATTACTCTTAGCAGTATCAAATTATGATGTCTACAGCTATAGACCTTTTACCTGTTGATGTTTTATTACAACTCTTACATGCGATATCTACTCTAGAAACTAAGAAAGTTGTCATTTTAGACTTTTAAGTTCCATAATACAAATAATCCATTTTACAAAATAATTATTTTCACAAATTTCATCAATATTCACGAATCACTTAACAAATATTTTTTAAAGAAACTATTTCAAAATCACAAACTACATTGAATATTAATTACTATTTTTTAATTTACATAAGATTAAGAGGCCTACGCAAAGTGTAACGTGCCAAGTTAGGACAAAACGAGGGAACGAAATTAGGCCTACCGTGTCTTATCACGTTTCGTACTGTACAAACACCAAATACTGAAATTTGAAAATAAAATGGCGTACTAACAATAATACTATTACTAGTATTACTAGTTCTCCAACGTAACTAATAAGATAACAGCAGTCTTTGCAATATGCTTAACAAATATAAGCAATTTGTTATTATAAGTATTACATAAAAATTACGAGCACGTTTTTATGTAAAAACCGAAATATTTAAGTGTGTTACTTTACTTCGAAGCTAAAATATATATATGTCACAGATTTAACTTTACATATGTGCATTAAATTAATACCGAACACGATACATAAGTTATATTCCACAGTCCACACTACTCCAGTCTTGAGGGCTAAGCCTTATAAGCCTTAATCCAAGCAAAATTCGTACTACATCTAGCCCTTTCGATAAGTTTTGTAACCCCTTCATAAAAAAACTTGCCTTATAAAGGGACCATTAACTAAAAATTAATTAATAACACAAAAATTTTTAATTTAAAATATCCTCACTAAACATCTATAACGATTATACAAAGTAGACCTGGAAAACAGACAGTATATAGATTACTGTTAACTTTTATCAATACATGATATTTTTATGCAAAATAAGCTACCATCCATTTGTCTTCATTTCAATACAATAAAAATGTTGTCTTTCTTAATTAAACTATTGAAGGAAAGTTTAATAATCCAGGATTTATAAAATCTAATGATAATAGTATGCATACGTTTTTTTTTTACTTTAAATATGGATTGTTACAACATCGTAATCAGAAGTTTCTTGATAAAATGCTATTTCTTACTTATTTTATGGAAAAAAATAAAAGGTGTTCAAGATAAAAAGAAAATTAAACAAGTATTTAATATCGATTCTTGAGAAAATAATTTCTAAATAACTCTACCAATTAACTACTCAATATTTGATTAACTTAAAATACTTCTTACAAAATATTTTGCACAGCTAGAAACTGTGTTTCAATACCCGTTTGGGGCAGAACATAAATATCCTAATGTATATCTTTGTGCATAACTACAAATAAACCAAAATATTTTTTTATAAAGTTAACTATGTTTCAAATGTTGAGATTTGAGACAGAAAAAAAATCAAAGGGCATTAAGGTAGTTTAAGTATTTACAAGAAATAAAATATGTGAAATAGGTTGGATTAATTTGAATGCCAAAATTAATCAATGCAAACATTTTGCACATTTTATTTTGCATTTTGCTGTATTTTCTGTCATTAATTATTCCTTTTTATAAGAGTGGGCAAAACTTCACAAAGTTTAAAATTTGTAAGGTCGGATTCCTTCCGTACAGTGGGAGAACAACGTTCCGACTAAATAAAAAAAAAGTAAGAGAACGCCTTTCCTATACCACTGATTATATTTATATTAGTTAACGCCAACCAGTGGTTCATCGGTATGTCTGCGGACTTACAACGTTAAAATCCTGGTTTCGATACCCATGATGGGTAAAACACAAATAGGCTATTGTGTAGCTTTGTGCTTAACTCAATAAACAACAACATTTATTTAAGCGAAAGGTTGTACAATGCCTTATTTAAAAGGTATCAGTCGCGATTTTTAGTGTTGTAAGCCATCAAAGATATTTTTAAGCCATCGGAAGATGGCATAAAAATTAAAACTAAAACATAAAATTCGCCAACAATGTCTTTAAAAACTAAAACTTTAACATCAGGATCTCCGAAAGACCATTTTGTGTATCATATTTGTCCATATTATTCAAATAATTACCAAGTAAGAGCAAGTCCAAAATGGATCTTCAAAACCTGTGACTTTTGGACCATTCTCTCAGGTTTTAACCCAGATGATGTAGTCTTTAATCTAAAAAATCTTTAATTTCATGATTTTTGTAAATAAACTCTAATAAAGCACTTCTAGTTCAGCATTTCTCCTTTGTAAAATAACCCCTTGTTTCCCGAGGGTTTTATCTTAAAGTTTACTGCTGATAAACGGAAAAGTTGTCCTGGAAATTTGTTCAGTTTAGATCATTTTTGTGACTGTGTTATTTACATTTACTTATTTGTCTCATACAAAATGTTTGATATAACACTTGACGACGACCGCAGAGCTAACTGGTTGAAACTTTGTCAAATTAATAATACGCATAAAAAAAAACTGGAATAATAGTGCGAATAATTATACCATAAGTAATATTAATTCCTTGACTCAGTTGTTCCATAAAACTATATCATTTACATTTAATAAAATAATGTTAAATCTAGCCCAAAAATGCGCAAAACTTGTTATACCTTAAAAATGTACGACCCACGACTCCCTTTTATTTACACATCTAACTTTTCCAAATAGTCCAGTTTATCTTTGAAAGAGCGGATCTACAACAGTGCAATATAGAATAAAGTGGTAACACCTATTGTTAAATTTGTTTTCAAACATTACAAGTAAAAAAGGCGTTGCATATTATATGTATAAATATATTTTACAATATCTGTTCCAAGAGATACTATGCAAAATAATAATATCGAATGTTACTGTACAACATTACAATAAAATGAAACTAAATTATTACTAAATATTCAAGTAAGTACATGAAATTATTTGTTAAAACAATAAGCAGAAATACTGATTGTTGGTAAATAAATTTGAGGACTGAAACTAGTATATTTTTAGCTTACAATAAGCAAAACACATACTTACCTTGTCAAGCTGAGGCCTATAGTATTGTACAATAAATTATTTATCAGCCTAATTTGCCTCGTGATAACAAATGTCAGGAAGTACTGTATTTTCCGCCTAATAAGCCGAATTTCTGGCCCTAAATTTTGGACCTGATTTTTGGGGTCGGCTTATTGGCCAATTACCAGCTTTGGACTAAAAAATACCGAAGACCAAAATCGGCCCCAAAATCATACCTTTGATCTCGCAGTTACGGCAGAGTTATTTCAGTTGAATAAACTTTATTTATTAATAGAAAAAGGTCTATACATTACGAATGACATGTATTCATAGAAATAACAAAATTTATAAAAAAATACACACATTAATTTCAGAAATTTATTAAAATCCATCAAATTCATCATCTTCATTGTCAGAAGCACCAAATAATAGATTCTAATCCTCGGCAGAGACCTGGTCGTCGGGTCATTCTCTGCCTCGGCTTATTGGGCGGTAATAAGCAGAAACCCTCATTTTCAGAGCTGAAAATTGGCCTCGGCTTATTAACCTGAAAATACGGTAAGACCTTATATTTTCTAGGTGTAGAAGACAGTTTAATTTTGATACAAGATATTTGCACTTATACCTTTATGAGGTTTTAGTAGCTATTTTGAATAAAACAGAGTTTAATTCTAAAATTAAAACTGTTACGAGCATACTTAAGTTAAGGAATACATCCAAGTATTTCATACGAATTTTTTGAAGTAGATAAACATATTTTCCAGCTGAAACTATGTTTTATAATAATATATACAAACAGGAATTCGCTGCTTCTTTTGTTAAGGTTTCATTAAAATATGGTTTAAGTCACATTTTTAATGTTTTGATTTAAATGCTAGTTAGAGGGCGAAGGACTCTGTAATCAATGAAGCTTGTACGAATAGATTTTGAAAGTTCTGAATTTAACGCCTTGGAAATCTAGAAAATTGGGGGAATATCAAAAAACGGGGCTTGATTATTCATAAAATAATCAGTGTTTTGCCTTAAGTTTACAGTGAATCAGTATTAGGTAGTCCGTTAAATTTCATGGATAACATTTTAGTAGAGTATTGGGATCATTTTAATCGTATATTTGGTTATATGATTTGATTAGCAATGAAATTATACAAGTAAGCTTATTTTTACATTAGTCGTAGAACAATTTAGTAAGATATTTTCATTTGAATGTACTTTATAAGCTGAGGCCTACAAGTGGTAGAAACATTGTCGTTACATGGATTGTTCTTTGAATTATTTTCACCAAATAATTTAAAAGATCCTATCCAGAGAAAGATCAATATACACCTAAAAATATACTGTTAAAGGTATATTTGAATTTGCTATTAAAAATGTACAAACAGTTTACTGTTTGATAATAATCTTTATTGTGAACATTTTGAAGTGAAATCATCATACTCTAATGTCCCTCTGAAAGAGATTTTTCAGTTAACCACTGGCTAATTATGTCAAAATGGAGATGCTATAACATTTTCAGAAAACGTTTTAACAATCAGTGATGTCGAGAAACCCACTTGTTGAGAATTTTATATGCAAAAACCCAAAAGAGCCGTTTTTGCATATAAGAGGACGTTTTAAGTAAGTTGTTAGGATTTGCAATTATTGAATCTCAGTATTTATTTAACAACAAATATATCTTCAAATGGATGAAATTACAATGAGACATGTTCACTCCCAATATCCCCCTGATATTGTAGTCAGTAATTTATTATAATGTGAGACTAGTAGAGCCTGATGCACGTTACAAGCTAAATGGTAAGCTTTCAATTGCTTTGTTTTTCGTCTTTTTTTTTCTTGATGAACAGTCGAAGCTCCTCATTGGGTGCATTATCTCCAATGCTCCAATAGGCACTCGTGTGGAAAGTTTTCTTTATGTATCAGTTTGGCTTTATATTAACTATTATTTGTTCATAACTCATGTATCTAGTTTAGTCCATCCTAAAAATGGTCTGGCATGGCCGAGCACGTAAGGCGTGTGACTCGTAATCCGAGGGTCGCGGGTTTGCGCCCGCGTCGCGCTAAACATGCTCGCCCTCCCAGCCGTAGGGTGTATAATGTTACGGTCAATCCCACTATTCGTTGGTAAAAGAGTAGCCCAAGAGTTGGTGGTGGGTGGTGATGACTAGCTGCCTTCCCTCTAGTCTTACACTGCTAAATTAGGGACGACTAGCACAGATAGCCCTCGAGTAGCTTTGTGCGAAATTCCAAAACAAACAAACAAACAAACCATCCTAACAAGGTAGGCAAGTGATGATGGGCCAGTAACCTGTTAGAATGCAACTACTATTTGTGAGGTGTGATGTACTTTATTTTTAAATGGATGCTAGCATATAAAAAAACTGAAACATCCGAAATCATTTATAAAGAACATAATGAACTTTTTCAT
This sequence comes from Carcinoscorpius rotundicauda, assembly GCA_011833715.1. Classification (NCBI taxonomy): domain Eukaryota; kingdom Metazoa; phylum Arthropoda; class Merostomata; order Xiphosura; family Limulidae; genus Carcinoscorpius; species Carcinoscorpius rotundicauda. The sequence goes on along the minus strand of CM022394.1, from coordinate 7,426,996 downwards.
TCAACTGATCTATCACTTGGACTGCACAATGCTTTAGCAATATTAATAAAAATGGTGTGACAAGCAGTAATATCAGACTTTTTCACCATCTTTTAATAAAATAAGAACTAAAAATATCTTATTCTAATACGATGCAGTTTTATATATGAACGCGTCGTCCATAAAGCCGTTTAATTGTTTTATTCTAATTACTTTTGTTTTTCTGTTATTTTCTGTTTTCTAGCTAATGATATGTACTTTGCCAACAAGAATATTACCGCATCTTAACACTTTGTGTAGAATAAGTCTTTCATTTGGAGATAGATGATACTTAGATGTTGCAGAATAGGCATAGCTAAGCAGTTACACTTGAGGCCCGTGTTACAATTCTACTTGACAGTAGCCTGAATACCCAGTTGGTGTCTTGAAAAATCAAAATAGAAAACTATGATCGATGTCATACTTAAACACCAAAAATTCCCGTGCCTTTGAAAGTAATTAATAAGCATTTATAAAAATATTGCCAGTCAGTCAGTTAAGTGTCGGAAAAGTTATTTGGTGTTATGATTAGATTTGTAAATCAAAATCCGAGACAACCCAACTATCCTTGCCCCTAATTTTAAAATAGTTATTAGAAGTTTGAAACAACATATTTACCTTAAATATGTTTATCCGTTTCCAAATATACTAACACTGGCATTGTTTTTTAAGGTAATTTCAAATATTTTTTTATTTGGGATACACACAGTCGCTATAGTTTTGCTATTGTACTAATAACTAAAAATATTTGTGTGAACCTAGGTTTCTCATCATCGAAATAGTTTGGCAGTAGGAAAGTGTGTAACTGGCAGTTTCATATCCTTATCTTAAAATCAGAATGTTTTGTGCGTCCTGAAAACTTTTATCGTAACACTGGTCATTATAGTTATCACACACATTCTACTATTTAGTTACTTCGTATATTAGTACTGTTTATTGATTGTTTAACTTTGCAAAGAAATTTTACAAGCTAGGCAACCATTTTTACAGTTTATATTGAAATGCTGTGTTTGAAGTTAGGTCCACATACAGTTGTAGAATTTATCAAGATTCATTTAAACAAATGAACGAAGCCGTAAGAAACATTTCTAAAGGCAGAAAGAAATTAACTGTTATTATGTGAGCTGAAACTAACGCTGTTTTTATCAATAACCTCAAAAACAGATGTTACAACATGATGGACTGTGTTAATCACACTAGACATTGCTCCAAAGCTGTATTTTAACTGATTCAAGTAATTCATGTATGTTTGTTGAAGATGATGTCTGGTGAAAACTTCAAAATCATTTGTAATTATGATCAGTGTGTACTTCTTTTCAGTCGATATTTATCAGGTTACTCATGTAAGACATTCGGGAATAAGTAACACTCTGCCGCCAGTGTTTGCAGTTAACTCAATAGATCATTCTTTTGTTAATGTTTCATTGTTGTTGTTTAATTCTGTTTACAAGGGATAATCATTTCTCTTTACCTTCCTTTTCATACTCAGTTTTTCATTTATGGATTCAAGCTAAAATGATGTCGAGAATGGATTTTCTCACTGAATTATGCTGCTTGTGTTAAGTTTATAATTTTTTTAACCTGAAAATCATTCTCCCTTGGTGTTTAGGATCAGCACCTTTTATTTTGGATTCCGATTGCAGTGCTTTTGTGAGTGTTTTTTGCTTACACTACAGTAATTAAACATATTATAGCCAACGATTAATGCATGTATTGTTCTCACATTACAGTGATGAAACGGATTCGTGTACGTATTGACCTCACTTACACTACTAATTAAAGAGATCATAGTCAACAATTCGTTGTGTATTGTTTTCTTTTATATTACAGTGATTAAACAAATTATAACTGACGATACGTGTGTGTGTGTGAGGGGGTGTTTTTACACACACTGCAGTAATTAAAAAGATTACATATATAATTATGAGTTTTGTTTAACCTATTCTAAGGACTACCGTGCGTAGTGATAGCTTGTTCCAAAATATTTTCTGTGGTATTAAAGCTATTGCAAAAACATCACATTTATTGTCTATAATGGGAAAAGAAATAACATTTTGGACATTTAGCTAGTTTCCAGTTCTCCCTTCAGCAATGCTTTTAAATATTACTGAGAGTTTTACAAGTTGTGAAAGTTCACTACTGTAATTAGTAATACTGAATTTTACACCGTTTTAACTTGTATTCTATTTGTGTATCATCATACAAGAACACGGCGTCAGTAGCATAACTTGCAGAAATTTGATTTGACTAATGTTTAGTCATTTGTTGGAAGTCATATTCTTAATGTTTTAATTCAGATGTTTTTTGGTAGATGGAAGATGTGACGTCATTACGGCTTAAGGTGTAGAAAATTTGTGAAAGTTAATGAGTGTGTATGTGTTTTAAAATTTTGCCCAAAGTCACTCAATGACCACCTGCGCTAGCCGTCCCTAATTTAGCAGTGAAAAACTACAGGGAAAGTAGCTAGTCATCACCGACCACTGCCAGCTCTTATCAGTGGGTAGTGGGATTGACTGACTGAAAGGGTAAACATGTTTAGTGTGAAGGAGGTTCAAATCCTCGACTCTCAAATTGTGAGTCGAGCACTCCTGACCACCTGACTTTGCGAGGCGTATGAGAGTTAATAATCTGGAAGTTTTGTGTACTGTGTAGAAATATGAATACAGTATAAATAAAAGGCTCAGTGAATTATAATATATATTAATAAGTATGAGTGGTTGTTGCAGTTCACTGTTAGTAAGAGCTGCACAGTGAAACTTAGTGCATATTTGTTCTTGATCCACTAGTGAGTAATTTCTGCAAGTAAATTTATTTGTGAGTCAGACGTATATCACCTCCAGTGTTTCTGTTGAAAAATCGTTTGTGAAGCTCGGCCTACAAGTGGACATAGCTCTAGCAACCGTTAGGAAAAAATAAATAAATTCGTTATTATTACATCAACTGGGTTTGTTATTATTTTTACCAAATAATTAAAATGAACTTAAAAAATGAAAGAACATGTGAAATTACTGATATACAAAATGGGAGTATTTTAGCAAAAATAAAATAAAACTTTGACCAAAGTTTAAAGGTGATAACACGATCACAAAGTGAAACCATACCCTTCCCGGAGATGATGAAATAGTTTGAAAAGGACAAGAAGAATAGGTGGAAGAACTGAAGAAGAAACAAGAGTAAAGAGTGTGTGTTTTTCGTATAGCAAAGCCACAAAGGGTTATCTGCTCAGTCCACTGAGGGGAATCGAACCCCTGAGGAAAGAGACAAAACTTAAGAACCAAAAGAAAAATACGCAACATTTCAAGCAGAATTAAGAACAAAAGTCTGATTGAATGAAAGATTCACACAGATTGTGTAGCATTGTGCTTAATTATAAACAAACAAATACAGTAATAGTTAAAGTCTGATTGAAGGAAAGATTCACACAGCTGTTTACACAGATAACTCATTGTGTAGCTTTGTGCTTAATTATAAACAAACAAATATGGTAATAGTTAAAGAACACATAAAAAACACCAATTAACTGTAGAAAGGCCATAATGAGATATACCAAACAGAAATCAATGATGTAGAAAAGAGAACCAATGAGAAAATAAAACATTTATAATATGAATTAGTAGATACGACCACATATCTTTAGGTATCTTCTGAAGAATTTCATCCTGCAACCCTGGGCACTATAAAATATGGAATATGAGAAACTATTTAGTGTACTTTTAATTTAATTACTCCTGTGGTATCTGGAACTGTAAGACAATCTTGGACTATTACGTATATGTCGCCACCATATGCACTTCCAGAATTTAGCTGACCAGCTCAACAATATTGCTCAATTTAGTAACCAATTGGCCCTGATAGTAAAGTACTGCGACAGACAGACATATCAAACTCAGTTTGAAATTGTTTCCAGATAAATCACGTGGAACAATAAGTTAATTAATCTAGTTTCCAATTTAAACTACCAGTTTCGTCAACGTGAAATAAATTTTCAGCAGAGAGAGATAACAACTGTCAATTTTTTATAAATGTTTATACAGTTTTGAGCAATACACTAGAAGGGAGTATCTAAACCAAAATTCGAAGCCAGTTATAAAGAAAATACGAAACTTTAGCTAAATTTGCAGAAAATTTGGAAAAACTGTCTAGTTATTTTACCTGAATGCCATAATGTAATGATGAATTCATTGATACGTAAACAATTTATAAGTGTAAATGGTAAGGATATGAAAATTAAGCTGAATTATAGTAGGCGTACATCTTTAAAGAAAATTTTTAGTTTGCAGGGATAATTTAATTGGTTAAAGGTACAACATAGTTGTGGGATTGTCAAATGAAGTGGTATTTAAACCGAGACTGCCCTGGTACAACATTGAAAAATGAAATGATTAGTTATACAGTAGTTACATAGAATGGTGGATTATGATACAAAGTAGCAGATGGATAACGTGAAAGGGCAGATTGTCAAAAACTGCAGAAAAATGCCAATACGAAAAAAAAACTCCTCTAAAGGATCTTAAAAATAGAACAGTTATAAGCATGCGAAACGCGGCCATTACAGATGAAAGTGTAAAACATCAACAACTGTTAATACACCAATATAAACTTCAGAACTCCTTCAGTCACAATTGGACGCCACAATTTTATGCTCCAACATAAACTAGAGAAAATTTCACCAACGTTGCGATAAATCTTTTTTTTTTCTGATTCTTGCTTTTGGAAAAGATAGCCAATGACCTTGTGGCTAACCTTTACCTTTATCAGGGATGTCTTTGCCTACATACAAAAAAAAATATACAAATCAGTTAATCTCACACGAAGTAAAAAAATCGATTTTGTGTATTCAGCTGTTGGTTAAAATCGACAAAAAATGTATGCCACGATACTTTGCGAAAGGCATTAACTCTTACGACCTTTTCTTAGCCAAAGATTGTAAAAAACGCCATTTTTACAGTCATTATATATATACCATAAAATAGTATATTCAGTACATTGTCTATTAAATTGATTGTAAACTGATAAAAGAAAGCTACATAAAGAAAATTGTCAATGTTTTACAATTTACTTTTATAGGATTTTGTATTTTATTTACAGGTTTAATCCTTCAAATTAATCAGATAAATAAGTAATATCTTTATTTCTTTGGCATAAAGTTGGTCATTGATGCTGTAATCGCGGCACGGAACAAAACGAAACGAAAATCTTATCTTTATAAACCCTAACGGTTACTGCCACCAAACCATATTTCGTACCTGTTCATAGGCATGAAATAATTTTAAATTCAATAAAAGTAGGTTTCTGTACTTGTAAAATGTATAGCCGTTTTTAATATATAATAAACATTTTATTTTCCATATGTGTTTCAGTGAATTCAAGAAAGGATGTAAATACAATATGTAATATTTTTAGGTGTCCCCAATGTTCAACACCATTTTTTTTATTTTTTTTTGCCATTAGTAAACTGCCTATTATTTAAGCCTCATTAGTCTTATATATGTAAAAACGGATCGTTTGGGTTGAGGAAATATGTTACGTGGAGGAGCGAACAACGTTTCAAGCTTCTTCGGTCATCGTCGTGAACCGAACGAGCCGTTTTTACATATATATTTTTCTCTACAAGTGGATTTTCTCGACATCAGTGATTAGTCTTATACTCTTGTCGTTCTTTTCTAGTAACAAGTAACTGCTAAGCTAGTAACAAATTTAATAAACATAATTTCCTGATGTCAAGTTCACGTTTTTGGCATGTCTTAACTTTCGTCACGTTTTATTACCTCGAAAGAAGCCATAAGGATACCATGTGGAAGTAAACTGAACGTTGACGTCAGCATACAATTAAAGTTGGTTCCATCACGTACTTGTTGCGTGTCCCTTTCGCAATTTCAGGTAGAAGTAGGTGATAGCAGATAGTTACTTTTTGTATGAGTAGTAATTACATGTTTTGATAACACGGTACAACATACTATTTGTATTCTGCCCACTAGTTCTGTTAAATAAAGGTAAGATTTCGTTTAATGGTTATAATTTGCAATCATTAACTTGGTCCTATTTCCGTTTGTGAAAATTATAATCTTGTTAATGGAGAGAAAAATGCAAGTTATCAAAGTTGGTAACATAATAAAAAATAATTGGCATAAGGCTTTAGCACCTAATAAAATTTGACAAAAACTTTTCACTGCGTGTTGATGCTGAAACTGTAAAATACAAACATGAAATTATATTATTTAATATATTAGGTATTGTACAATTGTAAGTCATTTTGAAAACCGTTTATTTTGTGTTAATAATTACAGGTTTGATCTTTTAAATACCATATCGATATTCTTAACAAAGGTCGCAAGAAATACTATGAACAACTGCCCAGTTTTTATTCGACATTAGTTGGGATTATTAATGTTGTTTAAATATATATTGACTTTTATTAATTATATTATAAATATTTGGAATAAAAATTAATATTTGTGTTTAATTATACTGTGAAAGTAAGCGTTTTGTGTCGGTAAAGGTGACAGCTGGAATGGTTAAATGATTCTTGTTTGTACATAGTAAAATATAGTTTACTTTATTCTCAATGTTTCACCAACTTCAGTAATACAATTTATCAAACACTTATAAAGCTTTTAATTAATTAGTTGCATACCTCTAGGTCAGTAGTTTTACAGAACTTCACGGGATTCCTCTTTTCTTTTTTTTTACAGTTACTTTCTGTTAACTTTGTTGTTGTTTTGTTGTTGTTGTTTTGAATTAAGCACAAAGCTACACAATGGGCTATCTGTGCTCTGCCCACCACGGGTATCGAAACCCGGATTTTAGCGTGTAAGTCCGCAGACATACCGCTGAGCCACTGGGGGGCCTTTCTGTTAACCTCAGTTTTTGTATCTCATCTGATACCAGTTAAACCTTGTTAAGCGTTGTGAGCAAAATAAACTACTGAGTACAACAGATAAAAATGATAAAACAAATCAAACAAACAATCCTCTTAAATGAACATAAACAATCCTGTCTGGCTTTTAATAATTTTCTTACAAAATAGGGCATGGCATGACCATGTAGTTTAAGGCGTTTAAAATTGTAATCTGAGGGTCGTGGGTTCGCATCTCCGTCGCACCAAACATGTTCGCCCTTTCCGCTGTGGGGGCGTTATAATATTACGGTCAACCCCACTATTCGTTTGGTAAAAGAGTAACCCCAAGAGTTGGCGGTGGGTGGTGATGACTATCTGCCTCCTTTAGTTTTACACTGCTAAATTAGGGACGGCTAGCACAGATAACCCTCGTGTAGCTTCGCCCGAAATTCATAAACAATCTTACAAAATGAATATTTATTATTTTTGTTCAACAATAAAATATTTTATAACAGACGTTGTTAGACAACATAAAAAATAAAGGGTACATCACAAAGTTTGTTGGTTATAGAATTAACTTACATAAAATTGATTTATACTGTAAATTTTGTATTAGTTAAGCGGCACCGGTTTCATGTGTACAGAATGTACACTGCATGTATTTATGTACATACCAAAAGGTAAACTTCATCCTTTTCACATTATACTCATGCCTTAACTACGTTGTTCAAGAATAAATTATTGTACCAACTTTGACAATTCGTAAGGCTTAAACACGTTAGGTGTAACAATAACAAAATGGTTCATTTCTTCGTGTGTTCTGAGAGCAAAGTTACATTTGGCTTTATGCTGTAATTTCTTCGTATAACTTTTCTGTGCTTGAACGTTGTGCCAACATTTAAGCTATGTTTGCAAGTGATGCTAATTGCACTACACTAAATTTATGCAAAGTTACTCAATGTGTATGTTAGCTAACAAACTCATCCAGAGGTTCAGAAAATTCGTATTTATTTGTGCATGCTGTATGTTTTTCTTTATTTTTCTGATAATGTTTTAGTATTGGTAATTGTTGATGTATTATAGTTAACATTTATACTTTTTATAAGACCAACTTTGAATAATTATGTAAAAAAGTTTATTTTCTCTCGACTATTTTATACTTTAGTATGAGCTATCAAGGAAATTACAATCAACCGCCCCCTGGTGGGTATTATCCGGGCAATACATATTATCCACCGCCTCAACCTCAAGGTGGCGCTTACTACCCTCCTCCTCCTCAGCCTCCACCAGGAGGTTATTTTCCCCAAGGTCAACAGCCTGGTATTACTACAGTGTAAGTATAACTTTGTGTATTCTGTATTTTTTCAAATTCACCATTACGAAATGAATTTAAGCACTATTTATAATCAACTTTATTGTACACTCGGTGGCCACTTTATTAGGTATACCTACCTAGTACCAAGTACGACAGCCTGAATTCTTTGCAACATGAATTCAACAAGATGCTGGAAACATTCCTCATGGATTTTGGTCCATGCTGACTTGACAGCATCATGCAGTTCCTGAGATTTGTTGGTCACACATTCATGCTGCAAACCTCCCACTCCACTTTATCCTGAGGGTGCTCCACTGGATTGAGATATGGGGACTGTGCAGGGTAGTGGAGTACACTCAAGCCATTGTCATGTTCTTGGAACCAGCTTGAGTTGATAGGTGCTTTGTGACCTGGTGCATTATCTTGCTTGAAGTAGCCATTGGAAAATGGGTAGACTGTGGCCATAAAGGGATGCACATGATCAGTAACAACGCTCTGGTATGCTGTGGCATTCAAATGGTATTAAGGGGCCTAGTTTATGCCAAGAAAACATTTCCCACACTATCACCAGCAGCCTGTACTGTAGACACAAGGCAGGATGGATCCATGGATTCATGCTGTTTATGCCAAATTCTGACTCATCTGCATGTTGCAGAAGAAATGGAGATTCGTCAGACCAGGCAATGTTTTACCAATCTTTAGTTGTCACGTTTTGGTGATTCCCTGCCCATTGTAGCCTCATCTTCCTGTTCTTAGCTGACAGGAGTGGAACCCAACATTGTCTTCTGCTGCTGTAGCCCATCTGCTTCAAAGTTTGACATTGTGCATTCAGAGATGCCCTTCTGCAAACTACTGTTGTAAAGAGTGATTGAGTATTTGTGGCCTTCCTCTCAGCTTTAACAAGTCTGGCCATTCTCCTCAAACCTCTCTCATTAACAAGGTGTTTTCACCCACAGAACTGATGTTCACTGGGTGTTTTTCGGTTTTCATGCTATTCTATGTATACTCTAGAGATGAATGTGTGAAAATTCCAGGAGGTCAGCAGTTTCTGAGATGCTGGAACCATCACATCTGGCAGCACCAATCATTTCACCATCTAGGTCTCTCAGATCACACACTTTCTCCATTCTAATATTTGCTCGACCAACAAATTAACTTCTTGATGATGTCTGCATGTTTTTATATATTGAGTTGTAGCCACACGATTCACTCTTTGGCCATTTGCATTAAATAGCAGGTTTATCTAATAAATAGGCCACTGAGTGTATATCAGGCCAATATACAGAATATTTGAAATATGATTCTAATTTGTGAGATCAAATTCCAGCACATATTCTGCAAAGGTCAATCAGCTAATGCTACAGGGGCCTGGGAGCATGCTGCCAGAAATTTTGTAAAAAATAAGTACTATAAGCTTAAATCTGGAATTAATTTTGCATGAAATATAGTTTAAGTAATTGCATAGCTCTTCAAATAAAATCTACAAACATCCAATGAAAAGTTGAGAAACATTTGAATTGTTTTAGTATATTATTTTAAAACAAGTGGACTGTGCTATTGTTTTTGATTACTGCTGATATATATTGTTAGCAAATCGGACACCAACCCTAGAGAATCCAGGGTAAAAGACTTGAGAGTAACAGTACGACTCAGAATTGCAATTACAAAGTGTTCATGAAAGCCATTGTATTCAACAATTTTGAGCCAAGACATGTTAATACTTCATCAGAAGAATGTATGCTATGTAGGAAACATTAAATACCTGAAGCAGTTTTGCTGTAATTATATAAGCATAATTTTTTTGCATCACAAATTTGGGGGAGTTCAGGAGAACCTTTTTGAACACCTTCATCCCCACTCACATGATGTATATAATTGTATTGAATTGTTACCATGTTTGTTCTTCTAGGCTTCAAAGTTCAAATCACACTTATGAAGAATTTTTCTAGGTGAAGCTACATCTGTACATAATTGTTACAGTATCTGCAATCAATAGATGTTTGTAATGTAAGATTGTGATTTCTTTATTTTGGTTTATTTCTAGAATTGTGCGAGAAGAAAAGAAGGACAATTGTGGAAGAGATTGTTGTTTATGTGCTTTGTGTCTTGCATTATGCTGTTTCTGTTGCAATGACTAAATTGCTGAGCAACACAAATCAACAACTAAAAACAATAATATTTTACCAAATCCTGTAATGTAACAGCAGTAAAAATAAACAACTTCAGTTATAAATTGAAACCAGTTAAGCCAGAAGAAAAATCTGATTTTGAAGAACACATACTGACCTAGATCCTTTTACCTTTGTCTTTTGGATTGTCACAATTCTTATAGTTGAAGATATACTAATGACTTCTGAATGGTTTTAATTTTATGCTAAATTAAGAAAGAAAACAAATTAAGAAATTTTAATTTAGATATGAGCATGTTTTGTTATTATTGCACTTACAGAATAATTCTGTAAATATTCAGTCAAATGTTCCTGAGAACAATCAGTATGAGAACAAATAAAACTCTAATACAGTTAACCCTAAACAAGTAATTATTTAAGACTACACGGTGGTTTTCTGTATTGTTTGTTGTTGTCTGGTAATTTGGTTATAAAAGTAACTTGCAATTATGAAGATAAATAACTTGGATATATAAAATAAGATTGTAGGTTGATTAAATTACTTGGTAAATTGAAATTATATAAATATATTTTGTTTAAAATATGCATTACTTTTGCTTTTTGTATTGAGAAGTATTTTTGATATTTGAAACTGTAATAAGTGTGGTGTATAATTTATAATTTTTATGGCATCATTAAATGTTATGATTAATTCAATTTTTTCTAATTTCAGTTACAAATTTTCAGTTTAAAAGTATTAAGTAAAACAGCAAGCAATGATTTTCAAAAGTATAACAAAGTAACTTAGCAGAAATCAAAGTAAAACAAAAATAATTATTTGCAGTTTATACTAAACACTGTTTTCACATTCATAAAAGTGTAAAGGAACTAAAAGAAGCACATTAATGCATCAAAGATGTCCAATCAGATTTCAACTGTAATTATACCTTTCTACTTATGTATACATGCAATATTTTCTTGAACTTGGTTAAATTTTCTGCCTGCACTGCATTCCAAATGCCAAATTCCCTGTTTGACAATTAATATTGTCGAAACCTTAGACAACTCCAAAGTAGCCAAAACTTTAACTTATGACTCCTTGTCCTATTGTTTTCATTGCTAAACACAAAAGACTTTGATGGACCTATATTGTCAATATTCTTAATAATCCTAAAATCTTCAATCAAATACCCTGCCCTTTCTCCTCTCCAGAGAAAACAGGCTTACAGATTTTGGTCTCCCTTGGACAGTTCCAGGTAACATCCTGGTGGTTCTTTTCTGAAACTTTTCCAGTAATTTAATGTACTTCTTTAAAAAAGGAACCCAGAACATTCACAGTACTTTAAATGACACCTTATAAGTAATTTGTACAGTTAAACAACAATGTATGTTGTATTTAATATTTTTACAGATGCAACCCAAAATCCTATTGGCTCTATCGCTGACAACAGTATGCTGTATAGATGACTTAACTGATTTTTTTTCTTCAATCACAGTATTTAATGTATTCCTTCTGCAACTGTAACAATAATTTAAAATATGGAAACCTACACAGATCACCTTACATTTGGGATAATTAAATATCATCTGGCATGTATTAGCCCAAAGCATCAAATGATCTAAATACCCCGGTAAGTCTGCAGCATCTTTGATACAGTAGCCACCCCAAAAAATATTAATGTGTTCTACAAACTTCAAAATTGTGCGAGTCATTTGAAAGTAAATATGATTGACATAAATTACAAACAGCACAGATGCATCACTTGTAACTGTGATCCAGTCTGATCTAACCACTTCACTGTTTTATTACTGATTACATAAATTACAAACAGCACAGATGCATCACTTGTAACTGTGATCCAGTCTGATCTAACCACTTCACTGTTTTATTACTGATTACATAAATTACAAACAGCACAGATGCATCACTTGTAACTGTGATCCAGTCTGATCTAACCACTTCACTGTTTTATTACTGATTACATAAATTACAAACATCACATATGCATCACTTGTAACTGTGATCCAGTCTGATCTAATCACTTCACTGTTTTATTACTGATTACATAAATTACAAACAGCACAGATGAATCACTTGTAACTGTGATCCAGTCTGATCTAACCACTTCACTGTTTTATTACTGATTACATAAATTACAAACATCACATATGCATCACTTGTAACTGTGATCCAGTCTGATCTAACCACTTCACTGTTTTATTACTGATTACATAAATTACAAACATCACATATGCATCACTTGTAACTGTGATCCAGTCTGATCTAACCACTTCACTGTTTTATTACTGATTACATAAATTACAAACAGCACAGATGCATCACTTGTAACTGTGATCCAGTCTGATCTAACCACTTCACTGTTTTATTACTGATTACATAAATTACAAACAGCACAGATGCATCACTTATAACTGTGATCCAGTCCAACTAATTTACTATTTTTATTATATACTGATTTTTACTCTTACCAATTTTCTATCCAACTGAATAACTTTTACACTACACCCACAGATTTATTTTTTGTAACAAGTATTTTCTGAGGCACCTTATCATATGCTTTCTGAAAATCACGTTAAATCACATCCTCCATATCTTCTTCACCAACTTTGCAGTAACATCCTCAAATAATGTCAGAAGGTTTGTTAAACAAGACTTTCCCTTAGTGAAACCATGCTGACTTATTGACACTATATCAAACTGCTTTAAGTGACCCTGTAATCCATCTGTAATCACACTTTCCAATAACTGATGTAAGACTAACTAGCCTGTAATTGCTTACATTAAATATTGGATTAACGTTAAACAATTTAAAATATTTTAATATTCTGCCACAACTCAATTATCTATAAAAAATATTAGCCACTGGTTTACAAAAAAAAAAAAGAAATTAAGTTCATTTAAAACTCTTGGATAGAAGTTTTCTAGTCTGAGGATTTATAAGTTTTTAGGTTACCCAACTTTTATTGCAGTTTAAGAACTTAAATTGTTTTGCATAAATATTTTCCACATGTATTAAATGCTGGTTGAGGCAAAATAATAATACTTGTATCTTCCTTTGCGAAAACTGAAAAGAACTCGTAATTTAATAAGTTTATCTTCCCAGATCAGCTCCTCACTATCAATTTAAAGAGGTGCATTCCCCATCCTAACACTTTTTTACCCATCATATACCTAAAGAATTTCTTATTGTGTGATTTAACTCTCTTAGCCAACCATTCTTACTAAACTAAACTAACGTGGCAGGGGTTCAGTTTAGAGAGAGAGAAATCAGAAGAGTTCTCTCTCCAACCAGGGTGTTCAGGAACGTTGTGGTTCCTCTTCATAAACCACCGTCAGTCACCTGAAGTTGGCCTTTCCAGTCCTGGTTCCGGGTTATGTGTCATAGTAGCTATTATCAAAATGTAATGGAATAAAAGTTTTAAAAGACACTCAGCAAAATTGTAATAAAGAGTAGCCAAATGTCCAGTAAAAAGAGAAAAGTCACGTAAATGGAGTAAAATTTGTAAAAGTAAACGAAGGTAAAAACAAAACAGCAATTAAAACAGAAAATGGTGTAAAAACCAATGGTGACATCTAGTCTTCAAAGTTATAAACTATTTACTCTAGCATAATGATAATGATCATAACCTGCCAGGAAGACTAACAGGTAGTATATAAACCACTGTCAGCCACCTGAAGTTGGTCTTTCCGTCCTGGTTCCGGGTTATGAGTCAATATGGCCAGTACAAAAAGGTTGTAAAAGTGTGAAATGATATGCAGCAAAAGTATAATAGTAACTCGCCAGGAAGACCAACGAGTAGTTCAAACAGAAGCGTTAGTCAACTGAAGTTGGCCTTTCCAGTCCTGGTGTCGAGTTATTTAATGTTCTGGCCATTGTTTAATGTCACATTGAATGAGTGAGATTAAAACTGTAAAAAAGGAGCCACAATTTAAAAGGTGTAATGAATAAATATACCACACTTAAATGAGATGAAAAAGATTAATGGCCATTAAAAAATTAAAAAACGTTATCAAGGTGGACAGAGTCACCATCACCAATAACTCTGTCCAATGTTACAGACTGACCCTGGGAAAAAATATGTTTAAAGTATTGCTGTCGTTGAGAATTGTAACGATGGCAAGAAAGTAAAACGTGGCTGATAGTGACTTGAGTGTTACACAAACTACACATTGGTGCATCAGTTCCAGATAAAAGAAAATGATGAGTTAAAAAACTGTGACCAATGCGTAGCCTCGTGAGAACAACTTCCTCCTTCCGAACTTTACGGAAGCTAGATGGCCAAACTCCAATTTTGGGTTTGATTTGAAAACGTTTATTGTCGTGTTGTTCACTCCAAGTGGACTGCCAACTGGCACGGAGCCAAGCTTTGAAGACAACACCATAGTCCATGTACGGAATAGGCATAGGAGTGATGGTGCTGAAGCAGACATATTTAGCTGCCATGTCTGCAAGCTCGTTCCCGCGAATATCAACATGGCCTGGTATCCAGAAAAACTGGATTGAAGTAGCTGCTAATGAGAAATGGGCCAGTTGGTTTCAAATATCTGCAAGAATAGGATGTGAGCTAATGTGAAGTGATTCCAAGGCAAGTATAGAACTAAGCGAGTCAGTATAAATAGTGCAGTTGGAGTACTGCTCAGCTGCAATATGATCAAGGGCAAGAGATATGGCATACAGTTCAGCAGTGAACACAGAAGCTGTAGAGGGGATTCTGCACGCAACTACTGACACATAGCAAACCATAGCAGAGCCCACTGAATTACCTGATTTGGAACCATCTGTATAAATGGGAACTGAATGATTGTTTGAAAGATATTCATTGAATAAAAGGCAGTACTTCCAGTCTGGAGTATCCGCCTTTTTTAGGTGATTGAAAGAAAGGTCACACTTGGGGGCTGTAATAAGCCATGGTGGGATGCGTCGACCTGTGGAATCTGCAATGTTATCCAAGGACAGACCCAATTCATCCAATTGCACCTGGATGCGAAGGCCAAATGGAGCAATGACAGATCGTCTGTTCTGAAAAAGTATTGCCCACTGAGGAAGGAAAACACATTCCCAGGTGGGATGCTTTGGTAAGGAATGAAGTTTTGAAGTATATTGTAAAGATAGTTGCAAACGGCGAAGGTGTAGAGGAGGATCATGAGATTCAAGGTATATGCTTTGAATGGAGAGGTACAGAAAGCCTCAGTGCAGAGTCGAAGTCCTTGGTGATGAATGGGGTCCAACATCTTTAAGGCCGAGGGTCTGTCAGAGCCATAGACCATTGATCCATAGTCAAGTTTCGATCTAATAAGAGCACGATATATCTTTAACATTGAACAGCGATCTGCCCCCCAACTGGTAGAAGAGAGGACACGGAGGATGTTCAGTGCTCTTGTGCATTTGACCCGAAGCTGCTTTAAGTGAGGTATAAAGGTCAGTTTACAATCAAAGATAAGCCCCAAGAACTTTGTCTCCGGGACCACTGGCAGCAAAACTTCACCGATATGAAGTTCAGGATCAGGGTGAATACCTCGTCGACGGCAAAAGTGCATGCATACAGTTTTGGAAAGAAAGAAATTAAAGCCATTCGCCAGAGTCCACTTCCATACACGATTGAGGGCAGTTTGTAGTTGCTGCTCAATATATCTCATGTTTGACGACTGACATGAGATGTGAAAATCGTCAACATATAGCCCATTCGTAACAGTGAGAGAGAGTTGTTCAGTGATGGCATTTATCTTTATACTGAAGAGTGTGACACTCAATATACAGCCTTGAGGGACTCCAAGTTCCTGTACAAAGTAACGTGAAAGTGCCGAACCTACACGAACTTGGAATCTCCTGTCCATTAAAAAATTTTTAATAAACATGGGTAGATGGCCACGTAACCCATATGTATGGAGGTCTCGCAAAACGCCATACCTCCATGTTGTGTCGTAAGCCTTCTCTATGTCAAAGAATATCGATACAAGATGTTGGCGGTTGAGAAAGGCCTCTCTGATAGATGTTTCAAGACGATTTAGGTGGTCTGTGGTGGAGTGCTGTCGACGGAACCCACACTGGGTGGGCGAGAGGAGGTCGTTTGATTCAAGGAACCAAACAAGACGAGCATTAACCATTCTTTCTAAGGTCTTACAGAGACAGCTTGTCAGAGCAATTGGACGATAGTTTGAAGGAATCTTCGGATCTTTCCCTGGCTTAGAAAAAGGTAAAATAATAGCCTTGCGCCAGGCATCAGGAAAAACATTCTTCTGCCAAATACTGTTGAAGACAATCAGAAAAACATCAAGAGAAGCAGGAGATAGATGGTGCAGCATGTCATAATAAATATCATCAGGTCCAACAGACGTACTGGCAGACCAATGAAGGGCCATTTTCAGTTCCACCAGGATAAAGGGACAATTATAGTCAAAGAAACAGTCAGTTCGAAAGGAAAGAGGTGATTGCTCTGCCCGAGTCTTGATGGGCAGGAAGGTGGAGGAACAAGCAGAAGTGATAGATACCCAGCAAAAGCTTTCACCTAGAGTGTTAGCGATGTTCCAAACATCAGTCACCTCCTGACCATCAGAGAGTAAGATCGAGAGGGGAACAGAATTGTAGTGCCCATTAACCTTTCAAATCTTGTCCCATATGATCTTGGAACTGGTGGTAGAAGATATGCTGGTTGTGAACTTAATCCAAGATTCCTTCTGGCTTTGACGTCTTACCCACCTAGCATGTGCTCGGGCCCGTTGGAAAGCAACCCGATTTGAAAGTGTGGGATATCTACGAAAAGTATCCCAGGCCCGTTTTTGAGCCTTCCTTGCTAAGTGGCAAGCAGAGTTCCACTATGGACGAGGATATCGTGGAAAACGTGTCGAGGTTTTAGGAATACACTGAGCAGCTGCATGTATAATACAGTCAGTTACCGCTGTTACACAGTCGTCTATTGATGGATGATTTATGATGGCAGGATCAAGTTCTGTGAGATCAGTGAAAGTGGATCAGTCTGCTTGATCCAGTTTCCACCAGGGCACGCGGGTAGGGTGGCATCGACCACGGCCAGTCTCTCTCAAAAGGATTGGAAAATGATCACTGCCTAGTGGATTACTGTCAACCCTCCATGAAAAATGGGAGAATAATGAAGGGGAGCAAACTGAGAGATCAATAGCGGTAAAGGACTGACTTGGTGCATGAAAGTAAGTGGAAGAACCAGTATTGAAAAGAGAAAGATTGTGATCAGAGAGCATCTGCTCTACAGATCGACCCCTCCCATCAATAACAGCACTTCCCCAGATGGTGTCCATTAAAATCCCCCAGGATTAGAAATGGAGATGGCAACTGTTCAACAAGAGCATCAAGGTCTGATTGATCATATGTCTCTCCAGGGGACAGGTACAGAGAACAAACAGTGATGGTATGACCCAAGGAAACACGGATGGCTACGGCCTCCAAGGGTGTGTTGAGTGACAAAGACAGGGTGGGCACATGTTGATCAACCAACAGTGCCACACCTCCATGTATTCGACCATCACACAACTTGTCACTTCTGTAAAGAGAAAACTGCCGAATGGAGACTGTATCAGCAGATTTGAGAAATGTTTCTTGTAGAGAAAGACAAACAGGATGGTAGGAAGCAATCAGCGTTTTGATATCATCCAGGTTAGAACGTAAACCTCGACAGTTCCATTGTATCAAGGTGGCCATTTTTAAGGACGGGTAGGTGAAAAGGATGGAGAACCCTTCGGTTTACGACCACGTCTTTTTTCTTTACTGTCTTTCTTCGGAAGAGGTCTATCAACCTCCATGGATCCTGCTCTGGGTCGAGTGGGCAGGTTTTTGTTATTGAAAGAGGAATCCAGGGACTGAGGACGCGGACGAATAATTGTTGTTTATTGTGGTGGGAGAAAACGGCGTATCAGAAGAAATGCCTGTATTTGAGACTGAAGGACATGGATCTTGAGGTTTGTTGGAGGGTATTGGAGGAACAGAGATGGGTGTGGAAGTCGATTCATCTACTTCTTTAACCACGGAGGTCAAAAGGCTTTTCATTTGTTTTGAAAACGATTCTCTTGGAGGCACAGAGAGATCTGTCTGCACTCCCACTGTAGTTGTGGAATGGAGTGCAGCAGCATATGTCCGAGATGGGATTGTGGACAGCAATTTCCGAGCCGCAGGATAACTAATGTTATGTGTCGTTTTCAAACGCTGCACCTCTTTTTCCTCCAATCATTTTGGGCAAGAATGAAAGTAAGAGGGGTGAGAACCATTGCAGTTGATGCAATGTGGGTTCATGTCACAGTCATAGGCATCGTGGTCCTTGCCTCCACAACGAGCACATGTCAGGGAACCACGACAAGATGTCTTTGAGTGGCCGAATCTCTGACATTGGAAACATCGAAGAGGGTTTGGAATGTATGGCCGAACCCTGCAAATGAGATAACCTGCTTTGATGGTGGCGGGTGCACGTGGTGAAGTAAATGTTAAAACGAGGGTATTTGTTGGCAGTGTAACTCCATCTTTGCAAGTGGAGATACTCACTGCAGAAACTCCTTGAGTGGAGAGACTAGCGAGAATCTCTGATTCGGGAACATTCTTCAAATCCCTTTCAACAATAACTCCTCGTGAAGAATTCAAAGTAGCATGGGGTGTAACCTCAATAGGTATATCCCCAATTGCCTTTGTTTTCAAGAGGAGTTCACTGTGTTGGGATGTGGATGTTTCAACCAATATGTCACCAGATCGAAGCTTCTTTACTGACTTTGGAGAGCCAGCAAGTCCCTCTAGTCCCTTTTGAATAAAAAAAAAGGGGACATTTGCCCTAAAGGTTTTTCCGAAAGAGAATGCAATATCAGGAAATGAGGTACGTGTGTTACTGAAGTTGAAGATTGTTGTTCTGAGTATTCAAGACGTGATCGCTTACCCACTAACTGTTTTTTACAATTTTATTTAAATTTTTTGTAGGATCCATAGGAAAGAGAAAAAGTTTCGGTACTCACTGACCCCACCCGTCATGGAGCCCTACAAGGGGATGCACTACAAAGTCATGCAAGGACAAGGCAGTAACGCCAGGGTTTCGTGAGCACTATACCCAAACACCAGCATCAGGCACAATGTCCACAACACCTGTTGAGAACTTCCAACACTAGTACTTGGTTGACTTTAGCCCAAGTGGACCAGCCGATTGACCCAAGGGAGCCACCCAAAGGCCGCCCGTTTACAGGAACTCAAGGCCAAAGTGGTGTGTTAGGGTTGGACCCCTCAACCACCAGGATCCTCTCCTCCCCTTCACGGGTTGCCACACATGGCAAACACGTGGGTGGATGTTTAGATCCCAGAGAAGGTAACCAGACAGAACCTTCCCTGGGAGGTCCCCTCACCACGTACAGGAATCCACTCCAAGGGGACTTTTAAATAGAAAGTATGGGACCAGCAAGAAGTAATACAACTTTCAACAGGACAACTCTCCTCTTGGTCCATGTGCTTCCCTTGTTAGTTAGACTGAGCAAAATAAAACCACTGAAAATAATAGGTTAAAGTATTATGACTTTATATAAATACACTAGAACTGTGAAGTCCAAGTTCTTACTTTGATTTCACCAGAAAAATAAATTAAATCACTAACAATGGCAGAGTCAACACTTCATGACTCAAATAAGATGATCTCCAAGAATTATTCAAGTTGGGTAAATGTAAAATGAGAAACATAATTCTTTCTTTATTCATTCAACATATCTATGACATTTTTATTCACTTCACAATTTCATAATATTTTGCCTCCCTCCAGAAAAAAATTCTTTAGACACCCATCTACATAGTCTATACCAAATACATGAATATAACCCTATACTTGTTGAAACAGTAATACTCACAACAAAAGGAAATGATTCTTATAGAAATAAGTTGTAAGTACTGATAAAAACTGATTATCCAGAATCAGGAGCTGTGATCAAGACTGTCATCGGTGAAATGGTGCAGGTTGACACTGGTGTGATCTTGTTAGAAACTACTATCACAGACAGTTTTGCTCTTATGGAATAGATATAGAGGCAGCTAATACTCTGGGGGTAGAAGTTACCAAATGAGTGTCTGTCTCAAAGCCAGATTCTTTTTTACTGGTCTGGATTGTTGAAAACGTCTACTTGGGTATGGAGTATTACAATTCTACCTAAACTTTTCTCAGCCAGTCATTATTTTAGGCCTATATAAAAGTCGGGGGTTTCTTCCATTGAAATTTTTTGAAAAATAAGTAATATGGGATTAAATCTGGAAGCAATTTTGCATGAAATATAGCTTAATCAGTTGCATGGCTGTTCATAAAAATCCACAAACTTTCAATGAGAAGTAAAAAAAAACAATGTTGTGACACTGTATGGAGAGCTGGACTTTAATTACCATAAATATGTAGGTGTTGTTATAGGAGTATATTATTTACATGCAAAATAGTTTTCCATTTTTAAATTATATCACTAATTTAAATGGTTCTGTACAACAGTAGAATATAAGCTATTTCAATCATTATGAATACGTGTTGAAGGACTATTATTTATATCTATACTGTGTGATTGTGAGTTTAGCTATAAAGTGTAGTGATGTTTTTAAAAGAATAAATATAACAAACTGTATTTTAATAACAAAGTAGAGAAGAATAATTATTTTATCAGTTGTGTTCTAAAGTAATTGAACAAATCTGCATGGATTTTGACAAAAACAAAAGAGACAACTGTGAAAACCAACACTGTAACAAATATTTTTATACATGCTTGACATGTTTTAATATATAGTTTTAAAGCAAGTGGACTGTGTTGCTATTTGTTAAAAATTTATCACCAATAAATTTTAGACACTAACTGTAAAGAATCCAGTCTACAAAACCTGAGAGCAGCAATACAGCTTTGGACTTTGAGTTATAAAGTGTCAATAGAAGCCGCCATTGTATATGATTATTTTAAGCCAACAAAAAATTAATACTTCATCATAAGAATGTACAATACCTAGGAAATGTTAAGTACCATAACCACATAACTACATAAGCTTAGGTTTTATATCACAAAACTTGTGGTTCAGCTAAGCCTCCTTGTATATATGCATACCTTCAATGTGCTATTTCTCTGGCTTCTGTAATGCTTTGATTTGTTATTCTTGTGTTTCTTAGTCCTTTTGGTTATCTCTTTCACATTACTATGGGTCATTATTAAGGGAATGGTAACCAGCTAACATAATGACTGTTGTGGAATAATCTGAACCTATTTTCTCAGGCTCCTTATCAGATGATGTTAGTGGGATAATCAATAATAAGGTGGCTAGGAGTGATTTAGAATGCTCTGGTATCTGAAGGAACAAACCAGTAGCGACCGACTCAAGAGCCTATATGTTGGATGCATTATCCAGCAATTTTATATGCAAAAACGGCTTGTTTGGGTTGAGAAAATATTTTAAATAGAAGAGCGAACAGCGTTTCGACCTTCTATTTAAAATATTTTCTCAACCAAACAAGCTGTTTTTGCATATAAAATTCTCAACAAGTGGGTTTCTCGACATCACTGATTATCCAGCAATGTATCTTCATCCATTGAATCTATTTATTTATTATGCATGTTATTGTGTGGCTGTATAATATAAAGAACTGAATAGTGGTAAATGACACTTTCTTCACTTTACCTATCCAGTGTATAGGTTTTTATCATAATGATTATAAAGCATGTTCATATCAACAATATGTTTGACTCTAAAGAAGTGAAAATTAATATAATCTGTGGAAAGAAATGTTGTCTGGGAAATTCCATGGTATCAATAAAACCAAACATAATAGTTCCTTTCATCTCAGCAGTTCTGTGAAGGTTTCTCCAAAAGATAATACTAAAGAACCACTGGTCAGTTTTGAAAATGAAGACTGCCAGTAAAATTAAGAACTTCCAGTTAAACATGGAAAGTCAAAATTAAAAATACATGGTCAAACAAACTGATAAACTCTATAAAGACTGATGGATTAACACTTCATTCTGGAACTGCCTGTCAGTACAAAACATAAACTAACACAGATTTTAGCTACCTGTCTGTTTACCCACATACGTGCCATCCCTGATAAGTTCTCTGGTCATTTGGTATAAAACACTATCCTGAATTACTTCAAGATATCTTTTTCTCTAGATACTTAAATACTAGTCACTGTCTGTACAAGTAATGTCTTCTTTGAATATCACATCAGTTATTCTTATTAGTGGAATATATAATTTCATTATACATGTAAAACTTCTTTTTGATCAAGTAGCTTGTAACAATTACCAGTTCAAAACTTATTTCCTTTGTAAACCTTAATTGTTTTCGATCCTGATAGACTGCAGTTCATACCTGACATACAGTTACCTCAGCCCTTCTTTTACAGTCAACAACAGTTAAATAATTTATAGCCTGGAATTTCTCATCTAATTAAATAGGTTAGTCAACAATAATTTGATTATTAAGTTCTCTTATATCATTTCCATAACTGTATAATTTAACTAAAAATGAGATATTTCACAGTTGGTAGTTTAATAAAACATTAAAATAAATATTAGTACCTACCAACACTATTTTTCACTCGTAAACCACGTCTCTTTGTTACACCTAACCGCAATTTTAATAATTGAATTCTCAGTAGCTACCAATATTCAGAAAGAAACTAAACGAATTCATTCTTAAAATAAGTACATTATCTTTTTCATTTAAATGGCACTTACGATAAAATTTCTATTCTAATATAACAATTAATAATAGATTCAGCTTATGGCAGGCATAATTTTAAGCGAAATCTAGTTCACGTTATTCAAAACTGATAAGTGTAAATACATTTGAAGATAAACATAAGATATTCACTGCTGACCACAATCTTAAAACCAATGAACATAAATACTAAAAAAAACAAAAAACATTTTGCGTTGTTAAAACTCAACTACTTATTTGAGTGGAGCTTCGAAAGATAACAATAAGAATAAAGAAGATAAAAATTAAAAACTTTTTTAGCATTTAATAGGAAAAATGTGAACACTATGAAATTAACCTAAATACTAGCTGGTCAAAAGTTTAAGACCGTACTGAAACAAAGCGTTAATCGGTAAACAAGTAACGAAATTTAGTCATTTGTGTTCAAGCATCAGCGTTGTCAACATCTCTCTCTTACATCTCCTGTGTTACATTGGGTAAAAACATGGCAAAGACTAAAAAGTTGACAGAATTTGAACGTGGCAGAATTGTCGAGCAGCAAAAGCAAGATCTCTCTCAACGAGCCATCGCTAGTGAGATTGGGCGTATTAAAAATGCTGTTACAAATTTCGTAAAAGACCCTGAGAGATAGGGAAGGAGAATTTCAAGTGGTCGTCTCAAGAAAATTTCGCCGGCGTTGAGCAGGAGAACTCAACGGGTTGTCTGGCATGACACCAGCCAATTGTCGAACCAGATTAAGGCCCTTACGGACGCAGAATACAGCTCAAGAACAATAAGATGGCATATACGAGAGAAAGGCTGTAAAAACCGTAAACATATTCAAAGGCCACTCCTCCTTCTACACCATGAATCAGCTCTGTTAAACTTTACTGAGAAGCACCAATTATGATACCTGGAAAAGTGGAAAAAAGTTTTGTTCTGTAATGAGAAAACATTTAACCTGGATGGTCCAGATGTCTTCCAACGTTAATGGCACGATACGAATATTCCATCAGAGACATTTTCTACACGACACAGTGGAGGAGGCTCCATCATGATCTGGGGTGCTTTCTCCTTCCATGGAACAATGGAGCTTCAGATTATACAGGGGCGGCAAACAGTAGCTGGTCACATTGGCACTAAAACTAAACTAAACTAACGTGGCAGGGGTTCAGTTTAGAGAGAGAGAAATCAGAAGAGTTCTCTTTCCAATCGGGGTGTTCGGGAACGCTGTGGTTCCCCTTCGTCCCCTTTCGTGGATTGTTATTAAGATTAAGTGTTTTTTGTTTTTTTTATAACAAAAAAATAATTATTGCTATTATTCTTGACTATTTGGGTGAAGGATGTCTCTTTTAAATGTTGTCTTGGGTGGAGGCAAAGGCAGCAGCGGAAAGGAAGGCCGGGACCTGTACCGAAAGGAAGAGGTTGAGCAGATGTGAACATGAATATTATTCAAATCCAGATCAAAGCAAAACAATTCAAACGGCACGATTCAGGGTCTGGCAAAAGAGTTGCCTGGGCTGGGATCGATAAATCCAATGCCTGAAGATTTTGATGTGGGGGGAAACGGGAGTGCCCCGAGAAAACCCACTTTCACAGGACAGGCGCCGAAAGTTTTGCCTGTCGTGTGCCCTGTATCTGAAAAAAAGGAATTCGTGTTAATAGCATGGATTTTATTTATTTAGATTCTTTGTTGAGTAGATTGTGATTCTTGAAATATGTTGTAAGGTGAAATGTATTTTGTTGGTACACTTGATAATTTGTGTAGTGATGCCGTTAGTTTGTTTCTATTTTCTGCTTTAAGATAATATTTGAGAGAAAGTTCTGTTATTCTATCTCTTATGGTTGGTAAATTACTAATTTGGTGTAGATAGTTTGTTGGCGTAAATGATAGTAGGCTAAATGCGGATTTTAATATTCTGTTTTGCTGCACTTGGATTTTCTGGAGTGTGTTATTTGACATATTATATGTTACTTGACATCCGTACTCTTTTCGTGGACGGATGTAAGCCTTGTATATTTGTATAATGGTGTTCGGTGCGCATTTCGATTGTTTGCCAGTTATGGTCTTTAGATATGAAATCCTTTTTCTGATTGATGAGTGTATATTGTTTATATGTTTTTTCCATGTTAATTTTGTGTCGAAAGTGACGCCAAGGAATGTGATGTTTTTGCTCATGTTAATGGTTGTGTTTCCAAGTGATAATTTTATTTTTTCTAGATTTTTTCTTTGCTTCTTAAGTTTCCTATAGAAGGTAATTGTTTGTGTTTTTGTTGGGTTTAACACGACTCTTCACTTGTTGCTCCATGTTGATACGTTGTTTAATGATTCTTGTACGCGAGACTTGCCATTATTGGGTTTCTGGAGGTGCTCCAGATTGCGATGTCGTCTGCGTATTGTGAATTGTGTGTGTATGTTAGATTTGGGAAAGGTATGTCACTGACGAAAATTATGTATAGAAGTGGAGAGAGGACTGATCCTTGGGGCACTCCTGCCGTTATATTAAATAATTTGGATATAGTTTTATTGACTTTTACTTGTGCTGTTCTATTGGTTAAGAATTTTGAGATCCATTTGACTATCGTGGGATTTATTTGCAGGTGATTTAGTTTGTATATGATGGCGTTGTGCCATACGCTGTCGAATGCTTTTTTGACATCTAGGAATACCCCGATGGTTACTTGATTGTTGTTTTAAGCTTTGTAGATTGATTCGGTGAGTCGCGTTAGGTGATCTGTTGTTTGTCTATTTTTTCTGGAGGCATTTTGAAATTCTGGAAGGATGTTGTTTGATTCACAAAAATGGAGGAGACGGTTGGAGATAATTCTCTCCATCAGTTTGCCAAGTCAGCTTAACAGACTGATGGGGCGGAAATTATCTGGATTCGTTCTATTAGTTTGTTTCTTAGGGATCGTTGTTATGATGGCTTTTTTCCACGTGTCGGGATAGTACCCGGTCACTAGTGAGATGTTCATGATGTTTGAGAGGTGTTGTAGTAGGAGATTTGTTTGTTTGTTTTTTTGGAATTTCGCACAAAGCTACTCGAGGGCTATCTGTGCTAGCCGTCCCTAATTTAGCAGTGTAAGACTAGAGGGAAGGCAGCTAGTCATCACCACCCACCGCCAACTCTTGGGCTACTCTTTTACCAACGAATAGTGGGATTGACCGTCACTTAATACACCCCCACGGCTGGGAGGGTGAGCATGTTTAGCGCGATGCGGACGCGAACCCGCGACCCTCGGATTACGAGTGCACGCCTTAACGCGCTCGGCCATGCCAGGCCTGTAGTAGGAGAGTGGAGCTTTTTTTCAGAATAATATTTGGTATTTGATCATGTTCGGGGGAAGTGTTCTTCAAGTTTTTGATATTAATTTTTAGTTCGGTTATGGTTATTTTTCTGTTGATTGAACTTAAGTATGCTTCTAGTGTCTCGCCGGGGAATCGTGGTGAGAATAATGCTTGGTTTGTATTTATGTAGTTGTTGACATGATGTTGGTGTTGTGTGTCGAAATCTACTGAGTTTAAATCGCTAAAAGAGGATTTGTAATAGTCAGCTAATAAGTCAGCTTTCTCTACGTCCGTCCTTGCGATTTTATTGTTATGGGTGATATGTTGTAGCATGTGATTTGTGTTTTTGTCTGAAGCGATACTCTTGAATTTTTTCCAAAATTCTTTTGGATTGTTCTTGGTTTTTCTAAGTTTTTACAGAAGTTATGCCAGTTGTTTTCTCTTACCTTTTTAATTTCTTGTTTAATTTTTGTATTTGTTCTATTGATTTCTGTTTTAATGTGTGAATTGCGTGTGACGTAGTGTGTTCGTCTTAATTTTCTGCGTTTGATTATTAGTGCGTGAATTTCTGGTGTTAGAGTCCATTGAATAAGTGATTATTTTCTTTTTGATTTAGGAATTGTGTTTTTTATGGCTTCTGTAATTTGATCAACATTGTTGTCTAGTTCTGTTTTGTTATTTACATGTTGAATTGGATGGGGTAGGTATGAGTCCAGGGAGGCATTAAAAGTTAGCCAGTCTGTTTTAGTGTAGGTGTATGAATAAAAAATTTTTAACCGCCAAAGCGGACCCCCTGGCATGTTGAAGAGAGCACCTTTATTGACTGAAGGTCCTCACTTGTGGAAAAATGACTGAATCTTTCAGTAGGACAATGCTGCAATCCAAAATGCCCGCAGGACAAAGGACTTTTTCAAAGCGAATAACGTGATTCTTTTGGACAATCTAGCGTGTTCGCCCAAACTGAACCCCATTGAAAATGTTTGGTGGTGGATGGCAAGGGAAGTCCATAGAAATGTACATCAATTTCAAACAGTGCACGATCTTCGTGAAGCCATCTTCACCACTTGGAATAACTTTTCAGCCAGCTTTCTGCAAATGCTTATATCGACCATACCAAAGCGAATGTTTGCATTTATTCGCAATGATGGGCGTGCAACTTACTACTGAGACCTCTTGTTGGGCATTTACTACCCTGTTTAGGACTTCTTTTGGGTATGGTCTTAAATTTTTGACAAGATAGTATTTAGACTAGTTTCATAGTGTTCACATTTTCCCTATTAAATGCTAAAAAAGTTTTTATTTTTATTCTCATCTTTTAAAGCTTTACTCAAATAAATAATTGAGTCTAACAACGCAAAAATGCATATTTTTTCTTTATGCTCATTGGCCTTAGGATTTTGGCCAGCAGTGTATGATCAACACTGTTTTGTACCAACAATGAAGCATCGTCGAGGTGCAAAAGCGTTAGCAGTAAGTAACGTGTACAGCCTATATGCAAAGTGTCATTGGTTCAGAAAATTCTCAAGATACCAACACAATTCTGAAGAATCAGATTTTGGGAGCCGACGTGGAGATTTTCGAACATCAAACAGGTACGGTATATCAACAAAAAACACTCCTGATCATGTTTCTTAATATAATCAATATAGCTGTTTCACTGGAGCGCTTATCTAAACCTAATTAAGCAGGCGTGACACATTTAAATGTGTGTAACACCACTCTAGTTGAAACCAGTTTGCACATGTTATTTGAACAGCGGTGTAACATTGCATTTTATCATGCCAGATTCTGCCAAGATTTATGAGACGTGTAAAGTTGCCGTCAGGGAAAATATTTCGTATTAGAAACTTAATTTTCATTCTTGTGAGCACATTTTAAATAAAGTACATAAAGTAGAACTGAGTTGAATATGCGTATGTAACTCAACTTCTTTTAAGCTAAGAAGCAAGGAAAAACAGTTAAATACTGCATAAAAATAATTAACAAGTTTAAGAAAACCTATATCTAATCAATTTACTATACACATACTTCACTACAGTATTAATAACAGTTTTTAATACTTTGCACATCTTTTATCCTGCCAACACGAAAAACTAAAATATGCAATATTCTTTGTATGCTATGTATATAATAAGTGTGCTAAAAAGATTTTCGTTTTAAAAGCGCGATATAATAATAAAATGTAGTTTAATAATTATTTTTATGCCATATTCATAATAACCACTTAACGTATGATATAAAAATTAAATATTTAAATGCTCTGACACCTGCTTTTAAGCCTGAATAGCCCACGCATTTCACAAGCACACTGATGGTGTCTGGTCACGAAATACATGCAATTTTGGATACGAACATAATATCTTTGTTTTTATATACGTGTTCTAGTTTTCAATACGTCGAAACTGCTTCAATTTCAGGTACCAGAGTGGCATTCCTGTACACTCTAGTAGCACTACACCCTATATTTGAACGTTTGAAGATGGTATGGCAAAAAGTCATGACAGACTATTCGAGGACACTAAATGAAAGCTTTGAGTTGTGTCAGTTTGAACTGAAATTAGTACAGTATCACACTTATCCTCTGGATACATAATTATGAGGATACCGTATTACCTGAATACATACGCCAAACAGCATAGACTAGGGCTAACAGTAGTTTAATTGTTAATCTGCCAAATAAAAAGCTCAAGGTTAAAGCCAAATTATAATCAGTGCTGCTTAACAATTCCAAATTTTCAGATTTGTGAATGTAATAACTTTGTTGTTGTAGATAAATTTGATTTTCGTTTTAGAGTAGCCAAATGTGTAGCAACTAATTTTCATTGATTGCTCTCCAATGATCAGAAATTCTAAATTAAGGATGGATATGTCTGACTGGCGATCTGAAATCACATAAGATAAAAGTACAAATACATATTAATAAGTAAAAAATAGAATGATAATTTACTCTGTTTGTTTGTTTGTTTTGGAATTTCGCACAAAGCTACTCGAGGGCTATCTGTGCTAGCCATCCCTAATTTTGGAGTGTAAGACTAGAGGGAAGGCAGCTAGTCATCACCACCCACCGCCAACTCTTGGGCTACTCTTTTACCAACGAATAGTGGTATTGACCGTCACATTATACATCCCCACGGCTGGGAGGGCGAGCATGTTTAGCGCGACGCGGGCGCGAACCCGCGACCCTCGGATTAAGAGTGCACGCCTTAACGCGCTCGGCCATGCCAGGCCAATTTACTCTGTACTCTTAGTGATATTATAATGCTTTCAAATAGCACTAAATTTTAATTAACAAGTGAAATCCACTAAATAAAGGGAGGTTCGTCAAGACAATTTAGTAATATCTGACAGAATTCGATAGAAATAAAGAGCCTAAACATAAATGCTATTATTGTTTGAATTAAGCATAAAGTTATGCAACACCGTTCTCTGCCCATCACGGGTATTGAAACCTGATTTCTAGTGAGTTGAATCTACAGACATACCGTTGAACCACTGGGTGTGAACACAATTGTACAATGACAACAAAGAATCTTTATTCCACTAAACAATATTAAATGTACTTACTTATTACAGTGGATAGTCTTCTCTACTGAAGAGTCGGAGTTGAACTTGTCTATAGCATGTTCAAAAGAGGTTGTATGCAAGACTAATTTGCAATAGACGTCATATGTATAGATCATTTTTCAGACTGAATAGATATTTCTTTACTTAGTTAAATCATTTGCTGTGACTAGCATAACTTACGTAACTTGTTATTTCCAATTAAATGCAAGATAGATATTTGTCTGAGAGATCAGTTGACTGCTTATGGAAAAAACGACTGTTTATTTTTACATACTGTAGGCCAGGATGTTACCAGAAAATTTTCTATGGAGGGTCAAAGTTTCTTGGAGGAGGGGACAAAGTTGTGTAAAAGTGTGAATTGAATAAAAAAATTCATACATATACATGTATATATATATGCTGATCGATTAAAAGAAAAAAGAAATAAATACGTTTCTCATCTTCCAGAAGATGGAGTCAACTATTACCTACTTCCCTGTGGACGCCCGTATCTGGAGGAGACTTTGTTGTTATCTTTACCATCGGAAGACAAAAAAGTTACTCTAGGTGAATGACATAAAACAATAGGTAATAGGGTAACAGTAAATTCACGACCTTCTTAACCAAGTGCAATGTGGAAATTACAAATACTTGTGCATACAACAAACCTTGAGAAATTCCTGTATTATTAGAAAGATATTTTTATTTGAAATCAAATACAAAACCAGATGTGAGTTGCCTACTATAAATATGAAACTCGATTTTAGTATTATAGGTTCTCAGACTCACCACTAAGTCACTCGGGGAGTTAATACAAGGAAGTAGAAAGAATATGGTGTAGTTATACTTGTTTGTTTGTTGTTAAGCACAAAACTTCACAACGTTGTAAGTCTGCAGACATACCGCTGTGCTACTGAGAGACAAGTGCACATGGTACAGCAGTAAATCTATAGATATATAAAACTAAAAATAGAGTTTCGATACTTGTGGTTGACAAAGCACAGACAGCTCATTAGGTGGCTTTGCGCTTAATTCGAAACAACAGCCATTAATACCACAATACATGAAGTACTAGCAGATCTGTATATTAACTTTTTTTTCAAACATCAACTGTCTTCATAGGATCAACTGTTACTCGCCTTTTGGTATAATAAACTAAAATTTCTTATATTTAGATATTTCTCCAAATTTTTTAAATGTTGAGAAACGCTTTTTTTTTCGTATTTTATAGTGCTATGACAACTACTCACGTACTTATGACGTCAGCATTTCTCGATGTTCATGAGGCTATGGTGTTGTCGAGGTAAATGCAGAAGTAAGGTAGGCTTAGATTTTAGATATTTTTTTTGTTAAATTGGATTAAATTGTTAAAGTATTTGTTTTATGAGAGAAAATTACAAATTATAATCATCTGAAGACTGATACTTTTTTAGTTGCGTCATGTGATAATTACATTATGTAAGTAAATGAAGTGGCTTTTAAGCCGGAGACGGTTCGAAAACATGTAGAAATACTAATACCAGTACCACTAATACTGATAATATAACTGTCAGTGTTATAATAGAACTCGGATAGATATTAATTATTTTAGTAATTGAATACATTTTTAATACAGTAATATGATTAGTTAATTTTCAACTACCAGTATTAATATTACCAGTAGTAATAACATAATTTTATTAAATTTATATTGTTATAGATATGATACAAACTACAAAAGTACAAGTTAAATATGTTTTATACAACTGATAAGTGGGGCTATTATTTGGTGATTTATTCTTACAGTTGTACTACATACACATTTTTTAATTTAAATGTTTTTAGTTTGAATCATCACTACTATGCCTCAAAAATTTTATTATTTTGATTGAACTGCTGATTGTGTTGTGCTGTAATCAATGATCTAACAAAATCACTTGTATGTTTTACGGGTAGGATTTTTTAGATAAGAGTGCAGAATCTTTTTTATAAGAACTTTGATTTACCTGTAATATTTGGTTAAGTTACCAGAGTATGGTTAAAAAATTAAAAAGTACCTCCAAATTGTCCCATCATTCTAAAAACTTTTTCCTTTAGATGAAAAACAAACACTTTCTATATTGGTGCTATTAAATATTTAATATAAAAAGCAAGAAAAATTTTGTAATGATGATAGGTTGCAAACAATTTAGTAATTTTTAACAATTTTATCATGTAAGTTAAAAAAACTAATTAAAGTTTTGTTAACTGCTGATTATTTACTACATCAGTTTTTAACTGTTTAAATGCATAACAATATGTATGTTATTCATACAGAATGTGTTGTAAGAAATGAAAAGATTTATTATGTCTCTAGAACTGGATTTATGTCCAATAGATTTGATCAACTCCAGAAGAATTAAAGAATTGTTTAAATGTTAAACATTTCTTGAAGCAACATTTTGCTTTGATAGGTGAACACACACTTGTCAAAGAACATCAGTTTTGTTCTCTGCCATATTAAAAGATTTAAGTGATAAAACAAATCTGAAACTGAAAAGGAGAGCAAGTTTGTGTTTTTCTTATAGCAAAGCCATATCGGGTTATCTGCTGCCCATTGAGGAAATTAAACCTCTGGTTTCAGCATTTTAAATCGAAGACTTATTGCTGTTTCACCAGGGGATGAACAGGAGAAAAGAATATATAGAAATGAGCAATATTTTAAATAAGCTTTTAAAATGGCTGTATGGGAAGATGAAAACAATTATTAAAGTTTCAAAATAGCTGTTTATGGGGTGATGGATTTATGTTAGTAAGTTTGTAACAGTGAAGGATTTACAATGCATTCACATTACAAATACATCCAATGAAATAATTATTTATTATGATACTAACTTCATTTGTTTTTAACTTAATAGAAACATAATGAAAGTTTTGCTGTTCTTTATTTTTGTAAGGTTTTAATTTTTTGATCATGACTCTTAGTACTTTGAAACTTTTTCTTTTGTGAAGGTTTTTCTCTACATTTAATACTTTTATGTTTTAAAAGTTTGTGGCATCTCTGAACCTTACACTCACTTGTTTTTAATTTTCTTCATTTTTCATGTTCTTTGCTTTTGGGCATTATTTTTTCTACTTGTTTCTCTTATATATAAATTTTCAGTCTTAACATTTCATTTTTTTTTACTCTGTAACATTGCTGTATGTTTTTAATTTTATAAAAACATTTAGTTCTTTTTAACTCTCATAAAACACAAGTTTATAACTGAAGAAAAAACGATGTGAAATAAATCAAATACTATGAAAATATAAAATGTTAAAACCACTGTAATGTTCAAAATGTTAGAAATAAAGGTTTTGTGTATACAGTAAACTAATATTTGGAAACCACTATTCCTATGAGCTCTGTTTACATTCTTGAGTTTTATTAGTATCTTTTAGAATTTGTTTGTGTTCATGACTAGAATTACAGTATTATTAAGAAATTTTTTAGCTTCCCTATTGAACCTTAAAGTTTTTTAATAATGATGCTACTCCAGTACTGTAAGTTGCTTAGAATTAAAGAACTTCCTATGTAATATTTAAAACAAAATTCACAAATCACCTATTTTGTCTGATTTAACTGATATTTCTCCTAATAAGTTGCTTAATAAATACATTTATTTGTGAAACAAGTAATTGTGTATTGGATGATAACATGTTATAAGTGGTTTCCACGATCCTTTTTATGAATAAATTTTATTTTTTACGTAGGTTTTATCAAGCTGCTTTATTGAATGTTGTAGTTTTATATGAAACATTTCATATAAATGAGGAATTGTTTATTTTGATTTTTAAATGTCAGAAATATTTAAATATATAATAACTTCTGCTGGGAAAGGTAATATGTATAACATTAAAGGACAACAGAGGATTATTTGGTGTACCTAAGCCATCCTATCTATCAAGTTAACATTCAAAAACTCTAAAGCAGCACCTTGTGAATCAATAATTTATCAAGTTTCTCTTAAACTTCATTAATTTTTTCTTCTATCTCATTTGAAAGCAACTTGTTTCACCACCTTGTTACAAAAGTAAAGCTGTCTTGATTAAAGATGACTTCTACCTGCAAATATTTATATTTGTTTCCCTTTTCTTACTATTCTGACTATCAACACTATAAATTCACCTAAACACTTGTTTCTCCCAGCTTTTTCTTCCAGAGAAAAGTTCTGTCATCTGTTACTTATTCTCATGTGATAACGTTTTTATTCCAGGTTTTGTCCTGGTTGCTTTCTTCTGATCTTTTTCCAAAAGTTCAATGTTCTTTCTAAGGTAGAGAACCCAAGACTGAACACTTTACTGAATGTGGCTTAAGCAGTGACCTGTACAATAATGTTATAACCTCTCTAGATTTGTATTTGACATTTCCTTAGATACAACCTGAAATCCTATTTGCCTTGCTACTAGCCAACAGCACACTGCTTGGGTGGCTAAAGAGAATGATTAACCATTACATCAATATCTTTATCTTTCACAACACTGTTAATTATACTTAAAATTCAAATTATGATAAGCTGCATATGTTACATAGCATTCATTATAATTGAAAGTCACCTGCCATTCCATCAGGTAATCCAAATCCTTTTGTAAAACAGTAGTGTCCTATTCACAACCAAACCCAAAGTTTTATGTTGTCAGTAGATTTAAATAATCTGTTGAAGATTCATTCATCATTACCTCATATTAAAGATGTGTTAACTTTTTATACAAGGGTTATTACATAAGTACATTGATTCATCCTCTGAGTATTGCAGGTGCCTGTTTATGAAGGCTGTATACCAAAATGCAGTTGTTTCCCATTGTGGATTGTGTTAGCTTAAGGTTATTCCCTTTGGCTTGTGTAATGTACAATCCAGTTTAATGTTCTATGTGCTCGAGCTGTTCCATAAAAAGGAAAAGTCGTCTAATGATGATAAAAGTAGCAGCCTCCCATACATTTAAGTAATGTTAAGTAAATTTAAATGATAAAATGCAGTGATTGAACCAAAGCTCACTACAAAGCTGAATATTATTTTGTACGAAACTGAGTGCTCATTTTTAAGTTTTATGTTTCAGAAACTGGCTGGATGTGTTATACTTAAAAAATTAGATATTAATAAAAACCACTGTTATTTGGTTTACATAAAATTCATCACTTGTAAACCAGTACTATCATCAATATGGAAATAATTTGGGTATATCCAGGATTTATTGTATCATAATGAAAAGTTAATGCGAATAGCCAATAACAAGCGATTAGCTGTTATTTCGTGAGTCCTTGAAATTGTACTTAACTGTGATATATAATTTTTTCCACATACTCAATTAAAGTTGATTTTCACTTAGTAAGTTAGAACTTGCAAGTAATGTTTATACCTTGTGTCTATACTGTTTGCTCTTTCATGGTGTAAGTGAACTTTGAAATCTATGGTGTTGATCTTATGTAATTATAAGACCGTAGCTATAAGTAGTATATTGTACCTAATTATCAGCCATATAATTTTTTTTGCAGGTGAATCTTCAGATACACCTTTATCTGAAGCCATAGCATCTAGCACCTTATTCCTGTAACTGGATATTTGTGAGATCTATGTTTCTTAAGTGGATGTGAAACCCCTGATGCGATTGTATCCTGAAGGATCTAGTGTAGCCAGCCACTCTAGTGACATGTCCAGCAAAAATTCTAGCATGTTCTATACTGTCGAGGTGGGCGATGCCCAGTTTACAATTCTTAAAAGATATCAGAACCTTAGGCCTATTGGTTCTGGTGCTCAAGGAATTGTGTGGTGAGTTCTTGTATTTGACAAATCTACTTCTTTTATGTGTACGTATGTTAATAATGGTGGTGTTAAAATAATGATAATATACCTGATTTCTCTGTGATCTTCATGCTGACTTGAAGTATTGCCAGGATAGTGTTCTTTAATAAGTAATTAGGTAGTTCTCATGTGCCTACTCATCATGACTAAAAATGCTAATATTGATTTCTTTTTCAAAACAGTAACATTTTGTAAACATGAAATGGTGAAACAAGAATAAATTGTTGATTTAGCATAAGACCCCTTTACATGATGAATAAGATCTGGTTACATTTCTGTTCATGGTGCTTTATCATTTTAAACAGCTTAGGAAATGAAAACAGGTGATATAAATTTAGGTATTTTTTTTCTTTTTTTTACATTAGGTTTAAGAAAGATATCAATCACAAAAATTGCTTCACTTTACAGGTGAAATGATATAATTGTATTTTTATCTATAGTGTCTAATAATTTATTAGTTTCCTCTCAAAATGTTTGAAACTTCATGTATTTGCATGGTCAAAGTAAATTGATCAAGTGATATGTAATTGTTTAAACCATTTAGGTGCCAAAGTATAGTCACGGGTAATGGTTATACCAGCAAACAATGGGTAAAACAAAATACCTCGTATGGCATGAGTTTTTGTAGCCTTCTAACATTATCAAAGACTGTATTGTGACCAGCTGTTCAAATTTTCTTTCATCAAGGTCTACTAAATGTGCAGTGACAAATGCTTGATGGTAAGAATAGAATAAAACAACTTGAGATACCCAATTGTATCAGTATTAACTAATTGAGGTGTGTGTGATGGTATGGAGAACATTGTAATGGTGTTTGGATTGCCTAATTTCTTTTGAAAGATAAATAAAACTCACTGTGTACCTGAACATTATTGCCAGTTGTTTTCACTCCAAAGTTCATTGTTTTTATTCTGCTAACGAGAAATCTTACCAAAATGATCACATAGCAATCCAGGATTTTGGTATTCCTTTAGTCATCTTTCTCAAGCAGCTTAATCACCAAATCTCAGCCTGATTGAATATTTACTACCACAGTTCTCAGATGACATC
The DNA here is from genome assembly GCA_011833715.1 of Carcinoscorpius rotundicauda. Taxonomy (NCBI): domain Eukaryota; kingdom Metazoa; phylum Arthropoda; class Merostomata; order Xiphosura; family Limulidae; genus Carcinoscorpius; species Carcinoscorpius rotundicauda. Next base: position 7,390,369 of record CM022394.1, on the reverse strand, counting down.
TTGATAAGTGAGCTCAGTTGAATAAACTACCTTCTATCTTGTTGAAACTTTGCAGAATGGACGGCAACTGCTTGCTGTGGAGACACAAGTATAGAGGATGACGCTCTGAAAGTCTTTCATCTTCAAGGCAGAAGACTTTTGAAACATCATCCCATACACTTGTGTCTCCACCACAAGTAGTTGTTGTCCATTCTACAAAGTTTCATCAAGGATACTCTGCCTAAACAATCTATCAAAGAATACCTTCTGTCATATTGTGAGGTCTGTGTTGAGAGCATTATTTTTACTAAAGATGATCAAATCCAACATTACTAAGTGTATATGTCACTTTTACATGTGTAACCACCTGGTATTTGTTTAATTCTGCACACATGATTGTGGGTTTAAAAGCTGAACCCTACTACTACAGTAATAATTGAGTTGTTACAACTCTGTCTATGTACATAGCTCATGCATCTAACATTTAAAACATTTCTCCAGTGAAGCAAAATAGCAGAGGTTTTGATCAATAAGTTTGTAAATATTCTGTGGAATGTTAAAGCTGTTATTATAAATGAAACAAAACATGTTTAAGGGGTAACATTTGGAATTCTTGTAATGTGTGTGTGCATGTGCTTAGAAAGTGTGTGTTATAAATAGCTAAATTAAAAGTCAAAATGTTTTTAGCCTTTGTTATAATGTCACTTGCTAGGTAAGCACATGATTATTTTTAACTTATATAAAGACTGTTTTATAAATTATGATATAGTTTTGTTGAATATCTGACTTTAAGTGACTTGTGAGAGAAAATTATGCTTTGTATATGTTGTAAAATTAACACTTGTTTTTGCAGAAATATTGTAAACAGTAAATGATATAATAAACTAAACATGAAATTATTCATTTTGACAACATAGTTAAAGAACATTTCTGTCCCCCATGTGGCTTAGAAGGTAAGTCTTAAAGTTTATGAGAGTGAGCTTCAGTACCATTTGTGGCCACAGCACAGATAGTTTTGTTGTATATTGTTGTGATTAACAACAAAGAAACAAAAGAACATTTCTGATATTACAAGCTGGTATACAATAACATACATATTCAGTAATACAAGGAAGGAAAAAGTATTTTGGTTAGCATTTGATTCTCAATTAACATGTGTGTTATTGTATCACAACTGAACATTTGAATAATTTATATGAAAACAAGCTATATGTACAGTTGCCTAGTTTTGTGTTGTATAAAGTTTTTAGTAAGTTACTAATCAAAATGTTTCTCATTGTGTATAAGTGGTGCACTTATGGAAGCTCCAAAGGAAGAAATTTGAAAAAAAAAACCAACAAAATTTAGTTAGTATATGAATTCTAATGATTTCCAGAAAGAGTTTGTGTGGTGATGGGTATACTGAAGGTTATATTTAAAGGTTAAGAAGTATTTAAGATTACATATGTATTGTTTGATTTGTTATCCAGATCCATGTGCTGCCACTATTTATCTTTCCAATACCTATTGATTTGTGTTTTGAGGCAAAACGATTTAATTATGTGTGTTCATGTTGTTGTGTTGTTTGTGTACTATGTAAAGATTGAGGTAATTGCATCCTTTTACCTTGTTTGTTGGTGTTTTTATGAGAGTGAAGATTGTGTGTACAACTATGTAAATATGCATCCAGTTTTTCTATGATTGATGTATAAGACTGTTGTATTTCCAGACACAAGGTGTAACTGTAGATTTGTTGTAATAATTATTTTTCAAAGATAAACCATTAGCTTTATTAATCTGTACACTGCAGAAATTTGGAGATTATCCTGTAGGTCCAATGTGATGCGTTTAATCTTTCTGAACACAGTAACTATTTCTTGCATGTGCACTTCGAGATTTTGTATGCTGATAGTATTGAGGTGTCTGAGATGTGTTTTAACATAAACTGAGTTGATCATGTGGCACTAGCCTTCCACTTATAGAAGGGTGCAACATCCTTCATGTATAGTATAATACTATAACAAAATATAACCCATGTTGTGGATTCTTTAATACCTTCATTACCTCATCTTTTTGTCCTTACTTTAGAAGTACATTCCCCTCAATTTTAAATTGAGAACAACTATATTGATCAGCTTTTCCCACATCCTGGGTTTACACTGGCCTTCTCTTAGCCTGTAGATGACAATGTTCACCCTTTAAAGCTCTTCATGTATTTATTTGCCTGGTTTGTTCTTTACCTTTTCTTTCTCTTTGCCTTTTGACTCTTCTTCCTTACTGCATTACCCTCATGTTGAAAATTTAGTTTTCCTCTTACTGATATGTTAATGCTGTCTCTCTTGGATTAGTTTCATTAACATGTTTACATGCTTTATCCTCCTTAACTCCAGAATTTCCTCGCCATGGTTTATGGCCATTCCCCTTTACCATTCTTGTTTTTCCAGTCCTTTTTATCTGCTTGGTAGACTATAACCCCCTTATCTCCAATAATTTTATTTAGTGCTAAATGTTCCTGTTTTTGTCCTTTTTCTTACACATTTTCTTTGTTACCTAACCTCTATTCATCATCTTTCCAAATCCCTACACTGTGATATTGATAACCTTTCTGGGGATTTAAAGTTGGTACTTCAAAGTACCTTGGTCAGGGTTTTTTCTACTTTGTATCATCTCAGTTTTTTTCCTCTTGGGATGTGACACTCTTCACTCTGTTTTTCATCATCTTCACTCCTACTCTCATGACTTTTGTCTGATTCCTTTTCTTTACTCTGAAGATTTCAGGGATATTCCTTACATGTTGAAGACACCATTACTCTCTTTCCATGTTTTCTCATCGTTTTCCAACCTTATGATTCCATGTCTGCTTCACAATCTGTAACCTTCCATCATTCTTTTCACATTTCTTGTCTACTTCTTGCTGTCCTCCTTCTGGATTTAATTAGCCATTGCACATCCCATCAGTGGCTACCTACTTTTGTACCTGGGGCACATTTGTTTGTGTGCATACATCTGGACCCTTTGCAGTCAATTTGTGGGTCATTCAATTTTATACCGCATGGATTTTCTCTTTACTTATCATCTTTTCCTCCTTTCCTTCTATTGACTATCAGCATCTCCTGCTTCTCAAGGCCATGGTCATTATATTTTGTGGACAAGAAAACCATCTCCAGAATTTTATTATCATCTTTTTGTCCCCCCCCCAATCCAGATGCTAGTGTCTTTTCATTTACCTTTTTTTCTCTCAATTAATATCTTGTAGTTCCTCAGTTCAAAAAGAATTTTCCCAGAATCTTAGAGATTGCAGAACACATAGAAGCTTTGGGATGTCTCTGAAAAGAACCTTTCAGTTTACTCCCTTTCCATTTTAATGCAAGAACTTCATTATACTAATAGCAATAAGAATATCATGGCATGGTGGTTAGGGTATTTGTCTTGCAGTTTGAGTGTCATGATTTTGAATCCCTGTAACCAAATTACTTATTATATATGAGTGTAAAAATTCCTAGCATACAAAAGTAACAGCCAATCTCTAGTTCAATGAGACTAAGAGTTGAATAGGAAAAAAGGAATGAAAAGTGGCTTGTTGAGAGCAAGCTAAGCAAAATGGTTAAAATATAGAACTTAAGTAGCAGAAGTCAATCATTCTAATTGATAAGAAACTCTGTTAGGAATTTTACATTCAGTGTTGTAACAGTCAGCTGTTACAAGTTTGTGTTAATAAACACAGAGTATTAAAATCATAAAATTTGAGTGATTGTTACATTTCAACATGTGAATACATGTGTATTCCTTATACCTGTAGGCTTCCCAGTGTGGTAGGTTTCACTTGATCTATTGCTTAATCTGTGCTATCTACTACTGCCATTTCTGTGTCAACATCTTACACAACTATTCTGGAACCAGACTGTATTCCCTTTAATACTGCGTGTTTGTTATACTAGGAGCCTGGTACCAATAGATTTAAAAATGGGGGAATCTGTAAGAAATGACCAAGTTTGTTTGTGGGGGTTAAAATAAACATTTTCTCTTCATCCCAAAATTTAAAATCTCGTAAAATTCAGCCAAACTAAAAATTTTCAGCTACACTTATTTCATCCAGGATTAATATTCATGTTGTTGTTACATTATAGACCAACCTAGATAAATACAATATTCCACAACAAAATAAATATTGTCCTAGAGAACTGCTAACATCAACATCCAAACTAGTTAGATATTTTGTCACTATTTGTGGGTTGAGTCACTCCGTTTATTTGGTATCACAGATGTCATGCTACTGCTTGGCTACACAGAATGATCTACTTTCACAAAATCTTGGAGACAGATTTTGCTTAAAGAATTGATCAGTAACTTAAAAAATAAGGATCACAACAATCTTTCAGCATTTTTGGATTTATAGTGATCCTGCTCAGTCCTACAAACTGATGATATTCCAGGATTTCATCTGATAACAACACCCATCCTATCTGTGTGATAATGGATCTTGTGATAAAACTTCTTGATAAGAAAGGGTTGCAAAGTGTTTTGGTTCAATAAATCTTGCATTCAACAAAACATTCTAACAATCAATCGTGCAACATAATGCACACACTTCATAGTGAAATACCACTTGATAGGTTCAGAAAGTAACTGATGTTGCTTCTCGTCTGTCTTACAGTCAAGTAATTTCTCTAGCTACTGGTTTGATAAATAATACCAGCTGTAGTGACTAGACAGCTGACACCCATAATTATATTTTTGTTTTTCTAATCCAACTCATTCAGCTAAATAAGTATTTTCAGCATCTTCCATCTCATTGTCTGAATCAAGATATAAAACATTACTCTGACAACAAAACAGAATATAATCATAATTCTGCAATGTATTTATCATCTCTTTCAAATCTTTGAAGTTACTAAGCCATCTGAATAATACACAGTACACCTTAATGATGATTTTCCATACAGGTTGTGTCAGTAATGTTTGACAAAGACTACAGCTGCAGGAAATTCTTTTGTTACACACTATATGCCTTTATAGGAATCACGAGCATATGCATTACTTGTTTTAGTCCATTTCTGAAATTGTGATAACTCTGATTTGATGACATCGGTATCTAATAAGAACTCAGACTTAGCATGGATGTATTAACACAAGTTTCAAACAAAATCTCACTAACAAGAACTCACAGTCTTAGCATGGATATACTAACTCAACTTTCACACTTTATTGAAAGGAATATTTGTTCTCATTCTTTGGTCCATTTGAGATTATCACAAACTGTACATGTATCTCAGGATAGCTGGTATGGGTATTAACACTTGTACTAGTAAAGAAGAGAACAACATTTTAACATTCTCAGGTTATCTTCAGGTTAACAAAGAGAAAGTTTACAACTGACTGTTGCTGGGCACATGTCTGAGGTGATGAAAGAGGAAACAAGTGTGGGATTGTAAGGGGTGATGCAGTTAGATATTAGGTTATTAATTAATATAGGTATAAAGGTGTTCCTTTATATTGGTTTAGTTTGGTTTTGCTTATTTTTTATTTTCCCTCTGTGGGTTTTCAATTCCTACTATCATGTGTAAATTATTGGTTTGATGACGAATAATCAGTGATGTCGAGAAAACCCACTTGTAGAGAAATATATATGCAAAAACGGCTCATTTGGGTTGCGAAAATATTTTACATAATAGAGCGAACAACGTTTCGACCTTCTTTGGTCATTGTCGTTTGATGACCATTGTAGTTATTTTACTATACATTTTTTTATTTATAATTTTGCTGCTTCAGATATATCCAAATAAACATTTATGCTTACTGACTGCAAAACTAGAATTTACCCCACAGCTATCAAAAAAATTTCCCTTTACTGCAAATTATGGGAAAAATCACCCTGCACTTGAAACAATCATCAAAGTTGCATATGTGCTGCCATCTATGTTGTACATCATAAACTGGATGTTTATATGTCTCATAACAAAATTGCCAACTCTTCAGGAACATGTAGAGAATCTATATAAAGACAGCTTTTTTACATTGTGGATATTATCATTTAAATAATTTGTTTTATATTTTGTAATAATTTCGGCTTCTTACTGACTTAGTTTTGTCTTTATTTGTATTGTTTACTAAAGAACACTTAATTTTTCTCATCTTTTGTTTAAATTATTGTATTTCACTATTTAGTATGGTTTTTGAGGTATTTTACTGTCAGATGTAGAAAATACAGTTTCTATCAGTGTTGAAAAGGCAATACAAGGGGTCAAATTAATTATTTTAATTTTTGATACATAATGGATAATTTTTGGGAATCAGTCTGAAAATTAGCTGTTCAGTGAAAGGATTAAGTGATTATATTTGTTTTTTGTATAATGTTGTTGTTTTTTCTGAAGGATATTTTTTATTGTTTTATTGGAAGACATAAGCATCTCATTTTCGAAGGGTAGTTTTTCATATTAAGGCCTCTTTGTTAATGAATTATCTTGTATTGTAATATGTGTTTCTTTGTTAAAGGGTTTTTGGTATTTTGTATTGTATAGCATAGTGTATTAACTGTCATCTCTTGAAGAGCCTAGATGTTATTTATTGTTCTAGAGGGTTTTTTTACATTTTTCCAAGTATGGTTATTTTGTGATGGACAAGTGGTTCACTGAAGTAAAAATTGGTTAACTTGATTTCTGGAGTGGCTTGGAAATAGATGGGAAGGAGAGAAATGTGGTATAGGATAATACCATATCTTTACTAACTTCATAATAACTATGCACCTTTTTTGAACTTTAATGTTTCTTTTATTTCAGTTTAGATTGCAGAGAATTGCTTACATGAGCAACAAAGTATCATATTATCTGCACCATGAACAGCATCCTCGTAATGATGTTTAAAGTACGATCAGAACAAGTCATCTGTTTAAACTGATTGTGAACTTGGTGATGAATACAGCTAATTAAATCTTATTTTTGTACATTCTTACTTATGAAAATTAGAATGGATTGTTTTATCAGCTAATACTGTCACTATTAACTCTTTCAACATGGGCTTGGTTGATTTCACCTACTGTGTGGTTTCTTTGTACTTGTCTTTGTTGATTTAATATTACTAACTTTTAATATGATAAGTATACCTTCACAAAATTTGGCAGTCTTTCAGTTAACATTATAAGTCTTTCACGCACAAAATAATTGTATTTTTAGTGAAGTATTTTTAATAAACTAAAACTTTGTTCATAAATATATTGAGCATTTGTTATATGAATATATGGTAAAAATCTGAGAAGGCTGAATAACTGGTGACATGGTCAAACTGTGGCCTGAAGTAGGGCTATTTTTAGCTAAATCATAAAAAGTTGCATAAAGCTAGTTTTTTTACAGGAGATCTAACAGACTTTTAATTAGAACAATTTCTGAGTTATCAACTAATATATTATAGGAAATTAGAAAAAAATCAGCTTTGTATCATATTAAGTCTTAGAGTTATGGCTTATTAAATAAACCAATGTTTTTTATGATTTTGGGTTTTCAGGTGATTTTGTTGCTGCACTATGAAAATAGAGATAAACTTGGTTTGAGACCATTTTTGAATTCTGTGAGATTAATTCAGTCAGTGTAGCAAATTTCAGCCTTCTGCCACCATTGCAGCTTTAAGCAGCCAAAGTTGCCAAAAATAAAAAAAAATAAAGTTTACAGGGCTGTAAATCAGAAACCATTAGAGATATTGTTCTAATCTTTGGCAGTTTTTCATTATATGGGTAGATGAGGACGTGAATTTTTTCAAGGCATTCTGTGGGGGTCACCTGCAGCCCTTTGGATGATTTGACATGGAATGACCATACTGTATTATAGCTTATAAAAACTAGGATCTCTTTGAAAACTTCTAATAAAACTATAAGATGAAGTATTGAGCAGTAAAACTATACCCTGGAGAGAGAGAGAGATGGACATTTATATAATTGTAGAAGTTACTTGTAAGTCTTTTGATTGTGTAAAATAAAAATACAGATTTAGTGTCATATTATTACAACTTCTATGTGAGGAAAAATTAAAATTTTGAACCTAATATTCAATTGCCATTTTCATTACTGCAAAGAGGTTAACTGATCTGAAGAAATGTAGGTGCTTAACTTTTACATATTGCAACTTAGCATTTGGATTACTAAAGATTATTTGATCCTTCAGGGCTGTCCAAGTATACTCATCTTAATGAAGATTAAAACTTTAAACCCACCATTTATTTTTTCAGGAGTATTTCATTTCCTGTTATATGACTCGTGTAAAGTGCTGGTCTCTACTTCTAATGATGTCAGCTCATTACACAAATCTGTAAATGTTATAGGAATGAAAATGTCTCAGTTGGAGCTAAGCCTGTCTTTTCCAAATCTTAAGCATATGTTTTCCTGTCCTATTAGCTCCTAGAATATAGCACAAGGAAATCACAATCATTCTGTGTGTTTGTATGCTTATGGCTGTACTTGAAAACAACCTTCATCATGGATAGGAAGGGATTGTATTGCTAATAGTTCTGGAATGAGATTAATTTGGAAGTTTATATAATCAAATGTTGTTCAGACTTTGTTTTTTGTTGTTGAACACACATTTTATAAATTAATGTGTGTAGCATTTGATGAACTTTTCCAGTGTTACATGTGTTTTGTGTTTAAGACTTTTTCCATAAAAGCTGAACTTTCTGACATTGTCTGTGTTGGTGATTGATTGAATAGTACAAGTTCACACATGTAGATTAACACTTCTTTTAATATAATATGAATTTTACAGTGTAAAGTAATTATGTTTGGAAAGTTGTCATAGGTGGTTAATTTGACATGCTTTTGTACTTGTGGTTTTGCATTTTGAGCAGATAAACCTTCTGTGTTTGCAAACTTAATATTTACTACATTGAATGACATGTATGCAACTCATAAATGAATATCTATACATGAATTTATTTCATTTTCTGAAAGAGAGCTGGTTGATTAATGGTAGTACATTAATATTGAATTTATTGAATATTTGTAGAATTTGTATTATGTGAGAAAGTTAAAAATTAAAACTAAATATGAACACATCCCAGAATTCAGATATTCAAGTATATGAATAAGTTGGACAGCTTCTCAGCAGCTTGGTGGTAAATCAGATGACTTGTAATGGTTAAAAAAACTGAGTTTTGATACTTCATGGACATCTTTATTGTTTAACTTTATGCTTAACAACCAAACAAATTTTACAGTGATTTTATAATAGTACTTTATAACAGCTAACAATTAATGTTTATTGACACATTTTAAAGATATTGATGTAATCATATGTGTTGCATTTTGCAAATTTTGCAAGAATATAGTTTATACATTAAAATATATAAGACTAAAACTTAATATGTTATTAGGTTTTTAATTGATAAATGATGCATGTTAAGGTAAATGACACAGTTGGATGTTATACATTTACTCCAATAACATTATGACATCATAGGAAATTTCATGTACTGGGATATTAAGTAACATACACTTTCAGTACAAATTTCATGTACTGGGATATTAAGTGATATACACTTTCAGTACAAATTTCATGTACTGGGATATTAAGTAATATACACTTTCAGTACAAATTTCATGTACTGGGATATTAAGTGATGTACACTTTCCTTTTCATCTCTTCAGTTGTATATTAGTCTTGGCATAACATAGTCTTTAGTGTATAAATCTGTGAATTTAAGGGTCCATGTTGTGGATGTAGTAAAAGAATGACAAATATAAGAATTCCTATTACTTAATTATACGTGTCCAATAGTCAGTGGTGGGTACTGTTGACTAGCTGCTTTCTATCTAATTTGCCAAGTCAAAATTATTGTTGGTAGTGCAGATAGCTGTAATGTCTGAATATCTGGAAAGCTGTATATTGCGGTTTATTGGTACATTGTATTACAAATATGGTGCCTAAAGTTGGTGAGTGTATTTCATACATGTGACAAGGAGAATGTTATCAGTTATTGCCTTCAGCAAGTTTCTTAACAATAACTTTCTAGTGTATGTAAACCTATGGAAGAATGATATATGTGTGTGTTTATATTTCAATTATATGAACTTCCAGATTTTTAATGTTTCATTAATACTTAATATAGTTAACAGTGGCATATTTAGGTAGGGGCTAGAGGAGGTTCAGCCCTAGGGTCCTTGGTCTTAATGGGGCCCATTAATAATTTTATTGTATGTAAAATTACATGTGATTTTGAGCCCACACAACCTTAAATCCACCACTGACAGCTGAGATGTAAGCCTCGCATAAAAACAGCAAAAACTAACGAACTTTGAACTATTTCATGCTCAAAACTCCTTTGATAATGTGTAAAGAAAGAACTAGGGTCATTGCTCCTTTAAGTTCTCCAAGGACTTGCATTTGCTAAAGTCTAGGGTTTGATTGACTATGGTGGACACAGAAGATAGTCCAATGTGGCTTTGCTCTTATTTAGAGCAACATTTTATGTTACTTTAAGTGTCTTACTAATTTTATATATTTGGTTGCATTTCATTTGAATGAATATATTGTCCAAGAGGATCACCAGGATATTGAAATAAATTCTACTTGTTATCCAAATTTTGGTGATGATATTGGGCATTTGTCATGTGCTTTCAATGATATAACATGTAAGTTGTCCATCATAGTAATCATTTATGTTAACCATAGGATGCATGGATAACAGAACATACGGAAATGCATAGTAGGGGCCCTTTGAACCCCTCATTATATTACATGAGAAATGAGAGGAAAAATTAAGTTATATGCTAGTAAACTTAAGTTTAAACACAAAAAAAGTGGATGTTTGTTAAGGTATACAAGAACATGGTTTGACAATTCTTTGTTGTGGTATTCTCAGTTCGGTAAATGAAATGCTTAAAGCAGTGCTTAATTTTGGATGATTGACTAATAATCATTTTTCTGCTCATTTGGTATTGTATAGAAATAAGTAATTGAGCTGAACGAAGAAATAGAAAACTGACAAAGAACAACAGAAAGCTGTTTCCAAGAGACTATATGTATATCCTATGGTTAAAATGAACACACATCATGCTTCTAGCATGACTAGAGCACAGAAGGAATGTAATAGGAGCATGTTCTGCTTCATTTAGTTGAATATGTTTTTAAATTAATAATAAATTTGCAGACATAATTCAAATAGCACTGAATACTTCAGGTCAGGATAAAAACATTTATGATGAGTTATTTAAGAAGTCTGTAATGTATATTTCTCAATTTTATATAATAGCAAGAGTTCCAACCAGAATAATCTGTCAACTTGATGGAATCTTATGAGTTATAGATTAATTCAGGTGGCATAGTGCACACTGGAGTGAAAATGTGTAAAATGAAGAGAAACAGCCAGTATCTGGTGAAAGTCTTTAATTTCCTTAACAATTCACCTTCATATGAAAGTTTAAAGAAACATATTTTTGCTGAATACTAGCTGTTTCTACACATTGAACTTTATATCAACTGTTTTTTCACTTGTCATATTATTTATGTATTGAGTTAACTGATATTTACATTTTAAAGTTTAGATTCATGCTCTTTTGTCCAATTTAGACTTCTAAAAAATATTACTTTCTTATTTGCAGTAATGCCTAATAAGTACTGTAACTTGTATCTAATTTGATTATGACATGAAATGTAATTAGACTTAATGTAATGTAGAATACATTACATATGCACAATACATATGCCTGTGAGTAATTCAGATAAGACACAAGCGTAATTATGGTAATTTAAACAGTTATATGCATCTGGTTTATTAAAAGCATTCGTGGAAGTTTAGCTAATTTTGTGTTTGGATTTATAGCCTAAGTGATAAACTTACTAATCTGGACACACATAACTTTTAACATTTTACACCCACTTGATAATTTTGTTTTATGTTTGTTTACTTTGTGTTATTGTAGGTTAAATTCATGCTTAACCCTAAAATTACTTATGGGGTCATATGTAAGATCTGATTAGCTGTACAAACATAGTTTTATGGTATTTGTGCATCATGTTGCTTTTAACCCATGACTTTGTTACAGGTTTCCTAATATATTTGTCAGACAAAAAATTTAGCTGAAACACCATGTAATTCTATTAATTTCACCAGTTACAAGTGGAACACCTATGTATTTTAAACAAAAATGAGTGTGCTCAACCGTTGTTTGTTGACTAGTTATTTGTAATGAATAATGCAACAGGTCGAAATGATTAGTATGAAGTAACCTTTTTCATTATATTGTGTCATCTTTTGACTTCTTAAGACCGTATGAGTTTCTGAATCTCTTCTCAAATAACATTGTGAAAACAGAAAAGAAGTATTAGGAGTTCCAGGATTAAATGTATGGTGATAAAAGTATTGACATTTATAAACGCAACCATGAGTTTAAATAGTGATTACAACAGTATATAGCATTGAATAAAGAATAGTAAGATAATTTATCCATTGATGAAAATGATAATGATGCAAGTTATATTGATGATGAAAGTTAGAATAGTACTGATTAAAACCTAGATGTGTATTTTAAACAAATTAAGGAAGTGAAGTGGTTTACAACAATAAGATAGCAGTCAAGTAGGAGATGGTAATATATCTGTGAAGGAACACCGGTTCCAACTAAATGTTCAAGAAAAATATGTACCTAATCTTTATGTGAAGAAAGGCATTTTGAAGAAACAGTGGAGTAAACAAATAAAGAAATAGAAATTGCTGAGGAGAACAAAAGAAAACTGAAACCTATGAATTATGACAGACAGCAATGTTTCTTTTGTGTTATGGCTGCTGTTGTGTGTGGATGGAAAACTATTAAACAGCTTCTGAATTGGGAGAACAGTTTTAAGTATCAGAAGTTGTGAAATTTTAACGTACTTTTAGTTGATAAAGATGTAAAGAGTGTAATTTCTCATTTGTAAATATAATGAATTTTATAAAAAATGTTAATTTGGAGTATAGCATAAGAAATACAGTTCTTACATTTACTTCATATCTGTCAATTTTAAGTTTACTGAGTGCACAAATCCAAAAACACATGCTATACGTACATCTTAAATTTTTTTATTTCAGTCTTTTCTTGTCTACTAACTATGCTCACAAGCTTGGTGTAATCCTAAATCCATTAGAACTGATTTAATTATATATATAAATGTCCAACAAGCTACAACTTATTTTTGTCAATGGAATTAGTACAAATTTGGATTTGTTTTTTATATATAAATACAAGAAGTAGATAATGGACAACTGATTTTTCTCATTGAGAATATAGTTCTCTTTGATAACTGGAAATGAATGAATAGTGGAGCTAAGAGTCAAAGGCACTTTACTATTTCTTAACATTGATTGTAAAAGAATTTTTAGTGACTGAATCAGGAAACATTTTTCTGAAGTTATTTATAAAAGTTAGCATCTGTATGTGTCTTGTTAGTTATCATTGTTTTCATACTGCAGATGAAATAAATTATTTTTATGATAAATTTTGGCAAAACCAGTTTTGCTTTAAAGTGTACTCAGAGAAATCAAAACAAAAATCGGTGAATTTGGTACTTCCTACATGTGCAAACACATGAAGTTGTATCTGTTAGACATGTAAAATGTCTGTAACAGTAGTCTATCACATCTGTAAATCATTATTAGATATGTAAAATGTCTGTAACAGTAGTCTATCACATCTGTAAATTATTGTTCCTTGCAGTACAAAGATATAAATATTTTTATCAATAGGCATTTAAAAAAATTGCTTTGTTTCTCTACAGTTCTGCTCTTGACAAAATAACAGATCAACACGTAGCTATCAAGAAACTAAGCAGACCTTTTCAGAATGTAACTCATGCCAAAAGGGCCTATAGGGAATTTAAACTGATGAAACTTGTGAATCACAAAAATGTAAGTGAAAGGTTTGTTTTTATATAATATTAATATGTTGAGTGTAATTACGTTTGGTGTACTTGTACCTGGGAATAGACTATGTATGTCCATATTGTAGGGAAATAACAGTAGAATTATTGTTCAAATTAAAGCTGTGAATTTGGCTGAATTTAACATGATTTAACAGAAAAATAACATGCAAGTACTATATTTTAGAATATTTTTCAATGGAAATTAGTTGTATAACAGCTAGTTCTTTCAGTTAGTGATCGAAGGTAAAATTAAATAACCATTTAATAAAGTAACTTAAAATAAAGTTGTTTTTATAAGCCACTCTCTCAAAAGACATTTTCAATAACACCTGTTTCTTTTAACCTTTTCACAACAGGTCATGGGTTAAAGGCCATGTCACTGAGTTTGTTGACTTGATTTCAAAATTTTATTGAACTGCTATTTTATAAATTGATGCCAATAAGTTTGGAATCAAATTGTAGATTATAATTCAAACTTTATTATTGTAAATGAGTTAATTTTTTAACTTGAAAGTAAATATTAAACAAACACATTCAAATATAGATTTTACTGAGTCGTGGTATGTTGAATGCAGCACTGTGAATATGTTTATGATGTCAAAACACTAAGTCTGTAATACTGAGTTTATAGTTTTGTACAAGTTAGGAATTCAAAGTACTGATACTGACAAGCTAGAATATAAAATAAGAACCTCATATCTTTTTATTTTGCTGAGGTATGCTTGTGAACTGAATCAAATGCTGTGGTCCTGTTCAGCTCTTTTCATTTATTTTGAAGTGGTCTCTTATGTACTCTTACTACAGTATATGATGTATGAATAACCAATCATCAGCTTAGAATGCCTCCAGAGCAGTTTTTCTCAAAAATTTTAATCTTTGAAAAGATTACCATGTTCTTTCAATCCAAGATTTCAGTGAGGTAGGTTGTGTCTTTAGTCTTCAAAGTTTCATGTTTAATATGAATAAACCTTATTAACTGAGCTTAATAAATTATAGAGGAATTCTGTGGTATCAAAATAGTTATTTGTGATTTTTTTGGTTACTGAACTGTAAATATTAAACCAAAAAAAATTTATTTGATAATCCTACACATGCAGAATTTTAAAAGCTTAGCAATCTATGTCGAGTAGCAACCCAATACAAAGGTTGTAGCAAGAAGAGATGACTGTTTACTTTATTTCTTGGTTTATTGCTCTGTATTTTAAGAAAAATAAGTTTAGTAATTTATATACGTTTATGTAATATATAATGATTGTAATGTTAGCTGGGCGTTACTGTAAGGCCAGTGAACTAAAAGATAATAAATATATAGTGTCATGAGACCTAAGCAACTTATACTAAACATTTGTTTGTTCATGTTGTAATATGTAATCATTCTAGCATGAAAAAGTGTAATTTATATACATATATATATATATTTTATGATGACTATGAAGGTTGGTTAAGTGACAGACCCACATATTTGGACTATAGAAAATAACATTAGTAATGAAACAGACTCTATTTTTACAAACAAATCTTTGGTAAAACTTTTTTATTAAAAATTTTGAATTCTGATATACAAAATACTTGTAATCTTTACTAAAAGTCTACTAAATTTTGTGAAGATACATATAATGTATTAAAAGTTATAGTGCAAATACTTAATGTGTGCAAACTTGTAGATGAACCAGTGTATATTATACTTGGCCCATAGCAAAAGGGTTAACAATAAATATAGTTTATGAAATTTAAAAAAAAAAAAAAGTTACAAATCAAAGTTGTTGTTTTTCTTTGTCTATAATTTCAAATATACAGTAGGATTATAAATTTGATGTACAAGTTTCTAAATTTGAGTGGTATATAAGAAAAAAATTATCTTTTGTTGTATTATTACTTGGTAGAGAATGTTTATTTTTTTTAGCAAACTGTAGCTGATGAAGCTCTCAACTCTAGCCTACAAGAGCTAGAGTATACACTAATTTATATCTTTGAGTATAGGATACTGAGCTACAGTAGTGTACGTGCATTATTATTCATCAATATGTTTTTAAAACTTCTAAAATCTATCTTTGTGAGGTGTCAGTGCAGGGTGATAATATTAAAAAAACTTGTCTGAGAACACCTTCTGATAAAAAAAAATTCCCTGTCCTTACAGATCAAAGACCCAGTTGGTCTTTTCTTGTCCAACAAAAGAGTAGAATATAACTCTTGAGATTGAGCATTCATAAAAACTTGTGTGAAATTTAAAAAAATTATTTACGAAGTATACCATTACAAATTATTATATGAAAACCTAAAAATCCAGTTTTATTAATTTTTTGAAATTTCATAAAATTGGTTATGTTTATTCAAAGGATGTTTTAGTGTAAATGTTGCACATCCATTAGAAAAACGTAATTGGAAATCCAGTTTTATCAGGAGTGGTGCACACTGCGATTTGCACAAAAGCTCTTTGTTTACATTCATTTGAACATTTTGTTTTTTTTTTAATACTAAGATTTTACAATACAACAGGTTTAGTGTCATGAATGTGTCTATGCTGTAGACTTTGTTTGACATTGATATTTTACAGTATGTTAGGTTTAGTGGTATGAATGTCTCCATGCTATAATTTTGTTTAACATTAATATTTTACAGTACGTGATGTTTAGTGGGATGAATGTGTCCATACTATAGACCTTTGTTCAATATTTTACAGTACATGATGTTTAGTGGGATGAATGTGTCCATACTATAGACCTTTGTTCAATATTTTACAGTACATGATGTTTAGTGGGATGAATGTGTCCATACTATAGACCTTTGTTCAATATTTTACAGTACATGATGTTTAGTGGGATGAATGTGTCCATACTATAGACCTTTGTTCAATATTTTACAGCACATGATGTTTAGTGGGATGAACGTGTCCATGCTACAGACTTTTGTTCAATACTTTACAGTACCTGAGGTCTAGTCATATGAATGTGTCCATGCCATAGACTTTTGTAATTTAGAACTTTCAGAAAATTGCATGACTCCTGAGAAATCTACCCAGTCTGCTCTTCTAGCAGTAGAACAAATAATGTAACAAAATAAATTTCTCATTCATTTGAAAGAATAATTTTAAAATGGCATGAATCCCACAACTTGCCTTGTTTTTGTTCTTTATTTATTAATAAATAATAAGTAAATACACTTATTATTCTGAAAACTGTTTAATCTTGAAATGTAAGTTCAAGGAAAGTCAAGTTCAATCTAAATCTTGATCAACATTTTTTGTTGGGTTTTACTAGTTTCAGAGAATTCCACTCACCAGTAACCCTGGAGACAGTTTAACAAAGGAGTGATAAACTGGAACTTTATCATAATGAAAAGTATCAAGCATGATGTTGGTATTAGTGTGCTTTGTACTCATTGTGAGAAAAAGAAACTGAATATTGGCTAATGATTCTTTTTGTCACAGTGTATAGGTTTTTCTCATAATGACTACAAAGCACATTCACACCAACAGTATAGGTGTATTCATTTGTTTTATCACAAAAAGTTTGTTATTTGGTGTTTATTTTCTCAGGTTACACTGCCCTTTACATGCACAAGTTTTTGCTTGCCACTAGCCTTGATGAAATAATAATCAGTGATGTTGAGAAAACCCATTTGTAGAGAAATATATATGTAAAAACGGCTCGTTTTGGTTGAGAAAATATTTTACGTAGAGGAGTGAACAATGTTTCGACCTTCTTTGGTCATTGTCAGGTTTACAAAGAAAGGAAGAGGTAACTGATCAGAAGCTGACCACATGTTTGAAAGGGGTTGTGTAACTGAGTGTTGGAATGTAGAGGGCATGCTTAGATGTTTTAATATATAATTTTATATTAATTTTTTTTTCAAATAAAGGTATAAAGGCGTTCCTCTCGGTAAAATATTTTTTTAACCCAAACGAGCCATTTTTACATATATATGCTACTAGCCTTGATATTCCTACCTACCCTCATGTATATTCTTGTGAAATATTGGTGTAATATCATGCAGCAACCTTTCACCAAGAGGAATACGACGCAACTCCTGTTGTGTATAGTTCTCCCTATTCCATGCAGTCCTTAATCCTATTTGAGATTGAACTGGAGTGTTTCCCTGAACATGTCAATGAGGATTTGGACAGTGTTCCCTTCCTGTTTATGGCTCACAGTCGTGTTGTTATAGGAGGGGTGACCACACTTTCTCCTTCATTTGTAGATTCAAACAATCAAATATGCTATATTTTCTTTAATCTCCCATGTCCTATTATTCTACTCCTGCCCTTCTCAGTGTTGAGCTGTTTGATCACTATTTAGTGTTTCTCCACTCAGGTATTGGGGTTCACATTAGTCATTTTAGGGAACAGTTTTGTTTAGATGTCAGTATGCTTCAACCCCACATTCTTTGGACAACCATGCTGGAGCATATCATTGTTCTGGATTTCCATATTTAGACTCAGTGTTTAGATTTAATTGTCCCACTGTGGGAATGGAACCCTAATACTTTTGTGTTGTTTTTTTCCCCAGGTCTTGTTGTACCATAATCATCTCACCCTGTATGCTCTTTTCCATTCTTTGTTTACTCTGTATCTATTGTTCAAGGCTATTTATTGCTTTGCTGATGGGTTTTTGATAGTCAGAATCCACAGTTTTCCATTTTAGCATGGCTCTCCTCTTTTGTTGTTGCTTTGCAAACGTGGTTGATCTGTTTTTGGGATCTTTTGTGTAGGACACCCTTTTGTTTTGGGCTTGTTTGCCTCTCTCCTCTTTGTGTAATTTGCACATGACACCTTTTCTATACCAAAAGGATTTTTTAGGGGCATTCCTAACTTTTTGAAGACCAGGATTGGGTCAGCCTGATTGTATACCTTGGTCTTCTGCTTATCCCAAACTTCTCCCATGTTTCTGTATCTTATTCTCCTTTCTATACCTTGCTGGTTGCTGCATCTTGTATTCCTGAGATTTATCATTGGTCTGTGGAGCATCTCTTCAGGGTAACTGGTATTTTTGGGGACTGTGTAGTGGGTTCAGGGCTTGTGGAGGCTAGACTTTTCAGATTTTCCAACACATAGAGACATATGGAAGGGTCTTTTCCACAGATTCACCTCCTGTATCTTTGCATCTTATTTCTTTTTCTCTTCCTTGGAATTTTATTGCTGGATATTATCTTTTAGAGGCAATTTTGGATTTGCTACACAAGATCGCCATTGAATAGGGAGATCCTTCATTTCTTGATGTTTATTCCCATTTTTTGTGTTTCCTTATAAAACAGAGGACTGGAACCTCATCATTATCAAACTGTAGATTATAATTCAAACTTTAATATTATATATGAGTTTATTTCATAATTTAAAAGTAAATATTAAAAGAACACATCGAAATGTAGGGTTTTGCGAATCACGTGTTATGTTAAAATTATATGTTTATGGTGTCAAAGTATCAAGTCTGTAGTTTCATACAAATTAAGAACTTATGTTATCAGTATTGATAAGCAGAAATGTAAATTAAAAACATTATGTTGAAATATCACTATATTCCGTGAAAACTGCACAACAAAGTGTTTACTTCTTGAACACTGTTGGGTGTTTCTTTTAGATTTTTGGCTGCTGATCACAAAAATCACATCCAAGTTTAATCATCATGTACCATTTCATTGAAATCTTCAGTTTTGTCATGTTTTCTCTTATATTTGTGTTCAAAAGTTTTCTTTTCTGTAAGAGACCTACGGACAATGTTTTGTGCAGTCTGGGCATGTTCAGACATGAAATCAGGCCAGGTTGGAAGCTGTTCTGTGGAAGTATGCAGCCCCAGGCATGCCTTGGCAGGCTGGAGCCAGCTTGACACTGTCTCAGCAGGCTATAAAAGTGGCTTGCATACACAGATGCTGCTCATTGGATTAATATAGACCTTATAGTGTGTACTTATTGTTTCAGAATATAGCTTTGCCTCAGTAGCACTGTAACAAGTAAGTTAGATGTTATAGACATTTTACAGGACCATTGTTGTTGGTCAGTATGTCTCGTCAATGTCGTTACAGCTGAGATACATTCTGCTATGTTTGTGGCGAGTACACGCTTGTTCATTAGAGATGCTCAATGACTGCTCTTGTGAAGAAAGCACATCATCTGTACTTTGGCTGTTAAATTGGTGATCAATACCAGGAATGGTTGCCTCACATTTGTTGTGTGACATGTTCAATTTGTCTAAGAACTTGGCTCAGAGGCACTTAAAAGAAATGCCATTTGCTGTCCCTATGATATGGCGAAAACAGAAAGATTATGTGACAGACTGCTACTGATGTGTCTGGTTTCTCTGCCCAAAATAAGAAGTCAATTGAATACCCTAATCTACCTTCAACAATAAGACCTGTGCCATGTGACGACAGTCTTCCAATTCCGAAACCACCAGAAGAGTGGACCTTAGATGAACCAGGTGAAGAAACTGCAATGCAGGTAACTGGCAGTGACATTGATCCAGATTTTGAACCGTGCTCCTCAGGCGATCCACATATCATAACACAGTCAGAATTAGTGATGTCGAGAAAACCCACTTGTAGAGGGATATACATGTAAAAAGGCTCATTTGGGTTAAGAAAATATTTTACGTAGAGGAGCATTTTTACATATTTACATATACATATATACAGTCAGAATTAAATGATCTTGTCAGAGATTTGGGTCTGTCAAAAACAAAAGCCGAATTGCTGGGTTCAAGACTGTAGGAATGGTGTTTGGCATCACCAGGTATGAAAATTTCTGTTTTTTGAAATTGCCATGATGATATAACCAAATTCTTTGCACAAGTTGACAGTCTCTGTTTCTGTGTTGACATCGAAGGATTGTTCTCTGCTTTGGGTTGTGACCATGACCTACAAGAGTGGTGTCTTTTTATTGATTCATCAATGTTAAGCCTCAAAACTGTTCTGTTACACAATGACATTGTTCAACCTTCAATACCTGTTGGCTATGCAGCACACATGAAAGAAACAAACAAGAACATGTAAATGTTGCTGAAACACATCCAGTACAGCAAGTACAACTGGAATATCTGTGGAGATCTGAAAGTCGTTGCTCTGTTACTGGGACTGCCACTCAGCTGTTCAAAGTACTGTTGTTTCATCTGTGAATGGGACAGTCGTGCCAAAGAGTCACATTATTCTAGACAGAGCTGGCCACTCCGTAAAAAGTCAGTTCGAGGACAGAAAAGTGTGGTGCATAAACCACTTGTTGACCTGGCAAAGATTTTTTTGCCTCCTCTTCACATAAAATTGGGACTTAGGAATAATCTCATGAAAGCAATAAACAAAGAAGGCAAGGGTTTCGTTATTTAAGACAGATGTTTCCAAGAATAACTGATGCCAAGATCAAAGAGGGCATTTTTGTCCCTCAGACCAGACATGTTATGAGTGACATGCCATTCAAAGATCTGTTAGTTTGGCTGGAAGAGATTGCCTGGAAAGACTTCAAAGATGTTGTTGACAATTTTCTTGACAATTACAGAGCCCCACATTACATTCAGCTGGTAGACAAACTTCTCAAAGCATACAAAACAATGAAGTACAACATATCACTCAATATTCATTTCCTCCATTCACAATTGGACTTCTTCCTCGCAAATCTCGGTGCTGTCAGAGACGAACACAGTGAAAGATATTACCAGGATGTTGTTACAATTGAAAAATGATATCAGGGCAGCTGGAATCCATCAATGCTTGCTGACTGCTGTTGGACACTGCAACGTGATGCACTGGACATTGAATACAAGCAATAATCAGGAGCAAAACACTTAATTATGTTGAACTTAATAGCATATTAGAAACATAAATGCAATTAAATACGTTATTGCAGGTAAACAGTTAACTGTCTATTTCTCAGAGTTCCTACGTGATGAAGCAAAACCAGAACTATATTTGTGCATACCCACCAGGTACCTGTCACAATCAGCAAAAACTTTTCAGGAAGCAAAACTTTTAAAAAAAGTTGTTGTGCAGTGAAATCAGATACAGTGCCCCCTGCCCCTCTCATCTCTTTCCATTTTTGGAAACAGTTCCTTATTTCTTTACACTTCCATATGTGACATGTATAAGTAATAAACTCATGATGTCCCCTTAGCAGTTTTCTTAGCAATATTAAAATTTACTGGCATCATCTATTTCTTTTTTTGAGACAAATCTTTGTGCTGATAAGTTGAGTCTTTAGTGTTTTCATGATTTCATATTTTTTCATATAATCAGAAGCAAAACACTTAATTATGTTGAACTTAATAGTGTATTAGAAACATAATATTTTTGTATTTTATATATTTTGAGATACAAATGCAGCTTAGTTATTAAACTTAATAAATAATAAAGGAATTCTGTGATATCAGTGAAGTAGATTTACTTTTAGAAGTACTTTCTGCTTATTGATGTGTATATATAAATCCTAAAAAAAATTATTTCGTTTCACATCCTCCATGTGCAAAATTTACTGAGGCAAATACAAAGATAATTAGAATATATAATTGTGTACTTTATTTCTTTATCTACTGTTCTATATTTTTTAAAAATTAGTTGAAGAACTTGTTTATAAATGTAATAATCTAAATACATCTACAGTTTATAATTTTTGATATGTGATGAAATTTTACCAAATACTAGTCCACTAAAACACAGTCAAAACAAATCACTTTTTAAAAGTGAAGCCCAGTTTTCTATCATTAGATACAATAACATTAGTGCACATACATCACATGAGTATGAAGGAAGGTGTGTGAAAGTGTTTGTATATTGAGGACAGCACTGAATGCAGCAATATAGTGTAAGATTAAATATGAGCATGAAGGGAGGTGTGTGAAAATGTTTGTATATTGAGGACAGCACTGAATGCAGCAATATAGTGTAAGATTAGACATGAGTATGAAGGGAGGTGTGTGAAAATGTTTGTATATTGAGGACAGCACTGATTGCAGCAATATAGTGTAAGATTAGATATGAGCATGAAGGGAAGTGTGTGAGGACAGCACTGATTTTGGAAAGCTAGATGTAAATGGAGATAAATATCTGTTGGATATACCAAAACATACTGGAAAATGTTAAATTCTGAAAAATTTTGACTTTTCAGATTATAGGTCTTCTGAATGCTTTTACTCCTCAAAAGTCCTTAGAAGAGTTTCAAGATGTGTAAGTACTCCAGAGTCTTTTCTAAATGTTAGAGATAATGTTTTATTTTACCTGCACACACAAAGTAACATGATTAAGTTTAGTCATACTTTTCTACTTAATTATATTTTTGGTTTTGTTAAAATAAGGAACATAAATTTAAAAAGTAAAGCATTTTGTCTGTCTTGTCTTTAGTATATTTAACTTTGATGGAGATACACTTACCATCTTATTCTTTGAATACAAATATTTTGGGTTTGGTGAGTTTTTTAGCGAAGTAGTGATTGTATTTTTATTCAGATTGGATTACATACTGGACCTGTTTATTTGTGTATATGTTTGAACTGCAGTGAAATTGTTTGCATGAAATGGCTTCACATTACGTAATAGGTTTTAGATTTGCTCTCTGAAGAGTATACTATTTTATTAATTTGTTGTTCCATTTCAGAGATACAGTTGCAGTTTATGTGGTGAATTAAATGTGTTGAGTTGTAAATTAAATAAATTATAAAATCATTCAGTTCTGTGTTTCTTAGCTCTATCATTGATTTAAAATGGTAGCTAGCCTATACCTTAGTCATGTGATGCATAAACTTCTTGTGGCTGATTGACTGTTTATACAATGATGGCCAAAATCTATAGGCCAATGAATATAAAGAAAACATATGCATTTTGTGTGGTTAGACTCAACCACTTATTTGAGTAGAGCTAGGAAAGATGAAAAGAGAAAATAAAAAAAACAACAAATTTTTTTAGCATTTAATAGAGAAAATGTGAACTCTATGAGATTAACCTCAACACCAGCTGGTCAAAATCAGTGATGTTGAGAAACCCACTTCTTGAGAATTTTATATGCAAAAACGGCTTGTTTGGGTTGAGAAAATATTTTACATAGAAGAGCGAACAACTTTTCAACCTTCTTTGGTCATTGTCAGGTTCACAAAGAAAGAGGTAACTGACCAGAAGCTGACTACATGTTTTGAAGGGGTTGTGTAACTGAGTGTTGCAATGTAGTGGGCAGTGTTAGATGTTTGAATATATAATTTTATCTATAATATTAATATAGGTATAAATGGCATTCCTTTATATTGGTTTATTTTGGGTTTAAGTTGTATAAGTAAGGCTTCTTTAATTTTGCATTTGTTTATGTTTCTTTATTTAGTATTTGAGTGTTTTCTATGGTTATGTTGTGTTTAAGAGATACAGAAGGAGAATTTCAAGTGGTCAATCCAAGAAAATTTCGTCGGCGTTAAGCAGGAGGATTTGACAGGTTGTCTGGCAAGACACCAGCTGATTATCAAACCAGATTAAGGCCCTTACAGATGCAGAATGCAGCTCAAGAACGATAAGATGATATCTATGAGAGAAAGGCTTTAAAAATAATAAGCATCTTCAAAAGCCATGCCTCCTTCCACACCACGAAACAGTTTGGTTAAACTTTGCTGAGAAGCACCAATCATGGGATGTAGAAAAGTGGACGAAGGTTTTATTCTCTGATGAGAAAAAATTTAACCTGTATGGTCCAGATGGCTTCTAACGTTAATCGGCATGATAAAGGTATCACACAGGAAACATTTTCTACACAACACAGTGGAGGAGGTTACATCATAATCTGGGGTGCTTTCTACTTCCATGGAACAATAGAGCTTCAGGTTATACAGTGGCATCAAACAGCAGCTGCGTACATTGGCATGTTGGAGAGAGCATCTTTATTAATTGAAGGCCCTCACATGTGGAGAAATGATTGGATCTTTCAGCAGGACAATGCTGCAATCCACAATGCCTGCAGGACAAAGGACTTTTTCATTGCGAATAACATGATTCATTTGGACCATCCATCGTGTTTACTCAACCTGAACCTCATTGATAATGTTTGGGGGTGGATGGGTGGATGGCAAGGGAAGTCTGTAGAAATGGACATCAATACCAAACAGTGGATGATTTTTGTGAAAGCATTTTTACCACTAGGAATAAAATTCCAGCCAGCCTTCTGCAAATGCTTATATTGACCATGCAGTCAATGATGGTTGTGCAGCTCACTACTTAGCCCTCTTGTTAGGCATTTCTTACCCTGTTTAGGACTTCTTATTGGTATGGTTTTAAACCTTTGACCAACTGGTATTTCGGCTAATTTCACATTTTCCCTATTAAATGCGAAAAAAATTTTTATTTTTATTTTCCCTTTCTTATTTTCATCTTTTGAAGTTCTACTCAAATAATTTGATAAGTCTGACAATGCAAAATGCATATTTTTTCTTTATATTCATTGGCTTTAAGATTTTGGCCAGCGGTGTATTTCACTTGTATGTTTTTGAAGCCGTCTTGTGGTTGTCCTTATGTACTTTGAATTGCGTCTTGAAGAATTGATATCATATACATTTTACAGTACTTTTTTAATGTTTAGTGATAGTATGTGATCTTAATGTAGAATGGAATAAAAAAAGTAGTACAGTGTTCCCTCGCCACTTCGCGGGCTCAGCCGACACCCACATATATATATATACATATATATAAAATAATAAACATTAAATCTAAAATATAGCATTCAATACCATTAAAATATTAAAAATAAATATAATTAATAGTGTAAAGAAAAAAAAACAGGTATATTTTGAGATATAAACATATATTTGAGTTTATAACAGCGTAAAAATGGAAACAGAACCAACTGGAAAGGCTATAGATGTATGCATTGTGCGTCTGTGAAGGCTACGCGAGATCAGCTTCATGGCGTAGCGATGTGCAAGACGGGCTATGATTGGTGCAGAAATGAAAGACGGCCAATGACAGCTACCCATTTTGATTGCCTGTGATTGGTGCTGTTAATATTCATGTCTGGCCTGTGATTGGTGATTTTATCCACGGCAGCATCTTTGAACTTTTGTGTGTGTTTAAAGCCCCTGCAATGGCTTCCAAACGTGCTAATACTTTTAAGGATGCTTCTATGCCTAAACAGTCACAGAAAATGATGACCATCGCTGAAAAGGTAAAGTTATTAGATATGGTAAAAGAAGGAAACTCTTATGCGTCTATAGCCTGCCATTACGGAGTGAAAGAATCCACCATTCGCTACACCAAGAAGGACGAAGTTAATATTAGGAAGACTGCTGCTATTACTTTTAATACAATGGCTAAGAGGGTTGTAACATCTCGAAATAAGAGTATCGTTCGGATGGAAGCTGCTTTGGCCATATGGATAGCTGATTGCCGTAAGAAAGGTGTTTCCTTGGATACTAACATTATCACAACGAAGGCTAAGATGTTGTATGATAATTTCGCGGAAAATGATGAAGATGAAGAAGACGTAGACAACCCACAGCCAGGAACGTCCAGTGATTCCCAGTCTAAGAAACCGTTTTCTGCAAGCAAAGGCTGGTTTCAGAAATTTCAGCAACGATACGGCCTGAAAAACGTATCATTACATGGAGAGGCTGCTTCGGCTAACAAGGAGGCTGATGAAGCTTACGTTCAGGACACTTTTAAAGAAATAATCGTTGAAGGGGAATATAGGCCTGAACAGGTATTCAACATGGACGAGACTGGCCTGTTTTGGAA
Organism: Carcinoscorpius rotundicauda; assembly: GCA_011833715.1. Lineage (NCBI taxonomy): Eukaryota > Metazoa > Arthropoda > Merostomata > Xiphosura > Limulidae > Carcinoscorpius > Carcinoscorpius rotundicauda. Next base: position 7,363,862 of record CM022394.1, on the reverse strand, counting down.
GAGGATGCCTTCCCGAACGCTCCTGTTTAAAGATGAGAAAAAAGCCCCTGGTTTTAAAGCTCATAAAGACTGGTTCACCCTCTTAATGACTGATATTGCTGCTGGTTTTATGTTGAAGCTGACATTAATTTACAAGTCTAAAAACTCGAGAGGTTTAAAGAATAAGAACATGAACTTGCTACCGGTCCATTGGATGCACACTCCTACTGCCTGGATAACGAAGCCTCTGAGCTCTAATTGGTTCCATCAGAGTTTCATTCCTCAAATTAAGCTTTATTTATTAGAGAAGGGCTTGCCATTCAATGTCCTTCTTATTTTGGATAACGCTGGTGGCCACGCAAGAAATCTTTCATATGAAGGCGTAAGGGTTGAATTCCTGCCAGTTAGCACTGTGTCCCTTATACAACCTATGGACCAGGGAGTTATCAGGGCTTTCAAGGCCTTATACATAAGGAATACCTCGTCCAACCTCGTACGTAGCCTTGATAATGCCACCGAAACTGAAGCCGAAAATGACACGTTCACCCTGAAGGAGTACTGGAAGTCTTTCACCATTGCTGCATGTCTTCAAAATGTTCATAAGGCATTGCAAGAGATGAAGCCTTGCACTGTTAATGCAAGTGGAAGAAGTTGTTGCCTGAGGTTGTGCACGATGACAAGGGATTCACGCCTGAAGAAATCCAACACTCGGCTGTTCAAAAAGCCGTACAATTAGCTTCGTTAATCAAAGGTGAAGGATTTGCCGATATGACGAAGGAAGACGTAGATGAACTGATTGACTTAGAATCCGAACCACTCGCCGACCAAGACTTAGAAGCACTGACAAAGTCTGCTGCCGAGGAAGATGACGAAGAGGAAACACCGAAAGAAGCCGAGGAAACAATTGAGCAAAGTGAATGGTCGTTAGAGCAGTTAGGTAAACTAATGAAACCAATTAACGAAGTGAAGGAGTGCTCAAAGGAATGGGGCAAAGATATGGTTCGATCAGCACAATTTTGCAATAAAATAGAAGAACTGATGACTCCTTATCAAATGATTTTCGATAGGCTAAAGAGGCAGAGAAAACAACTGCCAATAACAAGTACTGTTCCTGAAGTTGTAACGACCGACGAAGAAATTCGCGATTCACCTTCCACAGAAGAGGAAGTGGTGAAAAGACACCACCTGCTGAAGATATGTAATTTTTAATTTTAAGGCTTAATATCTTAATAATTGTTCTTATTATTTCAGCAATAATGAACAGTATTATAATGGGAGGGTTAAATAGTTGTACAGGGAGGGTTTTAAAGTCTAAATGCACATAAATATATACGTAAAAATCAGCGATCCCACTTCATGGAAAATCTCCTTTCACGGGGGGTTTTGGAACGCATCTACTGCGATACACGAGGGAATACTGTAAATCTCATTCGATAATCAATAGAAAAAGCCATTTTGAATTCTAACTCTCAATTAACTGAACTATTATACATTTAATTCTCATATTTCTCTCTTGACCCATTATTAATGTAAGTGAATAGTGTAATTTCTTAATAATCAGTCATATAAATCATGTATGCAAATTCAGATTTTAAAATGAAACACTGATCTCCAAAATGAAAAAAAATAAAAAAATTACACACTTTAAAACCTGTATAACACAATATCACATCCTTTTCTCCTACTTTCCTTGTTTTATGTTGGCTATTTGGTTTATGTGTGTGGGATTAATTTTGTGTTCTCAGTCCTTGCTCACACACTCTTAGTGTGAAGTATTTTTTGGCATTTTCTCTAGTCTGTTTTATGTTTGAGCTACGACATATCTGGCCACCAAGTTTTACACACTGTTCTCTCTTAGTGTGAGAGGACCTTTCACTTATAGGTGCTTTAGCTTCCCTTGAAACCCTCATTCCTTTGGACCTTGTAAACACAGATATATATTTTTGGGGTTCTTTGTTCTCCTTTGTGAACCTCTCCTTAAGATGACTGGAGTCTACCTTTTCTATTTCTACATTCCTTTACCACTTATTAAACTAATTCTCAGTCTTCTCGGATTGAGGTTCATTTTTTGATGAGCATGGAACTTCCAACATGTGGAGAATCATCATGATCTCCCTTCTTGCTCTTCATCTGGCACATTGGACTTGACTCCTGTGTCTTGTTTGGTTGTTCATTGTGTTTTGTTGCAGACTTTTTCCTCAAGGGTTTTTGTCTCTGACAGTACGTGTCCTAGAACCATTCTTTTTCCATGGTCTTCTTTCATTCTTCTCTTTTAGGATAGGTATGTCAACTCATTTATTTACATGTTCATCTTTGGATGTAGATGATCACAGACTTTTCCCCTGTTATTTGTATAAGATTTGTCAGATTTTTGTTCTTATTCATTTTTTTTTGATAGCCCATGGATGAGTTTGGATGGTGGACATATGAGCTTTTTCCCCACATTCATCTCAGCATTTTTTGGAGTTTCATCTTCAGATAATTTTTTTTTTCACAGTTTGCCATTTTTAATCACCTCCCCCCATTTTTGAGAAGAATATGTGCTGTTTCTTTTTCAGAGCCCATCTTTCATTTTATAGTCTTACCAAGGACCCATCACACTGAACACACTCACCAGCTGTGGATGAATTATAATGTCACAGTCAGTCCCACTATTTTTTGGTAAAAGAGAAGCTCAAGAGTTGGAGGTTTGTGGTGATGACAAGTTTCCTTCCCTGCTAAATTAGGGACTGCTAGTGCCTTGTGTATTTTTGTGCAGAATTACAAAAACAAGCAAACAAACATACCAAGTGGTTGGTGTTGCCTTTCTGGCTATACTTGTGTAAAATTTTCATGAAGTTAGGATAATGGAAAGTATTCATGCCATTCATCCTTGCTTTGCATGTGCCCACTGTTAGGTTGGGTGTTCTGCACGACTGCTTGAGATATCCTGTTTGTATATCTATCTGTATTCACTCTATTGTCCACTCCAGACTGTATCTATTGCATGGACTATCATGGGAGATGATTTGCTCATTTCTTTAGCTTATGCTTGCTAGCTTCACAGCCATCTGTTGCTGTTTCCCATAAAAGACCTTTCTGGACTGAAGGATCAGTGGAGAACTGAGCACCTTCACTGGGTCTCCTCTGTGTGAATCCTTTCCCAGTTAATCAAGTGAAGAATTGGAGACCCTTGCTATTTGTCAGTGTACTTATGATGATGGGCCATGGAAAAACTTTAACTGATTGGAACTTGACAGCTGTAGCTAGAAAAAGGTGTATCAGTACATTGAGAAGTGGGGAGGTTGTGACATTGTTAGTGTAGTGGAAATCACTCCTGATACAAATCAGATACGTCACTCATGCTACTTGTACTCTTCTTCTGTATTCTGGGCCTGTCCAGTAGAGTTGATATGTCAACACTAAATGACTACGTCCTCTCCTCCTGCATTCAGTTTGTCCAGTAGAGTTAGGTTTAGCACACAGTATAACCTGATATTTTATACTACAGTGCTCTCTATCTGCAGGCAGAATCTATTCTGTAGTATCTGTTTGAGTCAAGTTGAGGAATTGATACACAATATACATATAATGTCTTCCTCTTCCAGCGTATGCCTTTTCAGGAGAGTTGAGGGGACCACACATTATACTGGTTTTTACAACTTCACTAATGTGTTCTCATCCTGCAGCTGGAAGAAGGAAGTCTTGTAGAATCTGACAGCTGAGGTGTGTACAGGTATCAGTATTATGTAACATTGTGTTCTCTTCCCAGAACTGGTGTCAAACATGTAGAGTCTGATGTTAGGAGTTAAGATGTGCACACTAGGTATGGTCTGAATGCACCACAACCACAATGTTTAACGTGGTTGGAATGCATTCAAATCATATGTGGTGTGCCCATTTTAACTCTTAACATCATCAAATTTGCAAGTACTTGAAATATACATGTTCTAATGCCACATTTTGCACACCTGCCACATACCTTTAATTTCTTTGCCTTCTCCCTTTTCATATACAAGCAAAAATTATGTCTGGATGACATGTGGTCTCTTATGGATGTGCATCTATGAAATCCTGCTCTTCGATGTCACATACCATGGGTATTCTCAGGATGCTTTCTGAAGGCTGTAAGTAAATTTTAGTGTGAGATTCTAGGTACACAGTTTATGGGGGTGAGTTATTATGTTGGAAGTTAATATTTTTCTCACCTGAAAATGTATTTTTAGAAGGAATTCACCTTTCTCACATTCCCATCTATCATCCCCAAATCTGGTGCACATTTTCTTGTTTACCTCATCAAAGAATGAAAATTCACGAGTGCAAGTGGATAGGGTTGAGTTCGTATACATGGAGGTGCATCTTTATGGAGGGTTTTTGTTACATGGTGATCTCATCATTCATGATGAAATTCACGTAAAATCACATAAAATTAGGTAAGAAAGAGTTTACACCAGAGTATTTTTAAAGTGGAATAACAAATAATTAAATCAAATTCTTAGTGGTTTATGTAAATATAAAGACTTATTCAATGTATATGGTGTTTTAATTTGTCTTTATTCAATGATGTACAGTGTTAAAAGTGTAACTGTATATAATGTTCAGGTACCTTGTAATGGAGTTAATGGATGCCAACCTGTGCCAAGTAATTCAGATGGACTTAGATCATGAACGAATGTCCTATCTTTTGTATCAGATGCTTTGTGGCATTAAGCATTTACATTCTGCTGGTATTATACATAGGGTAAGTATCTTAATGCATAATTTACTCATATATTTCTGTTTTACATCTATTATTCAAGTCCACTAGATATATATATCATTAATTTTTGGAGATGTGATAGGGATCAAGGTATATCCAGTATTTCAGTAAAGTAGTAATATTCTGAAAAAATCTATAAAAGATAATAGTTGTTCACAAAGTTACCTTACTTTTATAGAATTTAAGCCTCATAGGTGTAATATTTAACTTCGTAAGTTGTCTCTAACAAATAAATATGTTTACATAAGACTGTGTGCAAACATTTATGGTGTATACTCATTCCAAAGCATTCTTATCTCTCTTCATATTTATAGCTATTTCTCGACTGCCAGGATTTCTTCTTTTGTCCATCTGAGTCTAAGTGTTGATCTGAATTTTTATTTGCTTCAGTTTTTTTATACTACATTTAATTGCCATTGGTTATATTTGTTTCATGACACTCTCTACTTATGTCAGTGTGCCCTTTATCCTTATACTGTGTCTTAGCACCTTTTTCAGATAGTTCCTCGGTGTGGATTACTGTACATGGTGAGGGGGCCTGCCAGGGAAGGTTGTATTTTTTCAGTTAACCTCCTCTGAGATCTAAATGTCCATCCATGTGTTTCATGTGAGATTCAACCCATGAAGGGGAGGAGATGAACCTGATGGTTGAGGGGAATCCTACCTTAACACACCATTTTGGCCTTGAATTTCTGTAGACGAGCAGCCTTGGGGAGGCCCCCCTTGGGTTAGTTGGCTGGTCCACTTGGGCTAGGGTCAACCAAGTACCAGTGTTGGAAGTACTCAACAGGTGTTGTGAACATTGCATCTGATGTTGGCGGTTGAATATAGTGCTCACGAAATCCTGGCGTTGCTGCAGTACCCTTGTAGGGCTCCATGGTGGGTGTGGTCAATGGGCACTGAAATATTCCTTTTTTTATAATGGATCCTCCAAATAAATAGTTAAAAACAGTTCATAGGTAAACGACCACATCTTGAAGATTCTGAGCAGCAATCTTGAACATCTGTAACATGTGTTGTACCTCATTTTCTTAAACTACATTCTATTTTAGACAAACCTTTAGGGCACATGTCTCCCTTCTTTTATTCAAAAGGGACTAGAGAGACTTTCTGGCTCTCCAAAGTCAGCAAAGAAGCTTTTCTCCGGTAACATATTGGAAACATCCGCATCTCAACACAGCGAACTCCACTTGCATTCAAAGGTGATTAGGAGTATACTTATTGAGGTTATGCCTCATGCTACTTTGAATTCATCATGTGAAGGTATTGTTGAGAAGGATTTGAAGAACATCCCTGAATCAGAGATTCACCTGGGTTTCTCTGCTTAAGGAATTTCTGCAATGAGATGTATCTCTACTCACAAAGGTGGAATTATAATGCTGATCATTGTCCTCATTCTGACATTTACATCATCATGTCCATCTGTCACCATTAAGTCAGGTTATCTTAATTTCAGGGTATGGCTATATATTTCTAACCATGTCTGATGTTTCTAGTTCAGAGGTTCTGTCACTTGAGTTCATGTCATGGTTTCTTCACATCTATCTCCTGCTTCTCTTGCTATTCTTCTGATTGTTTTTAACTGGATCTGGTATGAGAATGTTTTTTCTGATGCCTGGTGCTAGGCTACTGTCCTGCCTTTCTCTAAGCCTGGGAAGGATTCCAAGATTCCTTCAAACTTCTGTCCAAGTGCTTTGACGAGCTGTCTCTGTAAGACCTAAGAGAGAGAATGGTTAATGCTCATCTTGTTTGTTTCTTTGAATCAAACAACCTCCTCTCTCGCACCCAGTGTGGGTTCATATAACAGTGTTTCACCATGGACCACCTGATTCAACTTGAAATGTCAATCAGAGAAGCCTTTCTCAATCAACAACATCTTGTGTTAGTATTCTTTGCCCTTGCAAAGGCTTGTGATACAACATGGACGTATGGAATTTTGCAAGACCTCCATATATGGGTTATGTGGCCATTTGTCCATTTTTATTAAAAACTTTTTTAATCAACAGGCAATTCCAAGTTTGTGTGTGTTAGACACTTTTCTCTTCCATAGGAACTTGAAGTCCTTCAGGGCTGTGTTTTGAGTTTCACACTTTCAGTTTAGGGTTCTTTGTCGAATTTCACCTCCCATATCTGTTGTCCAACATGAGGAATATTGAGCAGCAGCTGCAGACTGCCCTAAATCATTTACTAAGGTGGACTACAGCAAACAGCTTTAACTTCTCCTCTCTAAAATCATTTGCATGCACTTTTGGTACCAACGGGGTATTCACCCTGATTCTGAACTCCATATTAGCAAAGTTGTGTTGTCTATGGTTCCTGAGAGAAAGTTTTTGAAGCTTATCTTTGGCCATAAGCTGACCTTTATACCACACATCAAGCAGCTAAGGGACAAGTGTACAAGAGCACTAAAAATCTTCCATGTCCTCTGTTCCACCACTTGGGAAGCAGATTGATTTTCTATGCTAAATATATGGATCACTTGTCTATGGCTCTGCCAGGACCTTGGCCTTGAAGATGCTGGACCCTTTTCATCATCAAGGACTTCAGCTCTGCACTGGGATTTTCCACACTTTCCCAGTTTAGAGCTTGTACATAAAGTCTCATGAACCTTCTTTACACCTCTGCCATTTGCAACTGTCTTTACTACATGCTTCAAAACTTTGTTCCTTACCAAAGCATCCAACCTAGGGTTGTGTTTTTCTTCCTCGGTGGGCCAAACTTTTTCAGAACAGATGATCTGCCATTGCTCCTTTTGGCCTTCGTATCAAGGCGCAGTTGGATAAATTGTGCCTGTCCTTAGATAACATTGCTGTATCCACTGGTCAGCCTATCCCACCATGGCTTCTTACAGTCCCAAATGTGACCTATCTTAAAGTCATTTGAAAAAAGCAGACATTCCCGAACAGTGTGCTATTTCTCTTGCCCTAGATCACATAGTAGCTAAGCAGTACTCAAATTGCACTATTTATAATGACTTGCTTAGTTTTCTACTGGCCTTGGAAACGCTTCACGTTAGTTCATACCCTGTTCTCGCTGATATTCAAAACTGACTGGCCCATTTGTCTTTAACATCTACTTCTATCCAGATTTTGTGCATATTGGGCTGCATTGGCATTCATGGGAACAATTTCCTTGACACTGCAGCTAAATCTATCACCACTGTGCCTATTCCATACATGGACTATGGTCTTGTATTCAAGGCTCAGCTCCGTGCCAGCTGACAGTCCACTTGGAGTGAGCAATGCGACAAGCTTTTCCAAATAAAACCCTTTCTTGTACTTTGGCTGTCTTGCTGCCATAAGGATCGGAAATAGGAAGTTTTTCTAACTAAACTACACATTGTTTTCTTTTATTTGGGACTGATGCACCAATGTGTTGTCTGTGTAACACTCAGGTCACAATAAGCCACATTTTACTGACTTGCTGTCATTATGACTCTCAATGATGGCACAATTTTAAACATGTTCTGTCCTAAGGTTTATTCATAACGTTGGATGGTGTTATTGGTGATGGTGATGCTGTCCACCTTGGATATATTTTTAGTTTTTAAAGGCCATTAATATTTTTAATGCTATTTAACTTTTTTAATTTAGACATTTTTTAATGTGATTTCCTTTTAAGAATTAAAGTAAATCTAGTTCGATTTGAAATTAGAAAATGGCCGTAATGTTAAATAACTCAAAAGTAGGACTGGAAAATCCAACTTCATGTGACTGACAGTGGTTTTTCAACTTACCTGTTAGTCTTTTTGGTAAGTTATGATAATAACAATTATGCTACAGAAAGTCCTTTGCAACTTGTATTTCTGTAGTTTTTCTCTTACTGCTGTAGACTAGATGTAAAAATTGGTTTTGATGTATTTATATTTATTTTTTAACTTTATTTTGTTTTACCTTAATTTCCTTTTGTGAATTTTACTAATTTTATTTAAATTTTCACTTTTTACCAGATGTTTGGTGGAGGTAGCCTAGTTACTTTGTGCCATAAAACACCAAACCAACCAACCAACCATCCAGATAATGTTATCAATTTATATAAATTGAATCAATTCATACTTTTATCATTGGAGATATTATGAGTATTCTTAGTGCCACCTAGTTGCTTTTTATAAAAAAAAATTAGTAAATTAAGTAATATGTATGTTATAGATTTTTAAGCCATAGACAGAAACATTAAAATTAAACAAAAAACACTGTATATTTTTAAAAGATCCTAGGGTGCAAGCTACAACATGGGCTTATAAAATGTATCCTAGGTTTTGGTGGTGACACATGAAGTAGGACCCACGTTGTGGTAGGAATACACAGTGTATCAGTCTTAACCTCCAGTTTGCTAATCTCGAATAAGAAAATTACAAATTTAGGAGTTAGGAAAGTGAGAGGTGAGTGCTCATTCTACAGTGTTCAACATCTGTATCACCCTGCAAACAGTTGTGGGAAGGTGACTTCTCTCCCAATTTAATATAAGAAAAAGGTAAACATAAACAGATGAAAAATAAATAAATAAAATGAGAAATGAAAATAAAAATAAAATAAGGAAACTTGGGTGATGACATCTGGTGGTAAGTAAGATTAAACTTTCCTCTTGATGGTAGTGTTATTGCTCCCAGTATGGTAGAGGCACTAATTAACACGACATCAGTAAAGTGATAGTTTACTGTGACTGTCATGCTTTTATGTGCTGCTCAAGGTGTACATCTGCATAAAGTTGTGCCAAGTTTACCTTATCAGGAAGACGGGAGATTGGTGTTCCATCACTGAACTGTTTTTATATGTATGTCAATGTCTCAATTCTCTAAGATTCGTAAGTTACTCATTCTTCAATCTGTGTTGACTTGATTTACTGTGATTGGGATTGTCCAAGGTTTTTGTGCTCGACTTCTGTCTGAACGTTGCCATAGTAGTGGAGTCTCACTGCTGTCAGCATATTTTGTGTTCAAGGATTAGGTATTACAGTTCAGGATTTTTATCTTCATACTAGTGAAGGCTCACATGGATTCTGCTGAATCATACAGTTTTTTTGCCCTCTCCTTTCCACAGCTTTATGCACACACCATTCCATAGATGACTGGTTATGCTGGCACCATCTTCTCAATCATCAGAATAGCACATATTGATTTTGCTTTCAGAAACAACCAAGGTAGGCTTCATTTTCACACTTTATTCCTTATTCATTTCAAAATTTCATCAGTCTGGATATTTTATTTTTGATCTTGTCTCTCAGTCAGTTTCAGCTAACTCACATTTAGCTCTTTGCTGTATAATAGGAAACTCAATTCTTACTCATTTCTCCTTCTCTCACTGCATGGATGATTCTTTCTCTTATTAGGAATGTGAGCTCACTCAGATTTGTGGTGCCTTTGGGATGAGTGCACAAGTGGTCCTTTTCGTGATCTTAACATGACCGAGGGAACATGAACTTTAGTTCACCAGATTCCACAATTTTCATTAGTCAGGATTCACTCTTCTGTCTTCAAGAATTGATAAGTCGGGATGTTACTGAGATGTGGGTTCTGATACCAATGTTCCGTTCAATGTTAAATCTCTTCAGGGATAATTTGCATCAGTCGGGAATTCCAGGGTCAATGCATAGATTTTAGGCTTCTCTATGAATTGTTTTAATTCTTGTTTTTCCAAAAGCAATGCTTCATAATTCAGCTTATTATAAGGAAAATTTTCAGGTTTTACTCTGCTAATTCCATAGTGGTGTCTTGTGTTTCTCATTGAGAAGGAACTTTGAACACGAGTTCTTATTTTCAGGTCTTGGACCTCCATTCTCAAAACCACTTCTATCATATCACTTTACCAACTTGTCATGTTCTGTGGGTGATGGGTGAGCTAACAGATTGATATTTTTCAACCCATAGAGATTATTCCAACAGGAATGATGCTGTTTTGCAAGGAGTTAGGAAAGTAAGAGGTGAGCACTCATTCTACAGTGTTCAATATCTGTATCACCCTGCAGACAGTTGTGGGAAGGTGACTTCTCTCCCAATTTAATATAAGAAAAAGATAAACATAAACAGATGAAAAATAAATAAATAAAATGAGAAATGAAAATAAAAATAAAATGCTGCTTTGCATTTCTGTTTGGTGGGTTGGTCTCTCATTGGAAACCTCAACTGCTGTTAATTTCAACTTTAGTATCTCACCTCTGGGCTTTGGCAGTGAATTCATTCTGTCAGGATGGGATGGAATTATTATTTTAAACCTTCCCTTTAATTCATATGTTATCCAAGATACCAACTATGTTTCGTTCCAACTTCTTGTCAGGCCTGATGGCTACATCCTGGTTTCTGCAGTATCTCAAGGAGTGTCTGACCCTTCTACTTCTTTTTGGGCCATCTCTGTAGAGGTAACTATGATTTGACAGGGTTTGCCTGGCTTTCCAGAAACTCGAGTATGTATTTGTATATTGAGAGGAGATTGAATACACTTCAATCAGAAGTGCCAGTCATAACTCGTTTTCTGTCCTGGCTCTTTGACAAGTGTTTTTGCACTTTTCATAATTGTCCTGTATATGCTAGCCGTATAAACTACCATTTGATACAAGCAACTAAATATTCTTTGTCTCTCATATTCTCTGAACTCTTCAAGTTACTTGGGGTTGTGTGTTCCAGACAAACAACTATTCCAGTGACTGATATATTAAGGTTGCATTACATGCCCTTTTTCTACACCTGTTTGTGTTCTCAATTTTTGTTGCTGCTACTTTTTGGACAGCTGGTAGGAGGGGTTTGCACTGTTTGTTCACAGACTGCTTTATTATTCTACCAATGTCATATTACTGGTTCTTCTCACCCAAGACATTCAGGGAAGGAGATTAATTATTTCCACTTATTTATCTAATCAGTATTTTTCACTTCTAAGACCAAACAGTTTTGGAATTTTTGTTGTCTGTAGTAATTCCTTTTGAGATGCTAGATGACTTCTTTATTCAAACTCTCTTTGAAGATGAATCTTACATGAATCATGTCTCATCAGATTTTCATGAGATGCTAGGCTAGATGACTTCTTTATTCAAACTCTCCTTGAAGAAGATGAATCTTATATGAATTATGTCTCATCAGATTTTTGTATTTCTATCTCCTTATCTCCTTAACAGCCCAGTTCATTTGCCCTTTGGAAATCATTGTGTGAACTAGTATGTGGACCAATCCCAATATTTTTATTTCACATTATTTGCACAATCTTGAAGTATCTTCATTTGAAGATTTTCACCTAGACCTTATAATTGTCTAAACCACTTTGGCTAAATTATACAGATGGGGGAGTATTTTCATTGCTATCTTTCAGGGTCCCTTACTTCATATTCACAGCATCCTGCTCTGTGGCAAGTGTTACCCCAATAAATGTGTTTTTATCAAGCCAATGCTGCACTGACAACCAGGCTTTGTAGAAATGAGGTGTTCCGTAAGACCACCTAGGAGCTGAACAAGTGGTATTACTGTACTATGATGGACAGCCACTTGAACTATCATGAGTAAAGCATAAGGAAATTCTGCTTGTCTCTGCCACTTATCAGATTGAACAAGTCAAGAGTTGGTTTGCTTTTAAAGATTTTGGGGTCATGGTTTACCTCTTTTAATTTTTGCAGAGCACTGTTCCTCAGGACTACCCAATGTATATTACTGCCAGATTCTCTTCGTGGAGCGAAGGAGTTTTTACCATACCCAGTTTCCAGTCATGGGGGTGGTGGACAAAGGTTTTCCTTCAGAGTATTAGAGTGAATTACTTCACCCTTAGAGAAGAGGATCAAATTGAAGATTTTGCTACCTGGATCTCTGGATTGTTTTCCCAGTTATTGGTAGGAGAGGCACTAGCTTTTGTGGGAGCCAACGAGTAATACTTGTTCAGATTTGATGCTTTGCTGTCCAGCTAGAGTGTGCAAGGCTCTTCTATTTGACCAATATAGATTTAGTATATGGGTCGTGGATAAGGATTCACTGTTTCCTTGTAATTTTGAATGTAGAGTGGTTCCATCTTAGGTTCTTGGTTGAGCACAGTTGTTACACATCCTACCCATAATTTTGGGGGCAAGTGGAATGTACCTCACCCATATGGTTATGACATGTAGATGAATGTTCATGCAAATCATTCCAAGCTAGGATGTTGTCTTTTGGGCCACTGGAGGTGGAGGAGAAGGTTTTTTTCCCTCTTCGGTGTTGCTTATTTTGTCGTCGTGATTCCAGTGACTAGGAATGCTTCACTCTATTTCTGCAGGTTGGCATCTATATATATTTCCTTTTATATATAAAAAGTATATGATGATGTGGTCCTTAATTCCAACCTTGAGTTGTGGAACATTAGCTATCTGATTGAAGCTGGCTTGAAGTGATGATCACTCATAGACAGGAACTAAGCTCTACTTGAACAGTATATCTGTTCTGAATTTAGTGCAGTTCTCGCACTAGGGTGCCAGTCTTCTGTTGACTTACCTGTTATCTGTGCAGATGCTTTCTGTATGAATAATTCCCTCACTGGTACCTCTACCTGGTCAGGGCAAGATTATAGCAGTAAGTATGAGAGGAGGTATGTTGTGGAAGTTAACATTTTGTTTGATTAAAAATGTAATTCCAGTAATACCATTCATACCTTCTTGCACTTCCTGTCCACTAAGATCTAGTGTTAGAGACTGGGTTTAAGTCAATCACAAAAAGTGGTATCATTATGTGAATGATATATATGAAGTGCCAGGTAGAGAGAACATTGATATAGGTGGAGAATGTCATGAGACGAATATCACCAAGGACAATGAAGGGTGTAGAAAAGATTGAAGTGAGAAAAAATAGACCAATCTTTAGATGGGCAGAAGAAGAAACCTGTGCAGTTGAGTAATAGCGTGAGAGAAGGCAAGTATTATTGGAAATACATTTTCAGTTTAAGAGAATGATAGCTTTGAGTTGCACAACTTTGTCCTTTGATACTTTAGGATAGTCTCTCTTGCAACTTAGTTTCACTTTGATATCAATGTCATCATGACTGCCACACTGACGACATTTCAAACAGGTATTCACACTAAGACTGTAAGTAAGCTTTGATGAAGTTACTTTGTCAGCCATTCTTAATGACAAAAATTGTTGCAAACCACAGAAGTGCAACCATTTCAGTATGTTTTTTTGCAAGTTTTTATGTGGTAGGAGTAGAAGGATTCTTTATCCATAACTCCTCAACTGTTGTGACTATGAAGGTGTTTTCAGTCTCTTTCAGTTCCTAATGAAATAAAGAACTGTTTAATGCCTTCAAAATCATAATTTAAATGCTGAAAAATATGCAAGTATTCCAACCTCCAAATATTTTCTATTTGGCTAACATTCTAGATGTTAATAGATTTTTCAACAGGGTTTTATATTTTATTGCACTATGTGCTGGATAAATCCTTGTTGTTGGTTTAAAATGCAAGTTACAAAATTGTTTTATGCATTCTTAGATTGAAAACTAAAAATTATTTAAAAGATTAATTATGTTTGAAACTATGGTGTAATATGTGTTTTGGTTGATTGTTACATACTTTGAGAGTTACTCTGTGCTAAGTATGAAGGTTTATGAAACTATAAACTGTTTTAGTACTTGCAGTGGACACAGCACAAGATAACTGAATGTTTAACTTTGAGCTTAATACCAACCAAACATTTATGTTAGTCACAATATAAAGAAATAAAACTAAGTCAGAATATAAACGGTCATAGAACTTTGGATGGCATTAAAAATTAGGCCAACTATTTCATCAAATATTTAATTATTGCAACTAAGGTTAAAATTAAATCACAAAATACAAGTTTGAAAATTAAAAACATGAAAGACATTAAATATTAAGGCATTTTTCTTCATATATTTGTTCACCAGTTTGTTTGGAAATCAACAATTTAATACTAATCTGGTAACCAGAGTAAAGATTGTCATAAATTTGTTAACCTTTTTATGACAGGTACCCCTTTAAACCCCTTTCTGTGTAAGTCACTGAGGTTCTATAGATTATGCAAGTGAAATGGTAAGATAAAATATAGTATTTTTATGCTTAATTTAAAAATTACCTTACAGGTGAACTATTCAGAGTCTAAGTTCAAATATCATTAAATAATTAATTAAATAACACTTTTTTTATTGGATGTAGTAGAAAGAATATAAATTAAATATTTTTGAACTTTTAGGAAAGTTCTTGCCAAATTTCATCCTCTTGCTTTATTTTTGGAACATGATATGACAAGAATAACATTAACTACTTTAGTGTAAGTAGCTGAAAGCTACAGGGTCAATCAAAAGCATGCCTGATTTTGACACCTCCTGAGGTCATATTAAGTTAAACAATTTCCTGACCTCCATGTTATTGAAAGAAGTTCCAGGATCATTTGGATGTTTTGTCCAGTTTTCCTCCAAGAAGACTGAAAAGGACACATAGATGTATATAAATTAATATCAAGACTTTTGAAAGTTTATTTAATTTGCAATGGTTTTTTTACTGCCATGGTACTATTTAAATCATATGCTCATGCTGAGTATATCATTATGCCACTCTTCAGAAGTTTTCAAGATTATGATGACAAAACAGTTTTAAGTTCACTACACTGGTGTTGTGCATGCACATATTGTAGGATTTATCTTTGTGCATGCAGTTTGGAGCTTTGCTCCATAGAATAATTTTTACCAGGTGAAATGCCTGTTTCCTCTGTTGACTTAGTGCTTATGGTAATTACCAACATTTCTAATAGTGCCGGTGTTTGCTGCTTCATTTTTTAAATTTCAAAGCATTTATGTTTTTTCTGCAATTCGAGTATTGTGATCTGCATCAAATATTTGAACATAATCATATGCAACTTTCAGAAGATTTGACGTTCCTGTTTTACTCAGTATTTGTCAGTCAAAAACAGTTCTCTCTAATTAGTAAACACACAGCGAATGTATGGTATCCTTAAATAGAGTAAACTGGTGAGTTTAAGTCATCAGAATAAAGAAATACCAAAGTGTACTCAAATCAATATGCAAGCTTAACTTTTGAAATAGCTACCTGCAAAGGGATATATCGAAAAACCTTTGTTTCTTTTTCAGGATTCAATATCACTGAGTAGATATTACATTTGAACCTAGTATTTTGTGAAACGTGTATAAGCAGTAATATAACATAAAATTGTGTCTGTCTATGTTGTAACACGCTTACTTTTAACAGAATTTATGTATATTTAGTATCTAATGTGAACAATTTTGAGTAAATATTTTAATATTGGTAAATTTAATGTTGGCTTTTACAGAACTACATAGTTTTGATAGGTTTTTTGTCTCATAGGATCTGAAACCTAGCAACATAGTAGTGAAATCTGACTGCACTCTGAAGATTTTAGACTTTGGTTTAGCTAGAACAGCAGGAACTACTTTCATGATGACACCTTACGTTGTGACTCGGTATTATAGAGCTCCAGAAGTCATTCTAGGAATGGGTTACAAAGATAATGGTTGGTATATCTTAGTATTGGTTTATGATAACATTTCTTGTAGGAAAGTGAACATCTTTATAAAATCGTTTTTCTGACATTTTTAGACGTCAATATTGAATAACAATGGTTATACGTCTGTAGAGATAACGTCCACCGAAATATGTGTGTGTGTGTGTGTATATATATATTAGTTTGTTATAATCTAAAACAAGCCAAAACAAAAATGAATTTAGAATAATAAACAATGCTGCACTAATTAAAAACTTCCTGGGGTACAAGTTATAATGTGGAATATAATAATATACCCTAGGTTTTGGAGGTGACTGAGAAGTAGGACCCATGTTGCAGTGTGATACACTGTCTATCAGTCTTTACCTCCATTCGTCAGTTTCACATAAAGAAGTAAAATAAAGGAGTGGCAATAGATATAGAAGTTAGGAGGGCGAGTTGTGGTGCTCAAGTTCACAACATTTGTATCACTCTTTACTGCCTGTAGACAGTTGTGGGAAGGTGACTGCTCTCCAGAGTAAAGAAAAAATTAATTGAAAAATAAGAATAAGATATATAGGGTACTAACTACCCTTTGGTGAGTTAAAAAACTTATCATGTGAAGTTAGTATTTCAGCTCCCATTATGGTAGAAAGGCACTCAGTAAATGAATTATACTAATATAAAGTGTCCCATCCAGCTATTTAAATAAACTAGTACAACACCCAACCACTGGCTCCTACTTGCTTCCTCCCATTCTCAATCCAGAGTCCACACTCCTCGGCTCATACGAGGTGCAGAATGGGTTGGTTTCTTTATGAAGGGGTGTTTTGTTGTGGGGATTCTCCTTTATAACCACATTAAGGCCCAGCCTTTTTCTCTTCAGGTTTGGAGTGAACACTTCACGCCTTTCACCTTTTTTTATGGCTTAATATCTTTTATCTCTTTGAGGATGGATATTTTTAGTCAAGGACAACAAATATTGTTAGTTGGTAGCCTTATCGTAGAAGAATTGGTAAATATTATTGTGTGCAGGAAGACCATGCATTTTTTACCCTCTTATTTTAATGTCTAAATTTTATTAAATGTTCGTGTGTCTGCATTTGTACAGTTTTCACATAATCTGTGATCTGGATGAGGTTTACGTTAATGCCATTCTAGCTGTCTTTATTGTTCTATCAATACCTGCTCCATCTGAGAGGATTATTACTGTTTCTGTAATGCTGCATTTAGTGCGAGAAGGTCAGAAACAGTATCGTCCTTCAGTAGTAAATTATATCTTGAGGATACTTATGCCAAATGATAGTGATCAGTTATGTGGATTGTGCTAGTAACTTTCAGTAAATCTATTGTTTCCTGTTAGGTAAGAAGTGTTAGATTTAAAGTGTTAAACAGGTTCTCAAATGAGTTCGATGGTGGAAAGACCTTTTGTGGGAAAAAATGTTCATAAGTTCATTAGTGGGTGGTTATCCATTGTTTCAACACAAGAATACCCAATACATTTGAAACAACTTAATGTGTCAGTTAACTAAACTTGGGCTTAACTTAAAGCTAACAGGTACACCATAGTTTGTCAAACAAATAAACAGTAAATTACTTAAAACTGTTTGTTACATTATGGTATATTAAGCAGATGTATAATATTTTGACTTGAACCCCAATATGGTTATAAAAAATAATTAGTTAAATACAGAGTGTCAAATGAATAAACTTGACATTGACTTTAGCCTATGTTGTAATATACTTAGCAGATGAGCAAATGATCAATACAAGCCTCCACATGGAAATACAATATTCTGGATATCATCAGGAAAATAATCAACATTTGGCAAAAACTAGTAACAAAATATGACATTCCAGTTAAAACCAAATTTATTCAAAAACCAGGCACAAAACTGAGGTCTATACCATGTAAAAACTATACTGACAAACACCACACCAACATCGTTTATAAAATACAATGTGATAACTGCCTCGACTTCTATATTGGAGAAACAAGTAGAAAAATGGAAACCAGATTCAAAGAACATAAGTCACCTTCACACGTTTTCAAACACTGCAAATCAAATAAATACAACATAACCATAGAAAACACTCAAACACTAAATAAAGAAACAAACATAAACAAACGCAAAATTAAAGAAGCCTTACTTATACAACAACTTAAACTCAAAATAAACCAATATAAAGGAACGCCTTTATACCAATATTAAATATAATAAAATAAATAATATAAAATTATATATTCAAACATCTAACACTGCCCTCTACATTCCAACACTCAGATACACAACCCCTTTCAAACATGTGATCAGCTTCTGGTCAGTTACCTCTTTCTTTCTTTGGAAACCTGAAAATGACCAAAGAAGGTCGAAACATGAACAAGAGCAAACAGCTCTTCTATGTA
Organism: Carcinoscorpius rotundicauda; assembly: GCA_011833715.1. Lineage (NCBI taxonomy): Eukaryota > Metazoa > Arthropoda > Merostomata > Xiphosura > Limulidae > Carcinoscorpius > Carcinoscorpius rotundicauda. The sequence goes on along the minus strand of CM022394.1, from coordinate 7,345,322 downwards.
AAATATGTTCTCAACCCAAATGATCTGTTTTTACATATATATTTGTAAGAAAAGGTTCGTTTGAAAATGTTTAATAATTTTTTTGTTTATCATAAACTGGTCTTTAAAGTGATTGTAAAATTTTTCACAGATTTTTTAACTGCAGTCATTGTTAATTTTTAGAAGCACTTTTAAACTTTTGTTACATTCAGTGTGTATGATAATGTTTTCAAGAAGAATTGAAACATAGGATTATATTTGTAACTGAGCAAATGTTTTCTTCTGTTCTAGTTGACATCTGGTCAGTTGGCTGTATCATGGGAGAAATGATCCGTGGAAATGTACTGTTTCCAGGAACCGATCGTATCTTTTGAAATATTATGTACTACCATTAAAAAAAAATATAAACATTATTGTAGTTTAATTTGAAGAGTTTGAATCCATATGTAGTCTTTGTAACCATAAAGTATTCAAAGTAATATTGGTTTACCCATACATCATCTGCACACATTTTCTACCAATGTAGTGTTGGTTTCTTCACATATCACATGTACACATACTCTCACCAAAGTAATAGTCATTTTCTCACGTATCCTTTGTGTTCATATTCTAACCAAAGAATATGTGGTCTGTTTGAATATTTTAACGAAGGTTTGTTGGATTTAACATGTATGGTCTACACACATATTCTGATAAAAGTTATTGTGTTTTTCTCTGTATATCATCTGTACACACATTCCAACCAAAGTAGCATTGGTTTTCCTATATATCTGTACACACATTTTAATTAAAGTAGCATTGGTTTTCCTGTGTATCTGTACGCATATTCTAACCAAAGTAGTATTGGTTTTCCTGTATATTTACACACACATTTTAACCAAAGTAGTGTTGGTTTTTATGTGTCATTTGTACAAATATTTAACCAAAGTAGCATTGGTTTTTCAATATATCTGAACACATATTCTAACCAGAGTAGTATTGGTTTTTCTATGTATCTATACACACATTCTAATCAAGAATTATTCATCTCATCATATATCATATACACATACAGTGTTTCCTCGCCACTTCGCGGATCCTCTTTCGCAGCTTCACCACTTCGCGGGCTCGGCCAACCCACACATATATATAAAATAATAAATGTTAAATCTAAAATATAACATTAAATACCATTAAAATATTAAAAATAAATATAATTAATAGTGTAAAGAAAAAAAACAGGTATATTTTGAGATATAAACATATATTTGAGTTTATAACAGCGTAAAAATGGAAACAGATCCAGCCGAGCAAGAAAGAAAGGGTACCGGTGGCAAGTACTGTTCCTGAAGTTGTAACGATCGACGAAGAAATTGCCGATTCACCTTCCACAGAAGAGGAAGTGGTGAAAAGACACCACCTGCTGAAGATATGTAATTTTTAATTTTAAGGCTTAATATCTTAATAATTGTTCTTATTATTTCAGCAATAATGAACAGTATTGTAATGGGAGGGTTAAATAGTTGTACAGGGAGGGTTTTAAAAGTCTAAATGCACATAAATATATACGTAAAAATCGGCGATCCCACTTCATGGAAAATCTCCTTTCGCAGGGGGTTTTGGAACGCATCTACTGTGATACACGAGGGAACACTGTATTCTGAACAAAGTTATATTGGTTTTATCACATATATATTCATATTCTAAACAAAGTTATGTTGGTTTTATCATATATATACATATTCTAAACAAAGTTATATTGGTTTCAACATATATCATGCAAGTTTTACTAAGGCTTTACATTATTTAAAACTTATTTTAACAATTTTTGCTATGTGAAAGCATATTGAATTTTTTAATGTTTGGTATTTTCAGTGTGATATACAGTTAAGTTGAAAACAACTGAATTTGTATGTGCTTATACAGTAATGGTTTTTTAACCACAAAAACTAATTTATTACACAAAACTTGTGTACCATCATTACTGCCTCCTCATAACATTTTACTGAGGTACTCAGACATGTGAGAACACATTAACTCTTAAGCACTGTTAACAGCTTTGTGGGAAAAAAATATATACTTTATATATAGTAAGGTTCAGTTTTATACTTTATATATAGTAAGGCTCAGTTTTATACTATATATATATATATATATGTAGTAAGGTTAAATTTTATACTTTATATATTGAGGTTCAGTTTTATACTTTATATAGTGAGATTCAGTTTTATACTTTATATTTAGTAAGGTTCAGTTTTATACCTTAGTTTGTGTGTAGACATTGATCAATGGAACAAAATTATAGAGCAGTTAGGAACTCCCTCCCCAGACTTCATGAGACGACTTCAACCCACCGTTCGAAACTACGTGGAAAATAGGCCAAGATATGCAGGCTATTCATTTGAGAGGATGTTTCCAGATGTTCTCTTTCCTGCCGACAGCTCAGAACATAGTAGGTTGAAAGGTATGTTAATCATGAAGAAAATCTATGACTTATTTCTGAGTTATATGCATGCTTATCTTTGATGTAATTTTAATCTAAAAATTTCAAACTTTGATGGTGTTTACAAACTAAAAATGTAATCTGTCTGGAACATGTGACACAGTACTTTGTCTTAGGTTTTGTAGAACCTTGTTATTGTTATACATTTTGTGCTTGTCTACAACCATACATTTGTAGTATTTCTTCACTGTTTGTGAGTGAAGAAAAACTAACTTTTTTATTGATTTGGTTAGAGAAAACTTAATTGTTTTCTACTGTAAAAGGAGATTTACAATTAAAAAAATCACTTGCTACAATATCTCCAAATCATCTGTTCTTATGAACAAAGAAACCTTCCTACACTTTTACTGTCATGTGTTACTAGAATTTATTACATACGTTGTATAAATAGCTTTACACATATAAAAAGTAGTTTTGTACAACCTACCTGTAACATCATTCCACTTTATGTGGTAGAAGTTGGTTCTTATATGTGTAATTTGAATTACTGTTTCTCTGATTAATACTTTTAATAATTTCTTGTGTTCACAGCTAGCCAAGCTCGAGATCTTCTGTCAAACATGTTAGTGATAGATCCTGAAAGAAGAATATCTGTGGATCAGGCCCTCATGCATCCCTACATTAATGTGTGGTATGAGGAAAGTGAAGTCCATGCTGTAAGTATACCTTTTAATACTGTTTACACCTTCAGGTCTGCATGTAGTATTGTACTTTTTGATGCATGATAGACATGTTTGCTTTGTGATTGTTTTTGTTTGAAACTAATATAATTGTATTCTTGTGTTAGATTTAAGCTATGTGTGTTATATGTTTTGACATATGCCAATACAAAGTACACATAGAACATGCATATGTGGTGCTGAATACAGCTCATGATTATTATGTAGCACATTTAACCTTTGTGTGTGTGTGTATGACTTTGCAGCTCACTCTAGTAGAGTGCTTACAGATGACAGTGGGGCTGCTTTGCTTGTTATATTTTTGAATGCCAGACATTGAAATATTCAGTGTAATGTGGGCCTGGGGGTATTCAGGACAATAGGTCTTTGTTACTTTCCTTCCTGTGCATATTCAGCAGTTCTTTTAGGGTTGTTTTACTTTTTCAGATGGTGGAATTGACTCCGGAACATGGACTGATTCTACTTTGCATTTTCACTTCATTCCTCTCTGGTTTTACTGGAGTTACTGGATGCTCACTGTTTTAAAGCCATCATTTGTGTGATCTATCAACAGGTCTTCAACAACAATGCTGAGATAGGCAGCATACTTCAACTTTTAGTTTCCAGTTTGCCTTTTACTGACAAGAAAGGCATTTAGTGTCTTCCAAGAAACTGTATGTAGGCCTAGCTAGCTCTTTGACTCCTGCCAGGGATTTTCGACACGTGTCATTAGGTTCCAGATATTGTTTAGCTTTGTCAACAGAGCTCATGTAATTATTATATTTTTCAGTAAGATAGAGGATATAGAAGCATTGGAATGTTCTTCCATACTATGTTTTATTCTTTTCAAGCAGGTAGGCTAATTTGGGCTTGTGGGTTTGGTTCAGTGGGAAAAATAAGCTTTTTGGAATGGATGATTTACATTTAAATAGGATAGGGGCTGGCTTGTTTGCTAATGCTATTGACTTGGTTGTAAGGACAGTTTTAAACTAGGATTATATAGTGGTAAGGACCAGGAAAATCGAAATGCAAAAAAAAGAACAGAGAAAAGTTTGGCATGGGAAATTAGTATAAAATTAGTTATGAGGATAGGCTTAACTGTTACTGTTGTATTGTTAGAAATATAAGAGATAAAGTAGGTTACTTTGCAGATAATGAGTAGGAATGATGGAATTGATGTGTTGAAAATAACTGAAACATGATTAAATGAAGATGGATTTAGTGTCAGAACTTTCTTTGAAATGCAGGGTTACAGGCTATTTAATAGAGATAGAGTATTAAATTAGGGGAGTGGTTTTATGTGTAAAATGTGTTACATGAGGTTGAAATTGAGGATGTTATAGATAATAGCAAAGTGATTGAATCATTTTGTTTTTCTGTTAATGGATATTTTAGCTGTTAATGAAATCATAATTGTGGGTGATTTCAATTTCAGGCTTATAAATTGGGAATTGCTGGAGTCAAACTATTAGGGAGAAAGGTTTTTGGGAACTGTTAGAGATGAGTTTCTTCACCAGTTAGTCAAGGAACCTACTTAAACAGTGCTATTTTAAATTTGTTCTTAACTTCAAATATAGCAATGATTAAGAATGTGGAAATTGAAAAACATTTGGATGAAAGTGGTCATTGCTTTGTCAGGCTCAGTATTTTGCTGCAAATGGAGTTAAGCAAAAATGATATTTTGGTTAAAAATTTTAAGAAAGCAAATTTTGAAGGAAAGCAACAAGAAATATCTGTTGTGAATTGAGTAGCTGGGTTACTTGGAGATATTGATCAGGTGTGGAACATTTTTAAAGATAAATGTTTAAATATTCAAGGTAAATATATTTATTATAAAAATAAAAGGGTAGCTGCAAATAAAAAGCCAGGTTGGCTGACAAAGGGCTTAACAGATAAAATTAATGAAAGAATCATAAATTTAAGAAATTTAAAGTGACTCGTACGACCAGAGGTTTAGAAGATTATAGAATATCAAGAAAGTTGGTGAAACAGGAAGTTAGAACATCAGAAAGGATTTATGAGAAAAGGTTGGGTGAAAATATGAAAACTAACAGTAAGAATTCCTTTAAACATATTAAAGTTAAACAAAATGTTAAAATGGGTGTAGGGCCCTTGAGGGATGATAAAGGAAAGTTAGCATCTGATGATTATAAGATGGTAGGAAATTAAATTTTTTTCTTCAGTTTTTAATAATGATTATTTAAGTAGTATTCTACCTTTTGAACATTTGGTGAGTGGAAACAAGATTAAACAAGATAACTTATTAATTCTGAGCTGGCTTGAGAAAAACTTGGAAAGTTTAAAGAACGATAAGTTTCCTGGGCCAGATAATATTTATCTTAGGGTTGTGAAGAAGGTTAAAGATTGGATATGCAAATTATTTCTCGTCATCACACAGTATTAAGCTGCTAACTACTATTTTTGTCAGTCTTTGAATAGTGAGCAGGTACAAGAGGTTTGGAAATTAACCAATTTGACTTCTCTTTCCACAGGAGGTAATAAAGATTGTCACTGTTATTATGGATCCATTAGTCTTACCTCGGTTGCTTCAAAAGTTTTGGAAAGTCAATTAAAAGATTCTTTATATAGTCAGTTTATAAAGTTTGGAATTTTATTTGATGTTCAACATGGTTTTACTAAGGGAAAATTTTGCCTTATAAGTCTTTTGAGATTCTTTGAAAAGGTTACTGCTTATGTAAATTTGGTGTACTTGGATTTTCTGAAAACATTTGACAAGGTGCGACATAAAAGACTTGTAAAGAAATTGTCTCCATAGTTGTGTGGGGATAGGTTAACAAATTGAATATAACAGTGGTTGGATGTGAAGATAGCTGAGGGTTACTATAAATGGAATTCAGTCAAATTGGATTAATGTTACAAGTGGGTACCTCAGGGCTCAAGCTTAGGACCATTGCTCTTTTTGATTTACATCGATAACATATGTGAATGAAAAGACAATAAATTACTTAAATTTGCAGATGATATTAAGGTCTTGGGTGTTGATAGCTGTGGAGAGGATGCTGCTGATTTACAAAAGGGTTTAGATTATTTAGTGATTAGGCAATAAATGACAGATGGATTTTGATTATAATAAATGAAATATATTGTATATGGGTTTTCATAATCTGAATTATTTGGTTGGTAATAATCTTAACGGTGTCATGAAAGAAAGATTCTGGTGTATTAGTTGATCAGTCTATTAAGCTGTCCAAGCTTTGCTAGTGGTAGGGCAAATAGGATTTTAGGTCATATCTACAGGAATATTGAATACAAGTCTAAAGAGGTTATAATTTCATTGTTCAGTTTGGAATATTGTGTTCAGTCTGGGACTTCTTTCCAAAGGAAAGAAATTTAATTGTTGGAAAGGGTTCAGAGAAGGGTTACTAGAACGGTATCTGGGATGGAGGGTTCCCATATGAGGAAAGGCTGAAATCTCTCAGATTGGTTTCTCTTGATGCATCTTTTTACATGCTGAACAGTGAGAATAGTAGGACTAGAGAACACAAATATAAATTTCAGCAGAGTAGGAGACATCTTTATTTAAGACAGTTTTATTTTTCTAACAGGATGGCTGGCCTGTTGAATAGCTTGCCTTCAAATGTCACAGAGACAGTATATGTAAATGAGTTCAAGAAAAAAAAACTTAAAGTGCATGAATGGTTAGGGCTGGCTTTAAGTGTTTAAGTTAGTGTAAGGTGTGGAGCAACCAAGGTGGACCAGTAGGTCCCATGTTGCCCCAAAATGTTGTATCTTCCTTAAATCTAAATACTTGGCTAATCTCAAACTAGAACACAAGTTATCACCAATTATGTGTTGTCTTTGGTCTTGTACAGTTTGTGCAAGATGCAGAACAATTCTCTCTCAAACTGAAAAGTTGTTGAGCATAGCATATTGTAACTGGGATGTGTCTTTTCTATAATATACACTGAAATTCCAGGATTATCCACTCAAATAGTCTCCAGAGGGACACAACACAAAGTTTCAATCCAAAATGCTATTTTTTTATATTGTAAGAAACCTAATCTGATCTTCCAAATATTAAAATGTTATCAATTACACTGTTTTCCTCTGCATTAACTACATACTTGCATTTCTTATGCAGAAGGCCACAGAAAGATTCTGTTTAAATTTGAGCATTCCCACTTTTAACATCTGCAACATATGAGAAGGTTGAAACATTTTATTAGTAAACATTTCAACCTTTTATGTCATCTACAGGTTAACAAAGAGAGGCTGCAACTCAGTGTTGCCAGGCACATGTCTTAGGAACAAGAGTGTAAATTGGTAGAGGATTGTAGGGGGCGTTGCAGTTGAATGTTAGGTTATTAATTAGTATTGGTATAAAGGTTGCTTTACATTGGGTTTCAGTTGCTGTATAAGTAGAGCTTCTTTGATTTTGCATTTGTTTATATTTGTTTCCCTATTTAATATCTGGATGTTTTCAGTGGTTATGTTGTATTGATTTAATTTGCAGTGTTCAAAAATGTGATGTTTTTTTTTTGTTCTTTGAATCTGGTTTCCATATTTTGCTTGTTTCTCCAGTATAGAAGTTGTAGCAGTTATATTGTATTTTGTATTTTATGAATAACATTGGTGTTGTGTTTGCCAGTGTAGTTTTTACTTGATATTGACTTTAGTTTTGTACCTGGTTTTTGAATAAATTTGGTATTTAGTGGAATGTTGTGTTTTAAGTTTTTCCAAATATTGATTATTGTTTTTTGATATTGGGAATTTATGGTATCCAGCAGTGCAAGGTTTTATAGTTTGTTGTATCTTGGAATTTATGATTGTTTGTTTGTTGTTGATTTTATAGATTTTAGAGGAAATTTGGTGATGCTGATGGTATGTTGTTTTATTTTGTTGCTTTCACTGTTAATTTTTTCAGGTGAGTGTAGTTTTATGTACTTGTTTATTTGTTTTTTTTTAATATGTTGAGTTATTGTTTTATTTCATGTGCTGAGTTCTCGGGAATGTATATTCTGGTATGGGTGATTTTTCTGTGGGTTTCCATTTTGAATTGTGTATCGGTTCTAGTGATCTTGAGGTCAAGAAATGTTACTTACTTAGTTTTTCTCATGCTCACAGGTGAACTTAATGTTTGGATGTATAGAATTAATGTGGTTGAAAAACTGTGTGTTCTGTAGATGTGCATCCAGAAGTTGTATCATCAACATACTTGTAGTGGCAGGTGTAAGGCCAATCTGTGTCATAAAAATGCTGATAGAACTGTTGACAAGGGATTTCCCATAGCTAGTCCATTTATTTGCCAGTGATGTGTATCAATGGCTTGTTATCTTGGATCTAAAATTCTAAAGCTGTCTTACGGGTTTCAGAGGTTGAGACTGCTGTGAAGAGGGAGATTACATCAAGACTTGCATTCTTGTTGAAATATTCTCTAGCACAGTCATTTATACATCCATGTAAATAATGCATAATTTCTTCACTAAGAAAGAGTTTGAAATATTTTCTGTGTATTTCTCATTTACTTTATCTATATTGGTGTTTTTTATGGTTGGTTGAATGGAGCAGTATCTTTAGGCCTAGCAAAAACAAAATGTGTTGGAAATTAGTTTTCACTCAGTTAGGTTTTCCCTTGCAACTGGCACTGATTCTTCCAAATCACAAGAACTGGTGCCACTGTCACCTCCACCCAGTCATCCTCACAGTTGGCAGTGATTCTTCCAAATCACAAGAACTGGTGCCACTGTCACCTCCACCCAGTCATCCTCACAGTTGGCAGTGATTCTTCCAAATCACAAGAACTGGTGTCACTGTCACCTCCACCCAGTCATCCTCACAGTTGGCAGTGATTCTTCCAAATCACAAGAACTGGTGTCACTGTCACCTCCACCCAGTCATCCTCACAGTTGGCAGTGATTCTTCCAAATCACAAGAACTGGTGCCACTGTCACCTCCACCCAGTCATCCTCACAGTTGGCAGTGATTCTTCCAAATCACAAGAACTGGTGTCACTGTCACCTCCACCCAGTCATCCTCACAGTTGGCAGTGATTCTTCCAAATCACAAGAACTGGTGTCACTGTCACCTCCACCCAGTCATCCTCACAGTTGGCAGTGATTCTTCCAAATCACAAGAACTGGTGTCACTGTTACCTTTGCCTCCTTGCAACTGGCACTGATTCCTTCAAATCACGAAAACTGGTATACTGTCACCTGACAGTAAATCTTATTCACTGTCACTATAAGTCAGAAACAGTAAACATCACTATTGTCACTACTAGAATGATTGTTTACAGCCATGTATTTTACTAATGAAACAGTCATGCTGAAGACAAACAAAGAAATGACTCCTAAGGGTGAATGGCTTGCACATTGTTTCATAAGCACCTGTACCAACCAATCATGATTAAGCACAGGAGTTAATTTATAGATGACATTTTTCGGAGGTAGCTGAATAATCTAACAAAATGTTAGAAGAGAAATGTTGAAGTTATAGTAAATAGGTAGGCATGCAGCTGTGTATTGGAGTTCTCATACGTACCAAAGTATTTATTCATTGTGAAGAGATTACACTTATGTCCAGCTGAAATAGTTATAACATGATAAAATGTAGCTAATTTAGCCATTTAACATGGAATAAAACATTCACAGTTTTAATAAATGTTTTAGTTACAACTTAATAAATGATGCGAAATATTTAGCTAATATTTAAATTTGAAAAAAACAATTCACATACCCGACAAATGTACATTTCAAATTCTTAGTGTTTGTTGTTTTACATTATGACAAATACAGGTTTTCCTTCAACACAACTAGTGTATGAAGTTTTAATAGACCACAAAATTAATGATTTTTTTTAACCCAGTCTGATTGACTTTTATTAGTCAGTGTGGGACTTGTGAAAGTGTGGTATAAGATGTAATATTGTATTACTAATTCTTCCACAGAATATTATTTAAAAAAAAATCCAACATCAATTTTTGTACACAGTGTTTTGTAAACTCTGTTTTATAGATGAGTGCTCCGTTATTCATACTGTTCAAATAAGTTCAACTTTGTGCTTCTTTGCATATAAAAGTGTTATATTTTGTTCTATTACTGTGTACAAACACTAAACATTCTGAATGTTTTCAATCTGTGGTATTTTCAGTTGGTTGTTTTGATTCTATAACAGCCTGTTAGAGTTTAATGTGTTGTATTAATATAATTTTGATCATGAAAATCATAACACTTGTGTATTTTAATTGTGAAATACTCTGTTACAGAAGTTGAGTATATTATATTAAAATAATTTTGATTGTGGAAGTCAGCAAGTCATGAGAGCTGGTTATTTTAAATCTGTAACAGTCTGTTAGAGTTGGTTATATTAAATAATTTTGATTGTGGAAGTGAGCATGTCATGACACTTGGTTATTTTAATTCTGTAACTACCTGTTAGAGTTGAATGTATTATGTTAAAATAATCTTTACTGTGCAAGTTAGTAAGTCGTGACACTGTTAATTTAACCTGGTATGTATCAAAAGTATATTTGACACTGTTTGGCATTTCATAAGTAATGTTATACTACTGAAAATTTATTACTTTTGGTAAGGTAATAAAGCATAACAGATTTTAGGACAGCTTTTGCCACTGCTGCCATATAAATATATCTCGATTAACACAATAGTTAACCTCATAACAACTATGTTCCTGTCACCACTGTACTGTTGATGCCGAACATAGACTCTAACAACTTCACAAACGTATGAGATCACTACAACACAAATGACATGTCTGAAGTGAGCCCTGAGAGTATTGCACAGAGATGTAATCAAGAATGAAGATATCTGAGAAAGACTGGGAGTAGGATTAGTCCTAAAACATATTAAAATAAAGTGATTTGACAAAGTTACTAAAATGATTTGTGACAGACTTCCACAGTGAGCAGCAGTGCAACTGCACAATAGATATAAGGCAAATGGAAGACCAAGAAGGAGATTGTGTCAAGACATCATAGATAAGACTAAACACCATAGAATCATCCTCAGAGAACTTCTGGACAGAGCACATTAAGAGTGCTCACATTTTCACTGTACACCTTGCAGTAGACATAGGAAGGACAAGTAAAGTAAGTAATAAAATAGTCCTTTCTGATGCAACGTATTCATATGCTGAGATCATAAATATAAGTACAGATTGGGAATTTAGAATTTCCAAGATAGATATCCTTTGCACATAATGACATTTGTCAAGATGGATATCCTTTGCACATAATGACATTTATCAAGACGGATATCCTTTTTACGTAAGGACGTTTGTCAAGACGGATATCCTTTGTACGTTATGACATTTGTCAAGACGGATATCCTTTGTACGTAATGACGTTTGTCAAGACGGATATCCTTTGTACGTAATGACGTTTGTCAAGATGGATATCCTTTGTACGTAATGACGTTTGTCAAGATGGATATCCTTTGTACGTAATGACGTTTGTCAAGACGGATATCCTTTGTACGTAATGACGTTTGTCAAGACGGATATCCTTTGTACGTAATGACGTTTGTCAAGACAGATATCCTTTGTACGTAATGACGTTTGTCAAGACAGATATCCTTTGTACGTAATGACGTTTGTCAAGAAGGATATCCTTTGTACGTAATGACGTTTGTCAAGATGGATATCCTTTGTACGTAATGACGTTTGTCAAGACGGATATCCTTTGCACATAATGACATTTGTCAAGATGGATATCCTTTGCACATAATGACATTTATCAAGACGGATATCCTTTGTACGTAATGACGTTTGTCAAGATGGATATCCTTTGCACATAATGACGTTTGTCAAGACGGATATCCTTTGCACATAATGACATTTGTCAAGATGGATATCCTTTGCACATAATGACATTTATCAAGACGGATATCCTTTGTACGTAATGACGTTTGTCAAGACAGATATCCTTTGTACGTAATGACGTTTGTCAAGACGGATATCCTTTGTACGTAATGACGTTTGTCAAGATGGATATCCTTTGCACATAATGACGTTTGTCAAGACGGATATCCTTTGCACATAATGACATTTATCAAGACGGATATCCTTTGTACGTAATGACGTTTGTCAAGACGGATATCCTTTGTACGTAATGACGTTTGTCAAGACGGATATCCTTTGTACGTAATGACGTTTGTCAAGACGGATATCCTTTGTACGTAATGACGTTTGTCAAGATAGATATCCTTTGTACTTAATGACGTTTGTCAAGACTGATATTCTTTGTACGTAATGACATTTGATTTCTAGTGCAAATCTTGTTACAGCCTCTTTCTTCATGTTGCTGATACCCCAACAAGTTTGTGTTCAGTTTCTTATAAAAGATAGATTTACAAAGACAAATATTTTTCACAAAACCTTTCAACGTGTGTTAGGAAACTGTACACAACCTAATCAATAAGGATATCTAAAAACAAGGACAACAGAGTATAAGTTCACCTGGATAAGCTTTCATTCATATCTACCATCGAGTTACCACACTTCAAGTAGCTGGAAGATGAAATGTGTATTGTGCCCATTCCATATTTAAAACATTCTTGTCAAATCACTGGACACTGTCCCTTTGGATTATTTTAAAAATTGGGCAGTTGAAATAGGCGATATGAAATTGTCTGTGCACTCTACATAGAACATGGAAAGCCTTTGGGTAGGAGTGATGTTTTTTGATTATGACAGCCTCATGAGAGAACAATTTGTGAAGGAAATTATGTTGCAGAATTATTGTGAAGCTGGTGATATGTACTATAAGATCATAGTGAGGCTGGAAAATTATTTTAATATAATGTACTCAACCATTGTTTAAGAATTTCAGATACATTTTGACAAGTTTTTAGTATTGGTTTCTGTACTAGAACAGACTCAGAAGTGAAATTAGTTTTTTTTAATAGCCTGCTCCTGCACCTTATGACCATTCAGTTGATGAAAGAGAACATACAGTGGAGCAGTGGAAAGGTAAGACTTTTGTTATATTGTTTGTAAAAACATTGTAATGAAAACATACAGTGGAGCAGTGGATAGGTAAGACTTTTGTTATATTGTTTGTCAAAACATTGTAATGAAAACATACAGTGGAGCAGTGGAAAGGTAAGACTTTTGTTATATTGTTTGTCAAAACATTGTAATGAAAACATACAGTGGAGCAGTGGAAAGGTAAGACTTTTGTTATATTGTTTGTCAAAACATTGTAATGAAAACATACAGTGGAGCAGTGGAAAGGTAAGACTTTTGTTATATTGTTTGTCAAAACATTGTAATGAAAACATACAGTGGAGCAGTGGAAAGGTAAGACTTTTGTTATATTGTTTGTCAAAACATTATAACATACAGTTGAGCAGTGGAAAGGTAAAACTTTTGTTATATTGTTTGTCAAAACATTGTTAGAAACTTCAAACTTTCTAAGCTGAATGTGTAACATTTTCATGGCATAACTGTTTGCCATGTTCTTCATTAAAGAAATATAACAATAATAATGATTCATGAAACTTTTTGTTATCAAAACCTGTGGGCATGCAACAAACATCAAAGTGCTAAATTATATAAATTCTACTACTTTGAACAAAATATGTGGAAACAGAACTGTGACCTTTCATACAAGCTGCTTCTATGTTTTACTAAGTTTGGTTGTGGACTTGTTGATTGTTTTGGTAGTTTGATTTCCACATCTTTCAGTAAATAACACTCCTTTATCTTCAGTCAAACCAATATGGAAAATCTCATTTTGCAAAAAAAATAAAATAATATTTTTATTATAAACTATTGCTATTTTTTTTCTGTAAATATTACTTAGGTCATGACCTTTAAGAAGTCTTGTTTATATATTGTTTTGTTTTTATTATTATTAATTTTCTTAAACATTTTCTCCATTACACTAACAGAAGAAATTGGTACAAAATTGACCAAGATGCTATTGTGCAAGAATTGAAGTAGTGACTCAAAGAATTCATCATGAGTTTCTTGGCTGTAGATATGAAAGTTGAAAAATTGTGTATGTTGGCCCATGTTTTGAAATTATTATTTTGATGTGCTCTGTATTTTAGCTGGAACTTGCTTTAATTTGTGTTGGAAGTGTTGATAGTCTAAAATTACATGCCAAGTACAATTACATCTCATTTGACAGTTGTTTTTATGTCTTGTTTGAATTACAGCACTAATATACCAAGAAGTGTTGGAATATGAACAGACACATAACACGCTAGGGTTATCGATAAATCCACATCAAGCAGGTACGATCTATATCAGATGTTTTACTGTACTACTTAGCTTAATAGGTTTTTGTCATCATGTTTTAACTGGTTAAGTAGGTGATGTGTAATTCATTAGAGTTTTAAAATGAGTAGATATGTGTATTTATATATTTCATTTCAAAATAAAGATGGTAAAAAAAAGATTTATTTGGTTTTAAAACTTTATTTTATTATACCTATGTCATTGATGTGGTTATTTCAAAGGAGCAATATTTACCAAATATTCCTAGTACACATGTTGAATTCATGTGGATCATGTCCCACAATGGTGGGTGTATGGTTGCCAAAATGAGGAACTGCTGTCATCAGTACATCATATTAGTCTCAGTGAAACTGTGCATAATGTTACTATAATTTTTGCTGTGTTAAAAACAGAACACTACTCTGTAAACTGGAGAATTCATGCACCACTTGACATGTGGTTGGTCATTTTTACTGTTCTGAAAATTAATTTTCTAAATGTGTAGTCTTATTTACTTTTATGAAGATTGTTCCTTAGCTAAGGAACACTACTTACATATCAACCAGACAAATAAAACTATAGGCTTATTGATTGTAACAATATTTTTATGAAAAATAACACATGGAAATTTGGCCCACCATGCTTCTAACAGAAATATAGTATGATAACACATGTATATTCATTCACAGACCGGTGTCCTGATTTCCAACCATTGTGGATAAATGAAGGAGGCCGGCAGACTAATTCAGGCGATAATGACCAGGAGACTTCGGTAACTCTGGAAATTTTGTTACTCGACAGTGTAACATTGCATTAGCCCTTTTTTTCTGCTTCTCGTGTTAAACCTTTTTCCTCCACTGTGCTTCAGCTTGCGCTTTGCTATCTAAGGACATGTGTTGATGGTGGTGTTAGAACAAAGTCACCATGTAATTTTTGTTGTGCAAATGTCTGTGCTGCTGTTATTTCTATCTAGGTATTAAGTATCTGACATATTATAGATAAAGGAATAGTTCAACTTCTTTTGACAAATTTCATAAAACCCACCGTATAATGCACAAACCAGCTAATTATTATATTTACTTCCCACCTGAAATATGTTTAACTTGTATTTAACTGTTTATACTGAATCACAAGAATCAAAATAAATTATTTTTAGTGTTGTTAAACTTCAGATTTTTTAAAGTTTACTGAATCAGTTTCTTCATATAAAAGAAAAACATACATTTAAAAAAAAATAAGTTTTAAAGTTTTTGTATTCAACCACAAGTCTGTTTAAGTTGAAAACTAATAAGAACATTTAATACTGGTTTTGTTTGTTAGAAGTACAGTTTTGTCTGGGTTAAGAGTTATTAATTAGTTAGTTTATTTAGATATTTGTAATTTAATGATCATTTAGTTTTCCTAACAAGAGTGTTAAAAGTTAATTATTTTAAAGGCAATAATTATGACATTTTTGTCATATAACTCTGTCAGAGTCGTATGTTGTTTGTGTAGTTCATTTGTTATAAACTGACGTTACATTTCTTTAACCTTCAGTATTTTTCTCGTTGCCTTGAGTGAGTATTGTTACATCATTTTGTCTCATAGTTTTTTGAAAGTTCTAGTTCACAGTTTGACAGTGTTTATATAAAGACCAAGTGAGGAAAAGTGAAGTTAAATTGCGTGATTGTTAGTTTAGCTGTAATGGGTGATATTGAAAGTGAGTTTCCCTGTTCAACAGAGATAAGCAGAAGTAATTTGTTTTATCTAAGGTAGTTGAAAAGGATTTGATGAAAAGGAAACAGTTATTTAAATTTCTGGATACACTTTGGTAATCTAAGTGAATTTGGCAGTTTGTATACTGAGAAATAGAGAAAAATAATTAATTTTGTCAGTGGGGTTCTAAAGTAATTGAATCAGTCTTTGTAGAAGTACTGAATATATTATTTTAAAACAAGTGGATTGTGTACTGTCCATTTATTGTTGAAATTTATAGCCAACAAGTCACAGACAAATATTGAAAAAAAGCCATTTGTCCAACCTCATAACCATGAACAAAAAATAAGGAAGGAGATATAAATTATGCTTTTTTTGTGTTGGACCAACTACAAATTATAACACAAAAATACAAATCTTTAGTCTACGTAGCGTAAGTCTCATAACATTATATAATTGTATATATTTATTATTTTGTATTATATTAACCATCCTGTCATGCCTGGCTAACATTACAAAACTTGTATTGAGGTGGTGCATGCACACTCATGTTTCCATATCCAGTAATATAAAACTGACCTTTAGTCTTTACAAAGTGACCCTGTGTTGGCTGTGTGTTAATGAACTAGTATTTTGTCATATATTGTCACTTTTCAATTACTGTACATTATGTGTGTGTGTGTGTAGTTTATAACTATTTAGAAATACACTATTAAACTTATTTTTTTTTGTAAAACATAGAACAAGAAATAAAGTAAAACATACATTTATCTCTTCCAGCAACTGCCTTTGAACTTGGTTGCTACCAAGCCTTTAAAATTTTGCATGTGGAGGATATCACACAAAATGTTCATTAAGTTTTATATACATACATGAATAACCAAAAATATCAGATTACTTTACAGATACCACAGAATTCCATTAAAATTTATCAAGCTTAGTAACTAAGTTGTATTTAGGACTTAAAAAAATATGAAATTTTGTGCAGACTGAGGACATAAACTACCTCCTGAAACCTTGATATGGAAGAACATGGCTGCCTTTGCACAGGCTGAAAAAAACATTTGAAGGATATTCTGTGTTGTTGATTTGCTATTCACATGTTGTATATTGAAGTAAGTGTATATGAGGGACTGTTTCCAAAAATGGAAAGAGGTGAACAGGGCCACTGTATTTGATTCAGGACATAACCCGTATCTCAGTAAAATAAAAAGATATATGAAGTTCGTTTTTTGGATTCAGGCTTGATATTATTAATAATTTGAGTTTCTAATTAGAATGAAATTATAGACTTAGTATTTTGACATCAGAAGTATTTAATTTTAACCAGTGATGCATTTAGTGTACCACATGGCTTGCCAAAATGTACATTTAGGTATGTTCTTTTAATACTTACTTTTAAATTAACAATTTAAATCATATACAGTATTAAACTTTAAATTATAATCTAGAATTTGACACCAAATTTATTGACATGAATTTTTAAAATAGTAGTTCACTAAAATGTTCAATACAGGTCCACAAACATCATGACATGGCTTTTGACCCTTGACCTTTCATGAAAAGGTTAATGAAGCTTGATAAAATAAATAATATTATTGGTAGTTGAATAAGGAGTGCTTATTATGTAAGTTTGAAAAGAAAATACAGTTATATGTTAAGAAATTAAAAAAAAAATCTAAATGAGAAACATGCTGTCTCTTAATATTCTATAAATTTAATAAGAGATCAGACCTTTCATTGAGAATTTTCTTTAAATTCTTTAAGAAACTTGGCAAATATAATTAGTATTGTGAGCCATTGTGTAGCTTAACACTGAATTGCAAAACAAATAAACCATGTAAAACAAACTCGCACTTCATGCATTCATTAGTATTTAATTAAATGTTAGCATTTCATAGTAAAATGAAGGACTGAAAGTTATCACTGTCCATTAGCCTTCAATTCTTAGTATCAGTAATTTTACATTTTCTGGCTGTTGATTGTAATCTTCCTTGATATTCATTACTAGGTTCTCTTATTTAAATTCATTTTTCAGTTTTTAACTTATAGGGAATAGTGAAATCTAAAGATCAAAGAGCTGCGTTACATCCCAGTAACATGGTAGTATGTAGGGAGTTGTTGAATCTAGGGAGTGTCCAGAGCTGTGTTCGTTCGACTTTTAGAACTGATGATTTCACTAAATTAATATCAACAGTTACTAAACAGAAAATATATTAATGTTGAAAATCTAGGGCTGTTGGAGAGATTCTTGCTGGTTTCTCCACTTGCGTTTCTGCAGTGAGAAGTATCTCCACTTGCAAAGATAGAGTTACACTGCCAACAAATACCCTCATTTTGACATTTACATCATCACGTGCACCTGCCACCATCAAGGCAGGTTATCTCATTTGCAGGGAGATTTGGCTGCTCAAAGACATCATGTCGTGGTTCCCTGACGTGCTCGTTGTGGGGGCAAGGACCACGATGCCTATAAATGTGACATGCACCCACATTGCGTCAACTGCAATGGTTCTCACCCTTCCTACTTTCATTCTTACCCAAAATGGTTGGAGGAAAAAGAGGTGCAGCATTTGAAAACAGTTCATAACATTACTTATCACGAGGCTCAAAAGTGGTTGTCCACCACTTCATCTTTTACTATGCTACTGCATTTCATCCCACAACTACAGTGAGAGTGCAGATAGATCTCTCTGTGCCTCCAAAAGAATAGTTCACAAAGTAAATGAAAGGACTTTTGACTTCCATGGTTAAAAAAGTTGGTGAATCGACTTTAACACCCATCTTTGTCTCTTGCATACATTCCACCAAACCCCAAGATCCACATCTTTTGGTTCTGAGTACAGGCATTTTCTCAGATACATCTTTTTTTCCCACTCTAAGATGCAAAATGATCATTTGTTCACGTCCTCAATCACTGGAATCCCAATAGCAAAGACCTGCCAAGTCAACCCACGGCAGGATTCTTGTCCTTGACTAAGGACAGTAAGGAAAAAAGACATGGTCGTAAACAGAAGGGTTTTCCACCCTATTCACTTACACATTAATAAAAATTGTCACCCTGATACAATGGAACTGTTGAGGTTTACGTTCTAATCTGGATGACATCAAAACACTAATTGCTTCCTACCATCCTGTATGTCTTTCCTTACAGGAAACATTTTTGAAATCTTCCAATCAGTCACCTTTTGGCAGTTTTCTTTATACAGAAATGATAGGCTATGTGATGGACGAGTGCATGGAGGGGTGGATTTCCTTGGGTCATACCATCACTGTTTGTTCTCTCTACCTGTTTCCTGTAGAGACATGTGATCAATCAGACCTTGATGTTCTCATTGAGCAGTTGCCATTTCCCTTTTTAATCCTGAGGTGCTTTAATGGACATCATTCCATTTGGGGAAGTGCTGATATTAATCGGAGGGTTTGCTCTGTAGGACATATGCTTTCTGATCACAACCTTTCTCTTTTAAATACTGGTTCTTCTACTTATTTTCATGCACCTAGTCAGTCCTTTATTGCTATTGATCTCTCTATTTGTGGAGGATTGACAATAATCCACAAGGTCGTGATCATTTTAATATAATTTGGAGAGAGACTAGACTATTCGATGCCACCCATTCTGTGTGCCCTGGTTGAAGCTGAATCAAGCAAACTGGCACTCTTTCACTGCTCTTTCAGAACTTGATCCCACCATTGTCTGTCAGCCATCAATAGATGACTGTGTAGCAGCAGTAACTTACTCTATTATACAAGCAGCTGCTCAATGTATTCCTAAAACCTCAACATGTTTTCCAATGTATCCTCGTTCATGGTGGAATCCTGCATGTCACATGGCACGGAAGGCTCAAAAATGGGCCTGGGATACTTTCTGTAGATATCCCACACTCGTCAACCACATCTCTTTTAAGTGGGCCTGTGCACGTGTTAGGTGGGTAAGACATCAAAGCCAGAAGGAATTTTTTACTAAGTTCACAACCAGTTACATAGTCATATGGTACAAGATTCAAAAGGTCATTGGGAAATATAATTCTGCTCCCCTCTCGATCTTACTCTCTGATGGCCAGGAAGCAGCTGGTACCCAGAGCATTTGCCGAAAGTAGGTGAAAACCTTTGCCGGGTATCTAGCACTTTTGCTTTTTCTAGCACCATCAAGACTCAGGCAGAGCAGTTACCTCTTTCCTTCCGAGCTAATTGTCTGTATGACTACAATTGTCCCTTTACACTGATGCAACTCAAACTAGCCCTTCATTGGTCTAGCAGTACATCGGTTGGACCTAATGATGCACACTATGAAATGCTGCACCCTCTATTTCGTGCTTCTCTTGCAATTTTTCTGATTGTTTTAATCAGATAAGGCAGGAAAAGGTTTTTCCTGATGCTTGGCACCAGGCTATTGTTTTCCCTTTCTCTAAGCCTGGGAAGAACCCCAAGATTCCTTCAAACTACCATCCAATTGCTTTGATGAGCTGTCTCTGTAAGACCTAAGAGAAGATGGTTAATTCTCGTCTTGTTTGGTTCCTCAAATTAAACAACCTCCTATTGCCCACCCAGTGTGGGTTCCAACTACAGTGTTCCACCGTGGACTACTGGATTCACAAAAGCCTTTCTCAATCAACATCTTGTATCTGTATTTTTTGACATTGAGAAGGCTTATGCCACAACATGGAGATATGGCATTTTGCAAGACCTCCATATATATGGATTTTGTGACCATTTGCCCATTTTTTGCTCAAACACTTTCTACAGGAACTTGGAATCCCTCAGGGCTGTGTTTTGAGTGTGGTACTTTTCAGTATAAATATTAAAGCCATTGCTGAAGAACTCCGTGTCACTGTTGCAAATGGGCTCTATGTTGATGACTTTCAGTTGTCAAACATGAGGTATATTGAGAGGCAGCTACAGACTGTCCTCAATCGTTTACTGAAGTGGAACACAGGAAACAGCTTTAACTTCTCTCTCTCTAAAACTATTTGTGTGCACTTTTGGTGCCAACGGGGTATTCACCTTGATCCTGAACTCTGTATCAGTGAAGCTGTGCTGCATGTGGTCCTAGAGACGATGTTCTTGGGGCTTATCTTTGACCATAAGCTGACCTTTATATACCACACATCAAGCAGCTACAGGTCAAATTTACAAGACCACTGAACATCCTCCATGTCCTCTCTTCCACCACTTGGGAAGTGGTTCGATGTTTCATGCTAAAGACATATCGTGCTCTTATTTGATTGCAACTTAATTTTTGATCACTCGTCTCTGTGTCTGCCAGATCCTTGGCCTTAAAGATATTGGACCCCATTCATCATCAAGGACTTTGGTTCTGCACTGGGGCTTTCTGTACTTCCCCAGTTCAGAGCTAATAGACAGTGTCTCATAAACCATTTTTGTACCTCCGCTGTCTTTACCATATGCTTCAAACCTTCGTTCCTCACCAAAGCATCCCACCTGGGGTTGTGTTTTCCTTCCTCGGTAGGCCATACTTTTTCATACCAGACAATCTGCCATTGCCCCTTTTGGCCTTTATATCAAGGTGCAGTTGGATGAATTGGGTTTGACCTTGGATAACATTGTTGTATCCACTGGTCAATTCATCCCACCATGGCTTCTTACAGTCCCCAAATGTGATCTTTTTTAAGTCATCTGAGAAAAGCAGACATTCCCAATTGGAAATACTGTCTGTTATTTGCTGAACATTTTTTGGACCATCCTTCCATTCCTATTTATACAGATGGTTTGAAATCAGGTGACTGTGTGGGTTCTGCCATGATTTTTTGTGGTTTGGTGGTTGCACACAGAATACCCTCTGCTTTATTTATACTGACTCGCTTAGTTCTCTACTGGCCCTGGAATTGCTTTACATTGGTTCACACCCTGTTTTTGCTGATATTCAAAACTCACTGGTCCATTTCTCTTTAACATCTACTTCTATCCAGTTTTTCTGGATACCATTCTTCGTTGGAATTCACATGAAATAGCTTGCCGACACTGCAGCTAAATCTATCTTATCACCACTCTGCCTGTTCCATACATGGTCTTTGGTCCTGTATTCAAGGCTTGGCTCCATGTCAGCTGGCAGTTGACTTGTAGTGAGCAATGCAAAAACAAGCTTTTCCAAATAAAACCCCATGTCAGACTTTGGTTGTCTTGCATCCGTAAAGATCGGGAAGAGGAAGTTGTTCTAACTAGACAATGCATTGGTCACAATTTTTTAACTCATCATTTTCTTTTATCTGGAACTGATGCACCAGTGTGTAGTCTGTGTAACATTCAGATCACAATTAGCCACATCTTGCTATCTTGCTCTTGTTACAACTCTCAACAATGGCACCATTTTAAACATGTTCTGTCTCAAGTTTTGTCCATAACATTAGACAGTGTTATTAGTGATAGTAACACTGTCCACCTTGGTCATGTTTTTTAGTTTTTTTTAAAGGCCATTAACCTTTTTAATGCCATTTAAATTTTTAACTTTATACATTAGACCTTTTTTTAATGCAATTACCTTTTAAGAATCAAAGTCCATCTAGTTCGATTTGAAATTAGAAAATGACCGTAATGTTAAATAACTTGAAACCAGGACTGGAAAGGCCAACTTCGGGTGACTAATGCTGCTGGCGAGTTATTATTAAAACTTTGCTACAAGTCTTATAAAACTTTTATTACTTTACTTTTTGAAAATAGTCATGAAGTCAAATAACTTGGAACCGTTACTAGAAAGTCCAACTTCAGTTGACTGACGGTGGCTTTTGAACTTACCTCTTAGTCTTCCTGGCTGGTTACAATAATTACAGTTATGCAACAAAGTCCTCTACAACTTGTATTACTGTAGTTTTTCTCTTACTGCTGTAGACTAGATGTAAACATTGGTTTTATGCTTTTTTTAATCTTTGTTTTGTTTTACCTTAATTTCTTTTTATAAATTTTACTAAATTTACTTTAATTTTAACTTTTTATCAGATGCTTGGCACAGATAACCTATCTGTTTTGTTCCGTAAAACACAAAACCAAGAAACCAAACAACCAAATGTCTTGAGGATTTCTACTTGTCTATTGTAATAATACTCAGATTTTGTCTGTTAGGATAATGTATGCATATCTTACCATCTAAATATGCATGTGCACATATCATTTTTGTAATATATACACAAACGTATTTTTATATTGGCTCCTTTGCATGACTATAAAGACATTGTAATGCTTCTTCGATGTAATTATAACTGAGTTTATTATTACACACATATAAAGATGTGCTTAACATGAGGCTACTTTATAATGTTTAACAGCACTACTGTTTTGTGACAAAGGGAAATAGCTTTTCAAGACATATATAGGACTACCTTGTCTTATTTCAGAATCTTAACACTATTAACAATGAGTGTTAAACTTCTATTATGTGAAAGAATTGACTTGCATAAAAATATAGGTTGACCAAAGTTTTGGGTCTTATTTTTGAAGAAACTCAAACATTGTTTTGATTATAAATCAGTAATTTAAAAATGTTCATCTACCCTATGATTAAAAAATCCGGTCTCGCTATGTAAGAGACTTAAGAATTACATAAAACAAGGACCAAAGTGTGGTTCAGTGGGCAAACATGGTTACATATTAATATTATTTTTTCAGCAGCAACAAATACTGGATCATTATTAGCTTATTTTCTCTACTTTAGATGAGATCTGATTTTATTTCCTTAAAATTAATTTCATCTGTTGATTTCTTCCTTACTTTTGCTATATACTCTTTCATTTGTACTAACAATGCTGTTACTTTTATTGAGTTAAAGTTTTTAAGGATGTTTTCCTTAGTTAGATGAATAGGATTAAAACTGGTGATATTATAACTTTAGTGGACAATTTGCTTTTCAATTTACACATTCAAAATGTACCCACATAATGCCCTAAATGATAAAATAATCTACCCTTAAAGCAGCTGAAATTTGCTTTTATCCACTGTTTTCCTGCCTTTCTGTTAAATGTCTATAAAAATATTTTAATAATTTGTTTTTTAAATTGATTGTTAATAAGGAATAATTCTTCATTGGAAATACAGTAGTATAAGATTTGAAGTTAATGGATAGGATGATATGTAGTTTTATATAGAGGATATTTTTTAGAGAAATATATCTGGTGTAACAACTTGTATTGTGAGATTATAGTTTAAAATAATCACAATATTATTTTGTAACTTTCAGATGGTGATTTAGAGGATGGAGTCGCATCAAACCAATCTCTGTAATTCTTGTGTTTCTAAAGAGGAACTGTATGATCACGACTTCCAGATGTAGTGGACGAGGATAACATAAGATTGGTTAAGACGTTTGGAACATGAAAGCTTATCCATTTGTTATGTAACCTTTCAGACCATACACCAGTGGAGAAGAAGAACTATTTGTAGACCAGTCTTTAAAAGTAAATAAAGACTTATAACAATGAAGAAAACATTGAGGAAGTGATAGTTTTATTGAGCTCTTGCTGGTGAGTAGAACAGGCAAGAAAGATCACTTCCACCTTGGTTTAATCCTTTTCTCAGTGGCCGTTGGTGTGTTGTTCAGAGTAGAGCTCTCAGTGTCCCGAAATTTCTCATCATTTAATTTCCAAATTCAATTGGTCAGGTGTATATGTACAAACTAGTCTGCTCACTTTGGTGTATAATATCAGTTTCTTGAAAAACATTTGTTTTTTTCTCCAGATTAACAACAAATCATGCATCTGAGAGAGTCACTGTCATCATTGTGTTACTGCATTAAATTTCTTGTCCAGTCCTTTTCAGTGCTGCCTTCTGTATGTGTCAGGTGTTGTTGCTGCTTATATTGTGATACTTTCTTTCACGGTTCTTTAGTACTGTTGATTGTTGTTTGAAATAATTTAAGAAGAAACATATATCCATCATTCCTTTTTTTCATAGAAAAAAAACATTTTATTGGGATATATTCCACTTGACATTTGTCTCCCCAACAGGTTTGTTTATAGATTACAACAGGCTTTTGTCACTTTTCTAGATATTTGTTTACTTCATATTCTTTGTTTGTTCAAATAGTACAGAGTTTGGTTAAAGAAACATTAAAGGTAGAAGAAAATGGATAGTCTTAGCACTGCTTGGCTTGCTGTGTTTGAGAAAAAT
Source organism: Carcinoscorpius rotundicauda (assembly GCA_011833715.1). Taxonomy (NCBI): domain Eukaryota; kingdom Metazoa; phylum Arthropoda; class Merostomata; order Xiphosura; family Limulidae; genus Carcinoscorpius; species Carcinoscorpius rotundicauda. The sequence goes on along the minus strand of CM022394.1, from coordinate 7,320,188 downwards.
CTACATCAAAACTTTTGCCTCAGATATTTCTATTAAGAGAAAATTGAACAAATTATTATTTTATTGGCTTCTAGATATATATTTATTAAAACGTTAATACTCTTACCTTTTGTACAGATGTGGCAATAAAGCATATTGGAACAAGCTTATAGTTTTAGGAACTGAATTCTGCTGAGTTAAAGTTAGCTTTAGTTTGACAGTCACTTGACTCATGTCTATGAATGTTCACTTGCCTGTCAGTTGTGTTAGCAGCATTATATTTTGTCAAAAAATGTATTTGATGCTTCAAAATAATGAACTGGAAATTTCATTTTAAATGGTTAGATTGTACATGTCCATTGACAGAACAATAATAAGTGAATTTACAGTTTGACAGTTGTGTTCCTCTACCCTGTAAAGTTAAGTGAATGTTTGTGTCAATCATGCTTACAGGGTTGTAAGCAGTTATTTGTGAACACGTGAAGAACTAATTTCCAGTAAGAAATGTTTGAAGCTTAAAGAATTGAATATATGTTTTGATGAGTCATGCATGGGCAAACTGATTACTAAGGATAATGATTGTGAGAAACTTGTTACTAAATAGTGACAAGCTGATTACAAAGGATAATGATTGTGAGAAACTTGTTACTAAATAGTGACAAGCTGATTACTAAGGATAATGATTGTAAGAAACTTGTTACTAAATAGTGACAAGCTGATTACTAAGGATAGTGATTGTAAGAAACATGTTACTAGATAGTGACAAGCTGATTACTAAGGATAGTGATTGTAAGAAACATGTTACTAGATAGTGACAAGCTGATTACTAAGGATAGTGATTGTAAGAAACATGTTACTAGATAGTGACAAGCTGATTACTAAGGATAGTGATTGTAAGAAACATGTTACTAGATAGTGACAAGCTGATTACTAAGGATAGTGATTGTAAGAAACATGTTACTAGATAGTGACAAGCTGATTACTAAGGATAGTGATTGTAAGAAACATGTTACTAGATAGTGACAAGCTGATTACTAAGGATAGTGATTGTAAGAAACATGTTACTAGATAGCAGTAAACTTATTACTAAGGATAATAATTTTAAGAAACGTGTTATCACTAGATAGCAGTAAAGTGATTACTAAGGATAATGATTTTAAGAAACGTGTTATCACTAGATAGCAGTAAACTGATTACTAAGGATAATGATTTTAAGAAACATGTTACTAGATAGTTGCAGGTTTTTATACTTTCATAAAACCTTGAAACAAATTGTTTGAAGAGGATTCCTAAAAAGAGCCTAGGTTTATTTATGGAAGTTTTAAGAATTGTGTGTTTCACTGATAAAGTATATTTCATGTTTCTGATTAAATCTATGAAATCAGTGTTTTCTAGTTATATGCTCTTCAGATTCAGCTTGACCCATTCTTGTTTATTAATGTGTATGAAGCACACAGTCACATCAGCAATTCATCAATGTGGAATATTACCTTCAGAGGAAGTAAAATAATTTATTTTTATTTATTGACATTTGTTTGAAAAAAAGACAATTTTCTGAAAAATTCTGAAAATAGTTGTTTGGAAAATATAACCTAAAAAAAGTCTAAAATTTATCCAAAGTTATGGAAAATAAACCATAAAGTTTCCTGGAAATTTGTTTGTAAACTAGGAGTCATCTACTCAGGTAAGAGAAATAACTGTATAGAAAAAGTAATAACTTAGCACACATTTATTTTACTTGATAGATTCTGTTGCAACTGACAGATATTTGATGACCAGCAGCGACAAAAGTGTAATGACAGTATTGTACCTGTTAAACTGAAACATTATAATTGTGTAATGACAGTATTGTACCTGTTAAACTGAAACATTATAATTGTGTAATGACAGTATTGTACCTGTTAAACTGGAACATTATAATTGTGTAATGACACTATTGTACCTGTTAAACTGAAACATTATAATTGTGTAATGACAGTATTGTACCTGTTAAACTGAAACATTATAATTGTGTAATGACAGTATTGTACCTGTTAAACTGGAACATTATAATTGTGTAATGACAGTATTGTACCTGTTAAACTGAAACATTATAATTATGTAATGACACTATTGTACCTGTTAAACTGGAACATTATAATTGTGTAATGACAGTATTGTACCTGTTAAACTGAAACATTATAATTGTGTAATGACAGTATTGTACCTGTTAAACTGAAACATTATAATTATGTAATGACACTATTGTACCTGTTAAACTGGAACATTATAATTGTGTAATGACAGTATTGTACCTGTTAAACTGAAACATTACCACTTCTTTTCTCAAACTGTAATCTTGTTCCAAGTTTTTAATAATATTGACTTATGATAGTTTATTTTTGTTATTTAATTTTCTTTAAAATTTGATAAATATAGTTTTAAAAGTGGGTAAGCTTAAGGGGATTACATATTTCTGTGTTTGTGTTCCAGTTGTATCATGGATGATTTTGTGTAAGGCAGCTATATGTCACAAACACTAAAGTACAGTAATAACCTGTAGATACAAAAGGAATAGGAATGTTGTCGACCATTTGTAACAAGAACTAGACATGAAACATGTTTCACATAAAAGATAGTTATTGATGTAAATAGAGCTAAAAGATGGGTTTTTGTCATCCTGTTACTGCTTTACGTAGGACTGCGTTGAAGCACAAGCAAAGTGCAGATATTATTTGTAATATTTATTAAAAGATGGCTTTCATTATGAATGCTTTAAGAAACGATACTTTGCAAGGAATTTAACTCCACACACAAGAACAACCTGATAATTTACAAAAACAAATGTGGATATCGCTGTTATTACTTGAACAGAAGCTATCAATTTACATGAATGTTGCTAATGGCTTAAACATAAGTTGTGAATTCACAGAGTTTCTTGTATTCACTAATGCACTCTCAAGAATGCTGAAATCTTCAACAGAAATGTTCTCACAATCTTGATAGTTTAAGTACCTACTTTCAGTTTGTTTTAAAATAAGATTCCAACAACTCTATATTAAAAACAATAATGAAAACCTTCAAATTTGCTCATGTGTAAAACCAGAGTATTCCTTTAATGTCAAAGTTTTACACGCTTTATATTTGTAACATTATTGTTTCTTTGTCAATGATTACACTAAAATATTCTAGAGTGGCCAGTTTTCTCTAGGACTAAGAGATAAAATGTTTACTCTGTTTTTAACTAAATACAAAAATAAATCGACCAAAATGATAAAATGTTCTTGAGCTCCCAAAAGTACAATGAAAGTTGAGCAGTGTTTCAAATTCTGTATGATGTCATAAGTAGTTTTTGAACTGTCTTTTCATTCATTTTATTTTATTCTATGATAATGTATTATTTATCAATATCAAAACATAGTTTTTGTTTTATTTTGTTAAAATGACTGAAAGATAACCACAAGTATTGTAAGTTTTATTTATCACTTACATTGTGGATAATATTAGTGTAGTGTAAATTGATATCCATATGAGACAAATAAATAATATATAAATATTTCCCGTATTATAAGCAGTGACTTACGACTAGTGTTTCATGAAATATTAATCATAGGAAATAGTATGCATCATGAACTCACTGTCTTCCTAAAATTTTAACAATCTAGAATTAGTTATTTCAATCCAAAAATCACTAGTAGTTGTGGAGGTTTAGTGGTATTAATTAAAACTAAGGGACTCGTTTGAAGCACATGTGGTATTCTTCCAATACTAGTATTGGAATACTTGGAATACTTCCAATATTCGTATTGCAAGCTTGAATTTCACTCATTTTTTCCTTTTTTACAAAAGTAGCAACACTATGGCATTATTGGAAAACATATTTAAGTTTCAGGATTACATATTTTTTGTTTGATTATCTGGAAATGTACATAATGAGTATGTGCGAAATGTGTAATAAGTAATAGAACACATACAATGTGCTAATGCAGTCGCATCAGAACCAGTAGATGTTTTTTTATCCCAATGAAAGGAAACTATAAATAATTAATGGTTAAAAGTTTTAATGATTTATGTGTCGGAAAGGACCTGTGATTTTTATTGGAACGTTAGACATAGTGCTCGAAGCATACAGATACATGCTTTTAGCTAGATGACGTTCATTACTTTCTCCTGGCTTCATTACTTGCCTGGCACGTATCTGAATTTATCCTTTGTCATGGTTTTGCTCTTGGTAAAGACTTGCTCATGTTTTTTTTTTATTGTTATCCAAAAGAGAAAAGAGAATTTACTACGTTCATAAGACTTGGCACATGGCAAGCTCCAAGAGGAAAAGAGAGAGAGTTGGTTTGAATGAAATAAATATAAAACAAGACCATTGACTACGAAGGCCACAAGGTAGTTGAGCTCTTCAATTAATGTCCACATACACCAGTATACATTTTTTTTATTGCACCAAGATGTTGCTAAGCATGCCAAACAGCTGAAAGTTCTAGCAGTCATCAAGTTAATTAAAGACACTTCAAAGAACCAATGCCTCATCAGTAAGTCCACACACTTATAAAACTAGAAACTAGTCTTGGGTCTACAAGTGCATTATAAAAAGTCATGACTCAAGTACTCCTATTTGATTAGATTAGTTCAAGTTTTTAGTGGGTACTATTCACTAAGTTCTTTCCTTGTCAGCTCAAAATTATCAATGAGTAGTGCAGATAGTTCAGCTGCTTTGAAATGACCTTTTTATAAGACAACTTCAAAAATAATAATTGGTGAAATAGGATATTCTCAACTGCAAAATTTTTCATGACTTTTTACTAAAAGCTATTAAAGCACTGTGGGCTACCATATTAAAAACAAGCTAACTTCTGTTTATTAGTGGTGTTCACATAAAAGAACACAACAAATTTAATTGTCATGAAATTGAAGAGATCTTGGTAGATACTATTAAGTTTTCATGTGAATATGTGACTTAGAAGCACCTAATATTTATATCCATACTCAAATATGTACCTCATTTTCAGTGATTATTTGGAAGTATGAACCTCAGAACCACGATTCCTGTCCTAAGGTATACATACTTATCTTGCCTGTGTTGATTATTTTAAAATACTACATCTTTGTGTCCATATACAATGATGTAACATATTTCCATCAGTTATTTTACAATACTAGCTCTATAATCAAGTACCAAGGGATTACTGATCAAATAAATGATTTGGGAATGAACACCAAAATTTAAAGAACCTTAGGTCATTTATCTATTTTATATCTAGGTATTTTTTACTGTTGATTTTTTGTTTTGTGAATCTTTATCAGCCAGTTTATGTAAGTGTTACTGTCTTGTTATATTTTATTTGTATGGCTGCTTTTATACATGGTTACATGTAGGTGACGATGAATTTGTTTATCCCAAACCATACAAGTAAGGATATTTCTTTTATATGATTGTTTACATGCCACAACTATTACTGTTACTAGTTGTTTCTACTATTGTCAAAGGAACCATACTCCAGCATGAAAATTGACAAAAGTTTGATGTAATCTGTTTAACATGTTTTCAGAATTTTAGAGGAAACAAATTGATTTAAGAAACATTTGAACAAAAAAAGTGTATCTATTTCATGGTAATTTATAAAGGCTTAAGTATGACATTGAATTGCAGCCTGATAAAAAATTGAAATTAGGTTAATACTTGGAATTTTCTTTGAAGTGTTTCTCAGCTGATCTTCAATACCTATGTATTTTGAAACAGTGATTTTATTTTTATAAAGGTGTCGCTTTTCTGGTTCAGTCATCTGGTTAATTAGAATTAGTAAAGGTGAATTTTGTGTGAACCTTTCAGTCTTTGTCTGAAAGCTTTGCTTCCTTAAATAGAATATACATTGGGTTTTAGTATGACATTAGCGTGAAATGTCTATTAATAGGTGGAGACTGTATTTTCACGATGTTTATAATGATAGAAATCAGACACAGAATTAGTTCTTATGTATGTACAAGCTATCTGAAGATTAGTGACTATTGGTAGGTCTCAAGTGTACATAAGGTCATGAAAACGCTTGTATTTTATAAATAGAGAATTAGTTGTGATGATAATCACTTTACTAGTGGGTAAATAGAGATTGGTTTCTGATGTGTTGATTTGATTGTATAGTCTGTAGTAACGAATTATTATTTTAATCATGTAGAATATTTGTGAATAAAGTACTATTTTCATTTTAAGTAAAGATCAGGAATAGTTAACTTATTGTTGAAACACTGGTATCAAAACTTCGTGAAACTTTATATTCCTTAGCTATACATGTGATACAGTTGTAGTGAAAGAATGAAGTTAATATGAATAGAACTGCCAGTTTAATAAACAATAATAATAATAATAAAGAAACAGGGACTAGATGTAAAATGCTACAAGGATTGTATGATTACTATAAGAAGCTGGAAGTAATCAACAATAATAAAGAAAAAAAGGTCTAGATGTGAAACAAATTCTAAGGAATGTAAGATTATTGTAATTTAATCATTGAGAATAAAAAAACTGAAATTAATAAACAACAATAAAGAAACAGGGACTAGATGTAAAACATACGTGGAATGTATGATTATTGTAAGTGAAACACTCAGAATAAGAAACTGTAACTAATCAACAACAACAATAATAATAATGAAACAGAGAACAGATGTAAAACAAATTCTAAGTAATGTATGATTATTGAAAGTCGAACAATCAGAATAAGAAACTGAAAGTAATCAACAACATCAATAAAGAAACAGGGACTAGATGTGAAACAAACTACATGGAATGTATGATTATTGTAAGTGAAACACTCAGAATAAGAAACTGTAACTAATCAACAACAACAATAATAATAATGAAACAGAGAACAGATACTATAGAATGTATGTTTATTGTAAAGGAAACAGTGAGAATAAGAAACTTAAATTAATTAACAACAATAAAGAAACAGGGACTAGATGTGAAACAAACTACATGGAATGTGTGATTATTGTAAGCGAAAGAGTCGGAATAAGAAACTCAAATTAATCAACAACAATAATAACAAAAAAGAGGGACTAAATGTAAAACTACATGAAATAGATGATTATTGTAAGTGAAACAGTCGAAATAAGAAACTGAAAGTAATCAACCTCAATAACAATAAAGAAACAGGTACTAAATGTAAAACAAACGACATGGAATGTGTGATTATTGTAAGTGAAATAGTCGGAATAAGAAACTGAAATTAATCAGCAACATCAATAAAGAAACAGACTAGATGTAAAACAAACTACATGGAATAGACGATTATTGTGAGTGAAACAATCGGAATAAGAAACTGAAAGTAATCAACATCAATAAAGAAACAGACTAGATGTAAATACTAAATGGAGTCTGAGTATTGTGAGTGAAACAGTCGGAATAAGAAACTGAAATTAATCAACAATAAAGAAACAGAAACAAGATGTAAAACCAACTGCAATGAATGTATTGCTAGTGTAAAATGAAACAGTTGGAATGAGACACTGAAACTAATCAAAACCAATAATAATAAAGAAACGGACTAAATGTAAAACAAAGTACATGGAATGTATGATTATTGTAAGTGAAACAGTCGGAATAAGAAACTGAAAGTAATCAACAACATCAATAAAGAAACAGGGAGTAGATGTAACACAAACTACATAAAATGTATGATTACTATAAGAAACTGAAACTAATCAACAACAACAATAATAAAGAAACAAGGACTAGATGTAATAAAAACTAAGGAATGTATGATTATTGTCAGTGAAACAATCATAATAAGAAACTGAAATTAATCAACAACAATAATAATAAGGAAACAGAGACTAGATGTGAAACAAATTATGTGTGTATGATTATTTTAATTGAAACAGTGAGAATAAGAAACTGATAGTAATGAACAATAATAATAAAGAAACTGGAATTAGATGTGAAACAGATTCTATAGAATGTATGTTTATTGTAAATGAAACAGTGAGAATAAGAAACTTAAATTAATTAACAACAATAAAGAAACAGGGACTAGATGTAAAACAAACTACAAGGAATGTATGATTATTGTAAGTTAATCAGTAAGAATATGAAACTTAAATTAATCACCAACAACAATAAAGAAACAGGGACTAGATGTAAAACAAACTACAAGGAATGTATGATTATTGTAAGTTAATCAGTAAGAATATGAAACTTAAATTAATCACCAACAACAATAAAGAAACAGGGAGTAGATGTGAAACAAACTCTAAGAAACTTATGATTATTGAAAGTGAAACAGAATAAGAAACGGAAATTAACAACATTAATAAAAAACACGGACTAGATGTAAAAGAAATTCAAAGGAATGTATGATTTTTGTAAGTGAAATATGCTGAATAAAAAAACTGAAATTAATAACACTAACAATAAAGAAACTGGGTCTGGATGTAAAACAAACTACAAGAAATGTATAATTAATAGAAGGGAAACAGAATAAGAAACTGAAACTAATCAACAACAATTATAATAAAGAAACAAGGACTATGTAAAACAAACTACAAGAAACGTATGTTTATTGTAAGTGAAACAGTCGCAATAAGAAACAAACTAATCAAAAATAATAATAGCAATAAAGAAACTGGGACTAGATGTAAAACAAACTGCAATAAATGTATGATTATTATAAGTGAAACAGTCGTAATAAAAACTGAAAGTAATCAACAACAATAATAATAAAGAAAGAGGGACTAAATATAAAATAAACTACATGGAATATATAATTATTGTGAGTGAAACAGTGAATTAGATTCTGAAAGAAATAAAAAAATTAATGAATAATTAGGGACTAGATGTAAAACAAACTCTAAGAAACTTATGATTATTGTTAGTGAAACAGTAAGAATAAGAAACTAAAACTAACCAACAATAATAATAATAACAGGGACTAGATGTAAAACTAACTACAATAAATGTATGATTATTATGAGTGAAACAGTCGGAAAAAGAAACTGAAATTAATCAGCAACAATAATAATGAAGTAAAAGAGATTACATATGGAATAAACTCTAAGGAATGTATGATTTTTGTAAGTTAAACAGTCAGAATAAGAAACTGAAACTAATCAACAACAATAATAATAAAGAAACATGGTCTATTTATAAAAAAAGAAAGAAATGTATGATTATTTTAAGTGAAACAGTCAGAATATGAAAGTAAATTAATCACAAACAATACAAAAACAGGGACTTTATTTAAAAGAAACTCCAAGGATTCTATGATTATTGTAAGTGAATCAGTAAGAATATGAAACTGAAATTAATCAAAACCAATAAAGAAACAGGGTGTAGATGTAAAACAAACATTAAGAAACTTATGATGACTGAAAGTCAATCAGTGAGGATAAGAAACTGGAAATACTCAGCAACATCAACAAAAGACATGGACAAGATGTGAAACAAAAACTAAGGAATGTATGATTATTGAAAGTCAAACAATCGGAATAAGAAACTGAAAGTAATCAACAACATCAATAAAGAAACAGAGTAGATGTGAAACAAACTACATGGAATAGACGATTATTGTGAATGAAACAGTCGGAATAAGAATCTAAAAGTTATCAACCACAATAAAGAAACAGGGACTAGATGTGAAACAAACTACATGTAATAGATGATTATTGTGAGTGAAACAGTCGGAATAAGATTGTTTAGAATTAAGCACAAAGCTACACAATGGACTATCTGTGCTCTGCCCACCACGGGTATCGAAACCCGGATTTTAGCGTGTAAGTCCGCAGACAAACAGCTGAGCCACTGGGGGGCTCGGAATAAGAAACTAAAAGTAATCAACAACAATAATAAGAAAGAAGGACTCGATGTAAAAAACTACATGAAATATATGATTATTTTAAGTGAAACAGTCAGAAAAAGTAACTGAAATTAATCAAGAACAATAATAATAAAGAAATAGGGACACGATTTGAAATATATTCGAAGGAATGTATGATTATCATAAGTGAATCATAGAGAATAAGAATATGAAATTAAGCAACAACAATAATAATAAAGAAACAGGGTCCAGTTGTTAAACAAATTAAGGAATGTAGGATTATTCTAAGTGAAACAGTTAGAATATTAAAGGGAAATTAATAACAAACAATAATAATTAACAGAGACTATATTTAAAGGAAACTCTAAGGATTGTATGATTATTGTAAGTTAATCAGTAAGAATGTGAAACTGAAATTAATCAACAACAACAATAAAGAAACAGGGACTAGATGTAAAACAATCTCTTAGAAACTTACGATTATTGTACGTGAAACAGTTAGAATAAGAAACTGAAATTAATCAACAACAATGATGATAAAGTTTATTTGTTTGTTTTGGAATTTCGCACAAAGCTACTCGAGGGCTGTCTGTGCTAGCCGTCCCTAATTTAGCAGTGTAAGACTAGAGGGAAGGCAGCTAGTCATCACAACCCACCGCCAACTCTCGGGCTACTCTTTTACCAACGAAAAGTGGGATTAACCGTCACATTATAACGCCCCCACGACTGAGAGGGCGAGCATGTTTGGCGCGAACCCGCGACTCTCAGATTACGGAGCGCACGCCTTAACGCGCTAGGCCATGCCAGGCCCATGATTATAAAGAAACATGTACTAGATATAGAACAAATTTTAAGGAATGTATGATTATTGTAAGTTAAAAAGTCAGAAAAAGAAACTAAAATTAATCAACAACAATAATAAAAAACACGGAGGTAATGAACTGCAAGCAGTATGTAATTATTATAAGTGAAACAACCAGTATTTTTGTATCGTCTTTCCCTTCCACAGAATGATGTCTTGTAATTATGTCACAAAACATGTCCTTAAAATAAAAATTATATGTAGCCATGGCTGTTTTTGTCAAGGGTAATTCAGATTTGTAATATTTTTGAACATTTGTTCTTTTGGGATGTGGCAATGATTAGCTTAAGTTTTTACTGGGATCCTGTACACTTGTGTCTCCACGACAGGCAATTGCTGTCCATTATACAAAGTTTCATTATTATTTTCTAATGTAATGAATAATTATTCACCTTTTTCCAGTTGGCAAGTGTTTAAATGAATATTCATAATCAGCTAAATCTCATTTTACTGGTAAATTAATTACGACTTTGTAGAGTTTGGAATTACATACTAATTATTTTTTCTTTGGAAGATGCCAAGAATTCACATATTTAGTGAACACACCTTACAGTAGTATACACAACAGATGATATGTGCGTGTGTATGAAAAATGGTCTTTCATCAGTAGTACGTATTTAGTATATATAGCTTACTATACGTGTATATATATATAAATGTATCAAATAGTCTTATAACGGTGATACCTATCTATTAAACGCAGCTCACTATACATGTGTAATTTCTAATTTTCTTATGTGGGGCTCACAAATTGAAGGTTATGATTGATATACGGTATATCCTCACGCAATGTGGGTCCTACATCCACAGCCACCTCCAAAACCGAGGATATATTTTATTTATAGCTTGTACCCTAGAATCCCTTTTTCTTTTGAATTTCATGTTAATGTGTTTTGGATTATGGCTTGATATATTTTATGGTTATAATTAATCAGAGGCTGAGATTTGCTGTTTCTAATGCAGTCTTTCCTCATGATTTTGGATTATTCATTTAACTTTATTTAGATATAAATTTAATTTTACGACACATAAACACGCACACGTATAACAAGCTGTATTTACTAAACATGTATGACTGTGTGTGTGTATATATATATATATAGCCATAAATCAAGACACATTAACATGAAATTATTTTTTAAAATGTGCTGCACATGTTTTTAAGGTATCCTAAGGTGCAAGTTTCAACGTGGTTTTATGAAATGTATCCTAAGTTTTGGAGGTGACTGTGGAAATAGGACCCACATTGCGGTGGGGATACACCATCTATCAGTCTTGACCTCCAATTCGCTAGTTTTACAAAATTAGAAATTAGGAGAGCAAGATGTGAATGCTCACGCCCACAACGTCCCACATCTATATTACTTTTCACTGCCTGCGGACAGTTGTGGGAAGATGACTGATCTCCCAATTTAAAATAAGAAAAGATAAACATAAAAAGATGAAAAAAGATAAAAAGTAATAAATAAAAATAAGATATTACAATTTGGGGATATGTAAGATAAAAATTACCATTTGAAATCAGCTTTTCCTTTTTTAATTTATTTACAACAACAAAAACAACAGTACAATGAATCATGTAAACCAAAACGAATATACTGTACATATATATTATGTACATGTGAGTCAGAAGAAAACAAAATACAAATTGAATAATAATAATAACAAATATATATAAATAGCAAAAAGAAAAAAATATGACACATACACAAAGCAAAAACATTAAATTTATACAAAGCAAAAAATAAATACATAAAAGTAATATTAAAGAAAGAACTCACAAATATATATATCATAAGCAAAAGTGGACGGCTCAGAATACAAGCTCGACACGACCTCCCACCAACGCACAGATAAGCAAGACATCCAGCTGCCACAGATGGAAAAAGTCCCAAGAGCTCAGCTACCGAAAGTCCGCATGGAGGCGGAGTAACAACCAAAACCTGGCCTTGCCCAATATTTTAATGTACGACGCTGGGTCCTGCTCGAAAACTAATTCGTTTCGAACAAGCCAGATGAGGTACTTAAAGACTGTTAAAGCGTACAGGAAAGAAAAAGCCAGGTGGCTTGGGAACAGGAATAGGCACGTGATACAGATCTCCACCGACATCGAACAGAGTGCCAACCCATGCAAGACAGACTCCACCTGAGTTTGGCACACGGGACACAACTAAGTTGTACAATAGTTCCATTGGTATGCCCTCACTGGAAGGATATTAAGCACAACGCGCCAGTTGAAAGCCTGGAGATAACTACCAACATGATGCAGCGTGACGCGGCCTCAAATAACATCCCACAGCAGAGCAGGGTGGTATTGTTCGATCCTATGGGAATATTCCGGGACCAGCAGGCGGCTGCATGGCACGACATCGCCTTATTGCCCCAACAGCGTCAACGTACCAGGGAGAAGGGTCAAAACACATTGGTATTTGTAGGCTCAAGGGAACACTAAAGAGTCTGCTACTCTGTGCAATCCAAGTATCGAATGATGTGGCAACAACGATGACCCTCTAAGGACAGACAGCAAAATGTGATAGACAGGAAGAGAGAAAAACACTGGGTCCAGTTTTCCCTTGCGAGGCGGCTCGTGAAAAAATGAACCCAAGTGACAGGGGAAAAGGTCCAGTCCAAACCGAATGGGGAGTCGGCAGACGAGGCCTATTTGCCCAAACCCCGAGCCATAGAGTCAGGATAGTTGAGCTGGGCAGCGCTGGCACTAGAGTAATAAGGACTATGACCAGCGCTGACCCCAATGACGTTAAGTTCTTTAGGAACAGGTTCACACCGACTTCATGCACGACGTATTTCACACTCATATCCCTCGGCAAATGGAGGCCACGCACCGAGACCAAGTGATACAGATAAGAGAGCAGGCACTCGACTACCAACGCAAAAAGCGAAGGAGGCAATGGGCAACCCTGATGAACTCCTTGTAAGATGAAGGAAGAGGTCAGGTACCCGTTAACCAAGAGCCTACTCGAATTAGTCGCGTTCGTGGCTTTCACGTACTAGACAAAAACTGGAGGGAGGCCACGCCTCTCCAGAACGAACCACAGAAAGCCAAGGTGAACTCGATCGAAAGCTTTGCTCTAATCGAGGGACAAAAAGACCGCATACCAGCTTGCTTCAACCGTAAGGCACAGGCTTCCTTGAGACCCGCACAACAGGACCTGGTAACAGACGTGACAGAACAGAGCTCTCGGACAGGGGCAATCAGTTCGTCTCCAACCTCATCCTCGGCAAGAAGGAAGACATTGAGCCTCCACACACCAGAACCACGAGAAACGGGGACAGAATCCCAGAATGTGGTGAGAAGCGCCCAATAATTGGACACGTAAAATGATACATCCCCAACCTGGTGAACTGCAGCTCTGCTAAGGCTCTGCTGAAGGCCTGGTGTTACATAGAACCTGTTAAGGTGACAAGAAATGCCTCGACCAGTGCAAGTAGCTACAAAAGCAGACCCATGCAGCACACACCAGACATTTGGAAGTCGAAATCCGAAAGCATTATGTGCAGAGACGGCGTACACCGATCACCAGGGTAGCAAGGCCATGGGCACCACAGAATGGATGGACCGTGGCCGATCAGAGTCTGGTCGGATGGCCGTAGCCATACCGACCTGCAGTCGAGGTACGCCCGCGCACATACACACACACACAGGAAGGTCATGACTAAGGTAACATAATACTCGACCACAATTCTCAGGAAAATACTGACTAAACAGCACACGGTTCGCAACTAACACTGATGCATACAGATTAACACTACGAGAACAACGGCACTTGTCAAGTGAGAAAACTGCCACCAATAAATTTTAAATTTATTTACAACAGTAGTCGGTACAAGCACGTACTAGACAAAAACTGGAGGGAGGCCACGCCTCTCCAGAACAAACCACAGAAAGCCATGGTGAACTCGATCGAAAGCTTTGCTCTAATCGAGGGACAGAAAGACCGCAGGGATATCCCGATCCATGATGTAATGGAACAAGTCTCTAAAAAGCACCAGATTTTGTTGGATACTTCTGACCCTCACGCCACATGTCTGAGTGCAGCGGACCAGGAAATGAGGGAGACATTGAGCCTCCACACACCAGGGTCCTTAGAAACGAAGACGAAATCCCAGAATGTGGCGAGGAGCGCCAGATTATCGGACACGTAAAACGAAACATCCTCAATCCGGTGAACTGCAGCTCTGCTGAAGGTCTGGTGTTACATACGTTTGTTTTTTCCTATTTTAGTCATATTAATATAAGATATGGTTGTGGGAGGAGCAGTTGTGAGAAGTTAAGTGCAGAACAATTTCCAAATGAACAGCTTTGATCACACAAACCTGAAAACAACAAATCCAGATTTTCTGTATTTGCTTTTCAACTATGACGCACTAATGACCCGTTTAAATAAATGATGATGCAGTCTTAATTCTAAATTCAAACAAAGGTGGAAGAAGTGACGCTTGGAATGGCTTTCTTATCTTTTATAGAGCATATATTTGAACAACAAATGTTTTACAGGATATTTGCTCCAAATGATCTAAAATAGTAATTTCAAATCTGAGAGGATTTCTCAGACTCTTTCATGTGTGACATGATGGTTAAGGAACTCAATCGTATTTTCTGCATTGTGGGTTAGAGTAACATTACCGGACACGATTATCATTTCAATTTTGAGGGCGTTCTAATGTTACAACTAATTCTACTTTTCCTTACTGAAAGAGAGTTCAAGCATATGCAGTGCGTGGTGTTGATTAGCTGCTTTTCACTCTAATATATCACTTTCAAATCAGTGGTGAGTAGTCCAGTTAGCCATCAAGTAGTTTTGTGTAAGATTCAGCAAACAAATAAATATAAAACAGTGAACTAATATTTAGTGTCAAACTAATTTTTACGTTTGTCACTCTCGTCTTACATCTGATTATATACTCTTATTACTCTCCTCTTACATGTAATTATATACTCTTATCACTCTCCTCCTACATCTGATTATATATTCTTGTCACTCTTCCCTTACATCTAATTATATATTCTTATCACTCTCCTCCTACATCTGATTATATATTTTTATCACTCTCCTCCTACATCTGATTATATACTCTTATCACTCTCCTCTTACACCTGATTATATACTCTTATCACTCTCCTCCTACATCTGATTATATACTCTTATCACTCTCCTCTTACATCTGATTATATATTCTTGTCACTCTTCCCTTACATCTAATTATATATTCTTATCACTCTCCTCCTACATCTGATTATATATTCTTATCACTCTCCTCCTGCATCTGATTATATATTCTTGTCACTCTTCCCTTACATCTAATTATATATTCTTATCACTCTCTTCCTACATCTGATTATATACTCTTATCACTCTCCTCTTACATCTGATTATATATTCTTATCACTCTCCTCCTACATCTGATTATCTACTCTTATCACTCTCCTCTTACATCTGATTATATATTCTTATCACTATCCTCCTACATCTGATTATATATTCTTATCACTCTCGTCTTACATCTGATTATATACTCTTATCACTCTCCTCTTACATCTGATTATATATTCTTATCACTCTTCTCTTACATCTGATTATATATTCTTATCACTATCCTCCTACATCTGATTATATATTCTTATCACTCTTTTCTTACATCTGATTATATACTCTTATCACTCTCGTCTTACATCTGATTATATACTCTTATCACTCTCCTCTTACACCTGATTATATATTCTTGTCACTCTTCCCTTACATCTGATTATATATTCTTGTCACTCTTCCCTTACATCTAATTATATATTCTTATCACTCTCTTCCTACATCTGATTATATACTCTTATCACTCTCGTCTTACATCTGATTATATATTCTTATCACTATCCTCCTACATCTGATTATATATTCTTATCACTCTCCTCCTACATCTGATTATCTACTCTTATCACTCTCCTCTTACATCTGATTATATATTCTTATCACTCTTCTCTTACATCTGATTATATATTCTTATCACTATCCTCCTACATCTGATTATATATTCTTATCACTCTTTTCTTACATCTGATTATATACTCTTATCACTCTCGTCTTACATCTGATTATATACTCTTATCACTCTCCTCTTACATCTGATTATATATTCTTATCACTCTCCTCCTACATCTGATTATCTACTCTTATCACTCTCCTCTTACATCTGATTATATATTCTTATCACTATCCTCCTACATCTGATTATATATTCTTATCACTCTCGTCTTACATCTGATTATATACTCTTATCACTCTCCTCTTACATCTGATTATATATTCTTATCACTCTTCTCTTACATCTGATTATATATTCTTATCACTATCCTCCTACATCTGATTATATATTCTTATCACTCTTTTCTTACATCTGATTATATACTGTTATCAGGACCCACATCTGATTATATATTCTTATCACTCTTGTCTTACATCTGATTATATACTCTTATCACTCTCCTCCTACATCTGATTATATATTCTTATCACTCTTCTCTTACATCTGATTATACACTCTTATCAGGACCCACATCTGATTGTATATTCTTATCACTCTCTTCCTACATCTGAGCCCGCCAGTGGCTCAGCGGTATGTCTGCGGACTTACACGCTAAAATCCGGGTTTCGATACCCGTGGTGGGCAGAGCACAGATAGCCCATTGTGTAGCTTTGTGCTTAATTCAAAACAACAACAACGACAACCTGCACCTGATTATATATTCTTGTTACTCTACTATTACATCTTATTATATACTCTTCTCAGTAAACAGATAAAATTGTTGGTTCCAATACTCAAACATATTTTTTGATCGTAACAATTTTATATTTCTCTTACTGATTTTAGCGTCGTTCTTTAAACAGTTTTAGATAATCTTTTGTTCTTCAAAATGTAAGAAATATATGTTATTTCCCCATTTTAGCCACTTGCATTAACAAAAGAAGATATGACTGCGGAAGGGGGGGTGTATTTCTGCACCATTTTTCAAATATTTTTATAGATTTACTCCCCGTATATCTGCTTCTATAATTAAATATTCTGCATGCTAAAACATTTAAATCTGCATGAAAGGAACTTCCTCATCTAATGCAACATCCAGAAGTGATAAAATATTTTTTAGAGCACGTCAAGTAGTCACATTTCTTCGAGAAAGCACCTTAATATGGAAGATTCATTGAGAAGGCGATGAAGATATTTAAATAATAGTATTGGTCCAGCTAACCTGTCGTAAGTTATAAATGTGGTGAAATTAAAATGACTTTGTACTCCCGTCATCCCTCACTTGATTCATAAGAGGATCATGAGTCTTTTGATAAGAATTCCAACATTTTATTAGGTTGTGATTTTGAAGTATCTCCAGATACTGTGTGCCATTTTTAGAAAAGATAAAGAAGTGAGTATTTGTAGGAACTCGGATATTCTTTTAGCTGATTAGCGATACAACAATGCCTGAAAGATAAACATAAAACGGCAGCGTTTGTGCTAGTTCAAGATGCAAAGCATCCTAGAGGATTCTAGAAACTTAGAAAAGTTGCAACCAATCTATGAAGCAGGTGACCTCACTATAAGAGTACGTAAAGTTAGATGAAGAGAGGTTAGTTTCAGATACGTCCAGTACAGCGCCCTCACCCGTTTGAGATAAACTGTAACGATATTTCGCAATGAGAGGGTACAGTTTAAGTTACACTCTAACTCTCTACAACAACACCAACACAGGAGATTAGAAGTGAAGACATTTAGGAAGACAAAGAAGGGCAGGACTGCAGTTGTAACCAATCTCTTTTGTTTTTAGCATTCCATTGAACCATAAGGGAAATTTATTTTAGTTTTAGCATTAATGCATGAAAAGAAACTGCCTCGATTTTTATTGTTAATATTTATATAACATTCTTATATTTTTCTAAGTTGCAAAGTCCTAGCCATGATAACATAACAGCCAAGTAGACCCTTGTTCTTCACTAAATATAATTTCGAAAGAAAATCTATTCTATGTAATTATTGACGAAAGATAAAAGATACAGAATAATTTGAAGGATATTTGGCCCAAACATAGTTCATTCGGTTGTGAGAATTGAAAGCCAAATTACTTTAATTAAAGTCTATAGAAAAACAAATTAATAAAGTCAAGTGCATATTTAAATTTGTTACTTGGAAAACAAAACTTATCTGTTTAACACAAACAAATTTTAAAATTGAATCTCAACTAAGTATATTGATCAGTAATGTCGAGAAAACCCACTTGTAGAGAAAAATATATATATATGTAAAAACAAGGTTGAAAACGTTGTTCGCTCCTCTAAGTAAAAAATTTCTCAACCCAAACGAGTCGTTTTTACATATACAGGGTGGTCGCTAGAAAAGCGGAAAATTTGTCAAACAGCTATTTATTTTTACAAAGAATAACTTTTACAAAGTTTTTTAAAGGCATATGTTATATTACACTCATAGATGCTCAAAATTATTAAAATCATGCATTTTATTCATGATGTAAAGAAATCAAAATAGAAATGAGTAAGCACGCATTTTATTCATGATCTTATCTGACCCTCAAATTTTCCGCTTTTCTAGCGACCACCCTGTATATTAAGCATGTTGATCAGTAAGCCTTGAATATCTGCATCTGTATTTTAATTTCTTGTAGAAGGGTTGTATACTGAATAGTAAAATCGTAGGAATAGACATTTGTGCAGCCTGAAAGAACGATATAAATTTTAAAAGATGTAAAAATCAAGAATATGAACACTCTACCCCAAATAATGTCCCGAAGTAAAGATGAGTTGACATATTTATGCATAAATTAAATCATATCTAGTTATGTGTTATACCAAATATTTTTAGCTCATATGCCAGTCTGCTTTTCGAAATAAACCTGATGTAGGCTGTTGTATCTTCTACAAGTAATAAATAAGATGCAGACGAAGCTAGTGTTTGCTATAATAAAGTGTACACTTTACTTTTTTTTGTTTGTTTTGAAATTTCGCACAAAGCTACTCGAGGGCTATCTGTGCTAGCCGTCCCTAATTTAGCAGTGTAAGACTAGAGGGAAGGCAGCTAGTCATCACCACCCACCGCCAACTCTTGGGCTACTCTTTTAACAACGAATAGTGGGATTGACCGTCACATTTTACACCCCCACGGCTGGGAGGGCGAGCATGTTTAGCGCGACGCGGGCGCGAACCCGCGACCCTCGGATTACGAGCGCACAAGACTGTAGTTATTTCAGATTCAGGAGGTAATAAAGCTTATTAGCAAATACTTGTTTTATAACATGACTCATAACATTTTTCAGATTGTGATAATTTACACTTTTCTGAATAAGACATAACAGCGAGCTAGCCTAACTATTAAATGATTTTCTGAAGATACGTTTCGGAGATTTTAATGCATTTGAGACAACTTAAAATGAATGAATGAATATATCTTGGTATATGAACGATATCTGAAAAATATTTTTAAATGAAAATTGATATTTATTTAAATACCATCAACTATACCGTATGGAATAGGATAACTCATCCAGTTTATTCTTATTGCCATTACTATTGCAGTGCCTGCAACTGCAAGGAATTCTTATGCTATTCTATCAACTTCGCCACTTCATCAAGTTATGGAGTACAAAAAGCAACAACAATGTTTAATCTTACGACCAACAGACTGTGACTGAAAGGTATGATGGGAATAACGTTGGGCCAAATTTAAAGTAATTAAATGTCTTTTGTTATTTGTTTAAAAGAACCAGCTTTAACATCAAGCAGCCTTCCACAGGAAACGTTACCAACTGTCAGACATTGGCGACCACATTATTAAATTGCTTGTTTTATGTTTGTTTCACATTAAGCTCAAACTTACACAATGGCTGATCTGTGCGCTGCCCACTACGTGTATTGAAACCCAGTTTCTAGAGTAATAAGTTCGCAGACATACCGCTGTACCACTGGGGGAGGACATTATTAAATACATTTTGAGTGTTAAATTAGAAGGAAAGTTCTCAAGTAATGTTTGAAAGTATAGGAAAGAAAAGGCCTCAGTTGAAATCCTTAAATATGTGGAAATATTTGCCTAGTTATTTTATCCCAATGTTCTATGTGAATTGATGTACTAATTAGCACATGATCAATTCGTGATAGCCATTATCCGATGTGTGAAGGAGTTCATGATGCAGCCACGAGTTTCTGTTTTAATTCCTTCTACTTTTTCAGAACCTGAAGTTTTGAAGTAAGAAGTTGAGTGTTTTTTCTGTCTCAAGGTTCTACTTTGAGAATATCTTTACCAACGAAGAACACTCCACGTTCCTTCAATTTTCAGAACATTATTACTAAAGCATGTATAGTTCTTTTTCACTTTCCCATATAATTTGGCTTTTCCCATTCTTTATTATACAAATGGAGTCTTTCTCTCTACCCTCTTTAAGTACCTCTTTCCTCTTCACCTTCCCATTCTTAATTACAGATTCCCTTCTCTTGTGATTTTTTTATTTTTTACCATGATATTGTTGCACATGCTAGTTTCTCATTTGTCCTAACCTTACAACTTAACTTCTGTCACTTGCCTCAGCCCTTCTCTCCCTATTTTCTCTTCTTGTGTTCTGACTTTACATTTGATGTTTCACCTGCCAACCAACTCAATGGTGACTATGTGGTAAGTTTGGGATATGTGGGAGCCATCTGTTTCAGTTTGAAAACATTTCTTTACTTAAAAGTGAGTTACACAAGTTGTTTCTCACACTTTGTCTTCATTTTAAACTTATTTTCAACTTCTTGCCTTTTGATACCAATTCATTTCTGCTTACCTTTAACTCTTGGTGGAATGGTTCTGAATTTCTTAGAGAAAGAGACAATTGTGAGGAATCTGGATATTTACTTCCACCTTTTTATTTTTTGCTGGAGACTGACATTCAATTATTGATCCATCCTCCATCAATTGTTTATTTTTGTCCCACATTTTTAGATAGAGGATTATTCTTTCCGGCATTTACCTATGGATCACAAAGTCAGTCTGTAGAATGTTTTTCTCCATATCTCAGTAATCCCATCCTAATGATGTTTGCTGTAACTCATCCATGTGGGACATACTTTTCAATTCAATGCTATTCTCTTTTGAATAGTATGGTTGGTTGGTTGATTATTTGGGACTTACTGGCGCAAAACTAAAACTATTGGGCTATCTAAACCAAAAAACAAATAAAAAATAAAGTAAAATACAAGATAAAATTCTAATAAGTAGGGTCAAGATGATGACTCTATTGTTACGTATTTTTTATGTTTTAAGTTCTTCGTAGATTAAACGCAACAGAAAAACACAGATAACAGCTTGTATATTTTATTACACTAACCTATTAACAAATATAACAGATATAACATAAATTATATAATAACAGTGACAGATATTAAGTTACAACATTCGAAATTAATTACAAAACAAAATAATATTAGTTCCAAACTTCAAAATAAATCACAATACAAAACGGTACTGGCCTGTATCTAATGTAATGATCTAAAATTAAAGTCTCAAATTCCAGTCTAGGGTGTAAATTTGGTCCCACGAAGAAATTCCGAAGCTTAAATGAAGAAATTCCGAAACAGTTCACAGTTCAATAAAATCGCCGTCTTCTCTCAGCTCAAGTAGTAATTCAGATGTATCGTAGAGATTGACGAAATAAAATCACAACTTCCGTAGATCTAACTTCAATCACAAATCCAAGTTGAATATTCACAGCAAACACTTAATCTTTCTCAAATAACTAAAACTGATGCCTGAATCTCACTCTTATTCTTCGAATAAAACTAATGACTGAATCTATCTTCTTTTTTCGAATAAAAACTGATGACTGAATCTCTCTCGCGTCACCGTCTTTTATACCGATAGGCCTATTTCTCGAACAATCTCGCAATTTCCATACAACTCTAGAGCAATCCGCGCGTGTCCGTTCTTGCACGAGACTACACGTCGAGACACGAAGTCACCAGCACTCATTAACAAACATATGATTGGTCTACTTAATTCAAAAAAATTCTAAAATGTTACCCTAAATGAATAACAAAATATTAGTTTAAACTTCGAAACAATAATATCAATATGGAAAAATGAGTAATAGAAAATGAAAATTCAAACACAACACGACATGTTGTCGTTTACAAAATATTTACACATATACATAACACTATATATTATCCATTCCACATCATACTGAATAAAACTGGAGTTGATGTATGGCCTGCAGAGACTAATGATTTTGATTTAGTGGAGCTGTATTTAATACAGTGCCCTTTTACTACATATGACATGGAACTCGAAGTGACTCTTGGTGAAGTTCAGTTGACTACACCATATACACAAGTGATGTGCCACATATGATACGCCAACATCAGGCAAGGTGTTTTTAGTGACTGATGATTAAGTTGATGTTCATATAAGTATCAATATCAGCGTGATTTTATACAATGATCTCCTCCCACAGCTGGCATGGGACCTTTAGTGCTTTAAGAAAGAAGATGTGAGAAGAGATACTTATCTCAGTTGTTCTTTTCCCTGTCGAATCTGATGGTAGATGAAATGAGTACACAAAGTACAGTATGAATGAGCCCCAACTTCATTATCTGCATTGGATGTCTGTCAGCTTTTGTGCAAGTATTCAGATGATCATGTTCCTATTCTGCCCATCTTTGAAACACATCTCTGAATTTTCTGCCTCTTCTATCCTCATACACAGACAAAGAGCATAGCAAGATGAGACAATTTGTAGTATCCTATAGTTGTGCTCCTATGAGTCTTCTGTTATACAATCTCATACTCACTCCATAGGCTTTGTTTAATAATTTCGAAAATGAGCTCATCTAGTTGATTTTTTATACTTGTCCCTCTACCATATCAACATGTCATTCTAGCTGTTCTGTGTAAAGAGATAAGTAAATGTATTGGAAGTTAACATTTACCTTAACTGAAAATGTATTTCTGATAGATACCCACTTCCACAAATTTTTCAATTTAGCATCCCCATTTTCGTAGTGCACAGTTCTCTATTATCTAATCAAAGAATGAGGATTCATGTGTAAAGTATAAAGAGAATCATTGCACATGGAGATGTCACATTTTTATTGTTGGACGATTCTGCTGCATAATTACATGATGTCTTGCACGTCTCTAGTAGATTGCATGAACTAAAAAGGAAAGAAGTAATATTCCTTATTCTGGCGGAAACAACATTAAACAACTTTTGAACTGGCTACAAAAAAGGTAGGAAGTAGGATAAATCACTCCTAGGCGGATAATTTCTACCTAAGGATTCTATAGAAGGTTAAGGACTGGATATGTGAGCCACTTGCTACTAATTCTTGGAATAGTGAACAGGTGCCAGAAGATTGGAAGTTTTCTGGTGTCACTCTTCTTTAGTTAAAAGTTGTCCCAGCAATTATAGTCCTATAATTGTTAAAAAGTAGTGGAAACCATTTTTAAGATTGATTGTTTATTTGGCATTTTTGGAGCAAAGCAACTAGGCTATCTGTGCTGGTAAAATAATATAAAATGTACAAATAAATCAATTTAAAAACACAACAAAGCCCAAAAATCAGATAAAATGTAAACCTGAATAGAGTTAGAAAGGTCTATGGCTCACGAAAGGCTGAAAACACGATTACCTTGGACAGTAAAAACATTATAAATGAACCCCATCCAATGTCAGGGGTAAACTCTTAGAAACCCATGTCAGGAATGGAAGTAATGAAAACATGACGGTAAAAAGAAGGCTATGATGACTTGAGTGTCACAACATTCACTAACTTGTGAATCACTTCTGGATAAAAGAAAACAATGAGTTTAAAACTCCGATCATTGTGTAGAATAGACAACTTCTTCCCAGCAATTCTTGCGAAAACAAGATGGCCAAAGAACAAGTTTTATCTGAAGTAACTTGTTATGACGTTGATCACTTTAAATTAACTGCTAACAAGCACGAAGACTATGACCATAGTCCATAAATGAAACAGGCATGGCTGTGATAGTACTAGAACTAACAGACTTAGCTGCATTGTCGGCAAGCTCGTTCCTGTGGATACTGTTATAGACAATAATAGAAAGATTGGATATGAATGTAAATTAGAGAGAAATGGGTCAGTCGTTTCTGAGATTAGAACTAATCTTGAGCGATTCCAGGGCCAGTAGCTGAATAAGAGAGTCAGTGTAAATAGTACATTCAGTGTTTCTCCATGATCTAATATAAGAGAAACGGCATACAATTCAGCAGTAAACACAGAAACTATAGAGAGGACCCCGTAAGCAACCATCGAGCCAAAACCATAACAGAATTCACTTAGTCATCTGATTTGAAACCATCTATGAAAACGAGAACCGAAGTACGAGTTGAAAAATGTTTGGCAAAGAGAAGACAGTATTTCCAATAGGGAATATCTGTCTTTCTCAGATGATTTAAGGAAATGTCTCAGGTTGGGATGTTAATTAGATGGATGGACATTGGACTTAGCAAATTTCGTGACAGATCCAGTTTAGCCAGTTATTATTGGATATTAAGGTCAAAAAGAGGAATGGCTGACTGTGTGTTCAGAAAAAAAGCATAGACTATCAAGGAAGGAAGACATAACAGTAAGATTATATGGTGAGGATTGAAACTTGATAGCATATTGTGCAAGAAAGGTGCAAATGGCCAAGGGAAAAGGATATTCCTGGGTATCAATGTACAGAGACTAGCTAACAAAAGTGCAGAAGGCTCCCGTACAGAGATAAAGCTCCAGATGGTGAACAAAGTCCAACATATTCAGTGTGGAGGGCCTGATAGAGCCATGTACTATAAATCCATAATTCAGTTTGAATTCTATCAGGGCACAATAGATTTTGATCATAGAACATTGATCCACTTCCAAGGGGATGGAATAAAAGACACAGAGGATGCTCAATGCTTTTGTACATTTTAATTTTAGCTGCTTGATGTGAGAAATGAAAGTAAACTTACAGTCACAGAGAAGCCTGTATTACCCTTAATCGGGAACCAAAAACCAACACCACTGAGATGGAGCTCATGACTGAGGTGTAACCCCAATTGGTGGCAAAAGTGTTTGCTGACAGTTTTGGAGAAAGAGAAGGTGAAAACATTCGCTGTGGTCCACTTCATTGAGTGATTGAAAGAAGTCTCAAGCTGGTGCTGAATAAAAGTCATGTTCATCAACCAACAAAATATGTGGAAGTCATTGACATACATGTATCTCATTTGTGATAGTTGAAGGAAGATGTTGAGTAACTACATCGATTTTATCAATAAGAAGCATGGTACTCAAGACACAGCCCTGGGGAACTCCAAGCTTCTGTGTAAAGGAACAGGAAAGGCTTGTACCCGCGAGAAATTGGAATAATCTTTCATGTAAAATGTTGTAAACACAAATGGATAAATGGCTATGCAACCCATTTGCATAGAATGGAGGTCTTGCAAAATGTCATATCTCTACTAGTGTCGTAAGCCTTCTCAAGAAAAAGGAAACAGACTGTTCTCTTTTGAGGAATGCTTCTCTGATCGAGATTTCAAGTCAATTTAATGGTACATGGTGTAGCAATGTCAATGAAAATCACATTGGGTGGACAAAAAGAGATTATTTAATTCAAGGAATAAAGCAAAATAAGCATAATCATCCTTTCCAAAACCTTAAATAGACAGCTAGTCAAAGCAATAAAACAATAGTTAAAAGAAGTTTCAGAATCCTTTTCAGGCTTTGAGATAGAACAATATTCTTGTATCATATATCAGGAAAAATGTTCTGTCAGCCTCAGTTGAAAATAATCAAAAGAAGAGCAAAAGAGGCAGGAAAGAAATTATATAGCATCTCATAGTGAGCACGATCAGGCTTGACTAGTGTACTCCTTGACTGATAAAGAGCAACCTTAAAATCCACCAGTATAAAAGGGCAATTATAGTAACAGAGATGATCAGCGCTAAAGGAAAGAGGCAATCACTCTGTCCGATACTTGATGACCAAGAAGACAGAGGAAGAAACAGGAATGTTAGAAAGATAATCAAAGCATTCCTAAGAGTATCTGAGATGCTCTGTACGTCAGTAACTTCTTGGTCACTGGAAAGCAAGACAGAAATAGGATGGAAAGCATATCTATCACTGACCTTCTTAATTTTATCCTAAATGGCTTTGGAACTGGAGGTGGAATATTCATTCTGACTTTGATGTCTGACCTGCCAAGCATGGGCAACAGTTTACTGGATAGCAATATATTTGGAAACAATGAGATACATACAGAAAGTATCTCAGGTCTATTTCTGAGGGTTCTGTACCTTCTGGCAGGCAATGGACCTCCATAAACTAAGATAGTGTGGAAAAGATGTCGAGGTTTTGGATTATACAATCAGTTTTTGCTTTCACACATTTGTGAATGGATGGAAGATCAACAACGATAAGAGAGTAATGAAGAAAGGCCAGCCAGCTTGCTCCAAATTCCATTATTGTACTAGGATTAGGAAGCATCGACTACAGGCAACCTCCCTTGAAACGTTGAGAAAATTACATTGCCCCATAGATAACTGTCAAACCTAAAAAAAGATAGAAATGTTATAGTAAAAGGTAGATAGAACAATGGCAATTAAAGACTGACTATTGCTTGAAAATAGGTGAAAACCCAGTATTTGAGAGAGAATATTGGGCTCTGTGAGCATACACTGCACAAAATAATCTCTCCCAACAATAACAGCAAAACCATAGAGTGTTTGTTAAAATCTCGTAGGAGTAAAAATGGAGGTGAATTCTGTACTATTAGAGAATCAAGGTCTGATTTACTGCAAGTCTCGCTTTGAGATAAGTAGAGAAGTGAACACTGATAGTACAACACACAGAAACAACTGTAACATTTGTAGTGGTAGTGAGTAGCACAAAGACGGTGGGCATGCACTGATAAACCAGCAGTGCCACACCTTTATGAATTCATCCAACACACAATCTTATTTCTGGAATAAAAGATAGTCAGTAGGTGACAGTATCAACAGGTTTCAGGAATGTTTCTTCTAAGGAGAGACACATGGGATAATAGGAATTAATCAAGACCTTAATGTGATTCAAATTAGAACAGAAATCTTAACAGATAGTCTGTATCTAAGTAACCATTTTTATTTAGTTGGAAGAGGATTCTGCAGATAATACTTTGTTTGTGACATTAATGTTTCTATCTAGTAGAAAGACGTATGCCAGTGTCCATGGAACAGAGCCTAATGATGGTCCTGCATCTTGGTGCCACACGAGATGGACCTGAGTAGTCATTGGATGTAACAGTGGGAATAAAGACAGAAGTGGATGTTGAATTGTAAATCTGTGTTATCACATAGGGCAGAAACTGATCATATGATGAAAAGAAGACTCTGATCAAGACACATAAAGATCTGCATGCACTCCCACTATGACAGTGGAACATAGTGCAAGATGTCCAACATGGAACACGGGACAACAAATATTGAGCCTCCGGATAAGAAACTCTATGATGATCCTTCAATAATTTCCACTAACAAAGTACACGACAGAGATTAGCATATTATCATTCTGTGGAATTGCCATATACTTGTACGAAGGGCACGTCATAAGGGTATTGCTTGAATGAACATACTGTTATACAACTACAATTTCTAATATCCTGACACTGAGTTAAATTGTAATTTATGTTTAGAAGTTAAATAAACGTCTATAGGTATCCAATTTATGATACTTGCCAACAAGGTTGATATACATAGGTTTCCTTCTTAATGTCAACTTATTTTAATATAAAAGCAATAATGCAATTTAAAATAACGATTTCTATAAACAATTTTACAAACTTACAAACAACATTGAGTCTTCTGTCTGGTCTGGAATTGAATATATTTTTGAAGTGCTCATGATGAGCAACATGATTTTGAGTTGATATCAGAACATAAGAACAATTCATTTAACATGAGGCTACTCGGTCTGCCTCCTTCATTCAGTTGTCCACTGAAGAAGTTATAAAATGTTTTTTTTTGTACAACCTATTAATCTCCAATAAAAATCCACTGAAGTTAAAAAGTGTGTAATGTTCGAAATATTTAAACATTCTTGGACAATAAATCTGAAGTTCCCGATTATTAAGCGTTAATCACGGTTACAGCTATTGAGGTTTATAATATACCAACTGTAGCAAACCAGTAGTGTATACTGTTTCTTGGCACATCACTTTGGTTATATGTTTAGGCGTGGGGAGAGCTTCTAGAAATTTCAGTTTACGTAACAATACAGACAGTTCACTTGTGTTTACATACATACTTATAATGTTCATTCTTATACTCGAAAATCTTTTAGAACTTATGTAAATACGCGGGAATTTTGCAATACATATTTAAGAGCATAAGTTATTTGAATTTCTAAACATAAGTTTAACTTAAACAAACAACAATATTAAAACAGATGTATGATAGTAAATCCGTCACAATGCTGATCAAATTTAGGGTATGAAATAACTGTCATTGTATCCCATTTAGTATCTTAGCAATATAAAAAGAAGCTAGCAAGAAGCGTGTATAAAGTGCTGATATATTCTAGAAGAAATCAATTTACATCACAAATAAACCTTGATGAAAGCAATATTAATCACCATATACATTACGTTTTGTTGTCATGACGAGATCCAAAACGTGCAGAGAAAAGTTCGCGTAAATGCTCTATGTGATGCTGGTTGGACTCTTTGATAACCTGCTGCAGAATTAAAATGCTCCCTAAACACTGTCAAGTACACCATAGATCGTAAATCTGAGACAGGTAAATTTGAAAACATTAAAAGAAGAGGCAGAACATTGAAATTTGATTATACTGATGATATGCATCTTTCTTTATGAAACCTTCTGGACAGAAGGAAGACTGCCACTGATCTAAAGGATCAGGTAAACAACCATGTACTATCAGATGAAAGAAAAATGTCTTATATCTATAGTATCAAGAAGACTCAACGAGAATGAAATATTTGGTCGTTTAGTGCTTGAAAAAACCTTTACCTTGATCTTTATATATTGGGAAGAGAAGGAAATTTGCAATAAAATAGTACAAAAACTGGACTACTGGTGATCGGATGCAACAATTATTGACGCTAATTTCTGGTAAAGTTCTTGTAATATCAAAAGTGGTTATTAACTAAAATGAAGATCTAACAATTTTCTCTCAGATCTTTCTCTGGCTCAGATTATTTTATTTTTAGCTGCACATTAATGGGTATATCATCTTCGTAAAAATTCAGCTAACCTTCTTCCAATTTCCTTATAATATAAAGTTAGGAAAACCTCATGTCTTAGAAACTCCAGTACCATCATCTGCAACAAAGATTTGACTTCTCTCTCTTATGGGTCTTGATAATTGTTCAAATGTTTTTAGTATCATCGGTCAGTTCAAACAAGCTTCCAAGGTTACTTATTAAATATCAGGTAATAAAAAAAGCTAGATTTACTTTCTTTGTTTACCATTTTTGATGCATCTGTGCTATCATTTCAGTGTTCATTGATAAGATAAAACTGCATTACTTGTTTGGCCAGATATCATGAACGATATTTCAAGTTTCATTGCATTTATTATGCTACAAACATAGCTCACACTGGATCAAAATAAAATTCATCTGCATTTCCATTCTATTGAATTTTATATATTGGAAGTACACGTCTTAATTTTCAATATTCCTTTTTTAAAGTACGATTAATACTGCAGCAATTTAAATTTATACGCCAACTTACATTCATTATTGCTAACACGTCAAAATCTTAGCGAAAATTTGAAACAGTAACGTGGAATAATGATATTGACAACTAAGTAGCCAGCACTGGATCGTTTGATCAGTAATCCTTTATCAATGCTTTTCTTTTCTTTTCACAATGCCTGTGATGAAGACCTGGCGTGGCCAGGTGGTTAAAAGTTAGAATCCCCGTCACACCAAACATGCTTGACCTTTCAGCCGTGAAGGCGTTATAATGTCACAGTCACTCCCACTATTCGTTGGTAGACGAGTAGCCCAAGAGTTGGCGGTGATGACTAGCTGCCTTCCTTTTAGTTTGACACTGCAAAATTAGGGACGGTTAACGCAGGTATCCCTCGTGTAGCTTTGCTCGAAATTCAAAACAAACCAAACCCGTTATGAAAATGTCAATTTTTTTTTAAATTTCAGATGCATCAGTTGCAGAAACCGCTTTTAGTTTTTTAGTTCCAAGAAATGTTCAGCAAACCTATTTATTTTAGTGAGCATCGTCTTCACAACATATTCCGTCACAAACAGAAAATGTCAGCTGGAATGGCCTTGTAAAATTTCAGGTAACGTGACTTGAAATTGAAGCATTTTGGGCACATAGAATACTTCAAATATTGAATATTTGTGGTTTGTTTTTAATTTCGTGTATAGCTAATCGAGGGCTATCTGCGCAAGCCGTACCTAATTTAGCAGTGTAAGACTAAAAGGAAGGCAGCTAGTCATCACCATCCACCGCCAACTCTTGGGCTACTCTTTTACCAAAGAATAATGGGATTGACCGACACTTTATAACGCCCCACGGCTGAAAGGGCGAGCATGTTTCGATGCGACCGTGATTCAAACCCGCGACCCTCGGATTACGAGTTGAGTGCCTTAACCACCTGGAGATGCCAAACTGAATATTTATGGTAAATCTAAAGTCTGTGCACTAAGATTTAAGCTAAATAAGGACGCTTGTTTACTGGAATACTGCGATAAAACTGACACTATCAAGGTCAGAAAGGGGTAGGAGAAACCTCGAAGACGTCATTAGTAAAACGGATCTGTGAAATTCCGTGACAGCTTGGAGACGCCTTAGTATGGGTGATAGGTGCGATTTATTAATGATTATTAAGTGCTATTAGAAAAGAAAGGGAGTCAGTTCCTTGATGATGGATCAGTGACAAGAAATATGAATATATACACGAGAAGAGACTGTCGATTTACCGACTCCATCTGCAGCCAGTGAATAAGTAGTTTTAGTTTTGCTTTTGAATGTTGTGTCATGATTGCGAGAGAAAGGGTATGTTTGGTGGGACGGGGATTCGAACTCGCGACCCTCGAATTACGAGTCAACTACCTAGCCGTGCTGGGTCTCCGTTAAATTGAACGAACTTGTAAATATTTTGTACCTGTATAGTTTCCATACTACAACGTTTAATACAATAAATCCTTTGCACACAGAAAAAAAAAATCGTCTATGTGTATATATATACATACACACACTTTTTTCTGAGTTCAAAGTGATTTTCACGTTAAGATTAAAAATACTATTTTTCTCGAAAATTTCAATTTCATTCGCGTAATCTTTAAAGTTCGTAGCTAAATTTCAAACTTTTTCCGATAAACTTTATATTTTATCTACCATAACTCTACATAAGTTTAGTCAATTCAATCGAATTCGTAACCCCCACAAGAGTTACCCCTTTTACCTTTGTAATAACTTAAAATTTCAACATGTAACTATACTTGTTTATCCCAAAATAGCTTTCAACTTGTAACAGTATACATCTTTTTATATTTATTTGCCTATCGAATTGTCTTTAAATGCTATTCACTCCATTGTAAATCATTTGACTGAACCATAATATTTACAAGCTGCTCGTACGCGTACCCTGTAAACATTTATTATTCACTTTAGCCAATTTAACTCGAGAAATCCCCACTTTTCACATTATAATTACTTTTATAATAAGAAAATAATAGATATGAAAAATAAGAAATAGAGTACTTGCAATGGCATTTTTTTTACTGTTGACGACACGTAATCCTAAAGTTTTTATACTGATGGTAGCATATAATCAAAACATCATTATGCAAAACTCTCTCATAGTAGTAATTCCTAGCTCATGATATATCAACTGAAAGTTATATACTTTCCTCTATACAACTAGAATTAGAACACATCTTTATCTAATTACATTTGTCAAAATGTTCAGGGTGTATGTAATCATCCTTGTGATCGTGATAAAAGTTGTTATAAATTTGCATTAATCTTCATCACTTAACATTATAGTAGCATAAGGTTCATTCCAAAAAGCTTCTAGTAACTTGGCCATAATTCTTTGTTGTCACTTCACTGGGGTTTGGATACTACCAAAATGAAATGTGGTACACAGGTTTATGTAAGTCAGTAGGAGTTAGATGTCCAATTAAACTACAATTTGGGCAAAACCATGAGGGCTATCTGCGTTAGTCATCCCTACCACCCACCGATAACTCTTTTACCAACAAATAGTGGGATTGACCGGAACATTATATCGCTCCCACGATTGAAAGGACGAGCATGTTTGGTGCCACGGAAAGTGATCCGGGTGATACAACACTTAGCTGTAAATTAAGTGTGGTAAACGCAGGCCTGTAGTCTGTGGTTTACCAATGCTGTGTCTTATTTTTGCACCTGCAGATAGAGTATTTGAATATTACACTGAAACTCTTCAGTGTTATTGTCAAGCATCAACATGTTTCATGACTGCATGCTAATGATTTTAATTTTAAGTCTTTCTTTTCCTATGTTCATTTTTTTGGTCAACCTATTAGTGATATATAGTTGTTTCAGTTTTACCACCAAATACCAACCACATTGGTATGATTGTTAAAGTTTCCCATGATCAAAGTTTCATCAAACTTTGTTAAAATTATAGTTAAGTATTACAAGTCTGGCCTGACTTTCATGAAGGTTCACCATAATCATTTTTACACCATTCAACATCGTAAAAAGAAAGTGAAACTGGAAACTAATAGTTTACATTTACAGAAAATTACACATCACTTGAAAACATAGTTTAAGATCTTACATACAAGTAACGTAAAATTGGTAATATAAACAATAAATAAAATGAATTACATGAAGTAAAATGGGCCTGTTAAACATTCTTAGCCAGTGCACAGCATTATATAAAAATAGAACATTTGCAGCGAAAATGCTAGTGAGATTTCATGAGCTATTTTTTAAGATGATGCTAATGACCTCACAAATTATTTTGTTCATTAACTTACTCTGTGGTGTTTCATACAATATTTTCTATCACGTATTACATAAAATAACAAGCATCATTAATGTTGAAAACACAAAATAGAGAGGCAGACTTTTCAAAACCAATTATAAGTGGTGTGCTGAAAACATTTTATAACAACGAGTGACGATAAAAAAATACTGCAAAAAAAAGAACTTTAACCCTGTTGTCTACGAACACCTTTATTCCCATTATACAAGTACATTAAAAGATAATGGTAAGTCTATTCCACATACATATAAATATCTATGTCTATTTTTTGAAACTGTGATGTCGCAGTCAGTAATACAACCTATTGTACGTAAAATTCAGTCACTGCCATAGTTGACTATTTTAAAGTAAACATTAATATTCTGGGTCATAAATTAGGGTATCAGATCTTTGAAGAAAACAGCTCAGCTGCTTTACTATATTTTCTAATACAAAGTGAGTACTTTAGAAGTTTTATAGTTATTCAAGAGGCAGTGAAACTGAATAATATATATTTGCTGTAATACATGTTACAATGGATACAGACTGCAGGATATGTATAAAACTTGTTTTTTTTAAATTCAAAATAAGCTTGTTCAAAACTTTCTAACTTTTATCAGCTCCATGTACAAACTTATCACCCAAAATAAGTTACATAAATAGTAAAATACTTAATATACAAAGAAGGGAGGATCCCAGGAAACTACATTTATACATCATTGTTGTAAGTAGAACATGGAATGAAAAAAAATAGACAAATGGGGATGAGCATATCTTTTTTGTTCATGTTATATAACAATCATTACGTCTTCTGGGCTCTGATAACACAAAGTTATCTATCATCTGATAAAATAGTTTTAACTACAATCAATACGACAAATATAGATCTTGTACCTTCATGTCAACAACAAATCTTCATATTTAACAGATAAATAATTTCAAACCTCAATAAGATCACATCAAGAAGAATATGAAACTTCCTCTAATCGACAACAGCTACAATCTGACACAGAATATTCAAAGGAACTGGTCTTATATTAAACAAAATGGTGGCTCTTGTGCAAGTTCCATGAAAAACAGTACAAGTTTATACATCTTTTATTAGAATGTTGAAAACAGACTCCACATTACAGCAACATTATGAAGAGTGGAACACAACATTGCAGACAAATCACATTTACATAACGGCAAGTGTAAGTGAGCCATTCATTTCTTAACCAAGTTAATTTTATACTTACAAACTAACCATTTCACTCATTTTGTTATTGTGTGACTTGGAAAAAATAGTATAAACAAAGAATGAACTAACTGATTTGGACAAATTCAATATTTATGAAAATTACTAAACAAACAAACAAATTAACAATAAAAGAACACGACTCGGAAGAAATCATTGTGAATGTATAGAAATGATATTAAACTAGACATAAACAGCTTTGGATACAAATGAAGATCTAAAACTGGTTAAACTTGCTAAACCCTCCCTTTTCTCAGTTGATATGTAGTTTGATAATCTTCAGGCCACATGTATGATTCAATATAAAAGGTTTATCTTCCTGTTGTATTCCATTCTTGATGATGGTGCTATGGAAGCACCAAAACAAAACATGTAAAGCTAATTTTTAACAATCTAATAAAAGAAATGTTATTATATATTCAGTTGTACAATCTTTCTTTCATGAATTTTATACAGTTCGTGAACTTCTTTTCTCTGACTCGAAAAGACTCATCTTTACTCATGTGGTATTTTACGCATGAAGTGTTTATTTTTAACATTCTAGTAAAACCAGTTCATCAATACTTAAGTTGTACAATCTTTTTTTTTTCACTGTTCTTGTATCGTTCATACATTTGTTTCGGATTTGTTCAAGGGCATCTATTCTCTGACACTGCAGGCCTTAGCTTTATTGACAAAATATTTTACACAGTAATAGTAGAAGAAAAAAATAACCAAAGTTTGCAACAAGTAGCCACAGATTCGAAGACAGAATTGGAAGCATTTGTTAAAAACGTTCTTTAAAGAAAAAGTAGAACACATGATCTGCCACTTCAACTCAGTAAAGAGGATTAGAGAGTGCTGTCTTTAGCTTCAAGACTAGTTTTGGATCCCTTTGGTGATTTGCTCTTCACGTCCAAAACTTCTCCTTTATTATCTTTGCCCCTATGGAGTAATAAAACAAATAATCCATTACTGATATGAAAACTGGAAATACACAATGAAACAGCTAATGAATTTACTCTCACACATACAATTTCAAACTATTTACATGAAGAAAACTTAACAGAAAAATCATAAAACATTTTCCTTACAAAATATTAATATAAAAATATTTTAAATGATTTCAAGGCAACATTATTTTTCTTAAAACATTCAGAATATGTGATAAAACACCAAAATAAGACAGACAATAATTTAAATCTAATCACGTTACATTGCCATAATATACTTGGATTAGTAAATAATGATAAAGCATCAACTATCATACATCCTATCGTTACATTATAGTCTACACACATTACTAATAAATGTTATATGCATAATTAAAGGCATTCTACGCTCGACTTATTATCACATTGATATTAATACCAAATAAACTAAGACTGTATGTTTAAAAAAGATGGTGCTAAATAAAAGGCCTTGCAGGCAGTAACATCCAAATAGAGGCATAGTAAAAAAAACTATTTGCAAAACAGATTAGTAAAAAATGATGTGATTTAAATTATCAATCTTATTTTTATGTTATATTCCTCGTTACCTAATGTAATGCTCCGCTAGCCAAAGCAATTTTATGCTATAAGATCTGATGCATGAAATGTTTCTACTTTATTATGAATCATACGAATGAAAATATGCATATAGAAAGCATACATTACAGTTCATTACAAAAAAAGTAGGACAGGATTAAGAGGTCAGAAATATTAAGGTTTTTTTATAGACACTTAACACTGCCAAAAAATATAACACAATCATATAATTGTAATCATAAACAGAAAGAGGTAACTATGTGCACCAGTATGTTAAAATAATGGGTGTAATTCCCTAAAACTAGTATAGTTCAGTGAAAAATGGTGAATTAAATGATAACTGGGCTTCATATTTAGTTTTGAAATCTCAATATCAGATAAATTGAAATTAATACGAATCCTTCCTTTCAAACCAACTGTTTACATAAAAGTACCAGAGACAGGTATTAAAAAACAGAAGATCCACCAATAGATTTACAGTAATATTTTTAGATATATCTAGCATATTACTAAAAACTTTGAGTTTTTATAATACTAGAGAGAGGCAAAAGTTTGTACCCTTATGGAAGACTCATCTGTTAACCGCCATCAGAAAATAAACATAATTAACTAAAGCACTCTCTGATTTCTGCAGGGTATCATCTTATCAACTGATGAGACTCATTTTATCTCTCTATTGCCAAGTTGGTACAATTATTTCATCTGAAGAGAAAGCAAACCACATGATTTTTGAAACAGCCTCTTTTATGATTAAAAAAATTTGGAATTAGATTTACAAACATTTTCTTGGTGTAACCTATAAATTGCTGATAGTGCACTGAAAACCACAATTTCAGATCTATGTAATATTAAAGAAACAAATAAGATAGTTTTTTGACGAACCTCATCCACTAATAAATTTGTGTGATTTTTAGACTAAAATGTAGAATGAAAAACTTGCATTTGAGGACAGAAAATTGTCTCTAATAACATCAAATGTTTATGAACAGGAATTTTCTATATGCAGCTATGAATGTATTATCACACACTAGGTTCAAAAGATGTATCCAGGAATATGCAATGTTATGATAAGTCTAAGTACACAAAATCATGCTGTTCAGGATTGACACAGAACTTGATTCATCCATGTTTAAAATTCTATCCAATTGCAATGAAAGAAGTTTACATGTCAAACAAACGATGTTAAATCATAAATTCACACATGGACTAATTGTAACTTATCTATCAAGTGAAACTGTTGAAAATGGTTATTTTTTATTTAACTCTCTTTCAGGATTTTGAATTTTAACTGGCACACAACCTAGTTAAATAACATATTAAATCTGAGGTGAAACATTTTTGCACTGTACTCTTGTAGTTTAGTTCATGGTTGTAACTCGAGTAGATAATTTTCAAAGTATTTTTACACAAGTTCTAATGAAAGTGTAGTTTGTGAGATGTTTTTCTGCAAAACAGTTATGGAAACTAAAGATATCACAATACTAAAATCACTTTAAAACTTTTCAAATTTAGTACACACATTAATGAGTTCATAATTGTGCTGCTTTTGACTTGTAACTAATGGAAATTAATAAACAACCAATTAAGTCGCACAGTCTCAAACTGAAAACTAATTAACATTAAGTTAAAACTGTTATTTTAAAGTTTGGAATGCAGAATTTCTTTTCTCTTGTGTAAGATATGCTAACATTAACACTAATGTATTAAAAAGCCCTTGGACTTATTTATTGTACCATAGTTTTTCTTCTATGATTATAATTGGTAACATTTCAAACCTAAAACCATTTTATCTTGAAGTATCATATATGTAACCTAATGATTCACACTCTGAATATAATGAACACACAAATTTATACCAGAAAAAAATTATCTTGTAAGACCATACAGTTACATCTGTTTGGTAACATTTTGGGCCACAAACCCACATTCTCATGTTGGGAAAACTGTGACTTACAACTATTTCTTTTCCATCAATTAAGTTTGCCTGCTATAAGTGGTGTGTGCAGAAAATGCCTTTTTTATAATGAATATACAACATTTTAATGTTCTTTTGTTTATAAAAAAAAATTTATCAGTTATGAAATAAGCAAGCAAAACGTTTAAAAAATGTGTAGGCTCATAACTTTAACAATCATTCAGCAATTCTGATAACAACTTAGGACAAGAGACACTGTTCTTTAATAATTAGAATTATACCAATAATCTCAAACTGTGAAAACAAAACACCTGAAAGCAACAATGTTATGTTCCTGTATGGAAATACTGGCAAGGAAAAGGTTAACAGTAACAAAGATCAGATGCAAAAGAAATTACGTGATGTATAAGAGAATATATGTATAACAATAAAGTATGTGGTAATACAGAGATATAATACAGGTATATTATCATGAAGTTGTGATACAACTGTATCAATATATCATTCGATACCATACAATTTATGTTTCTTCATGAAATTTGGCAAGCTTTCAGTGAATATTATACTTTTTTTCAATGCAGAAAATTTAAAATTTCTGACAAAGTATTTTATCAATAAGATTAATGATTCAATAAAGAACGATGAATATTCAGTTGACTTCACTTTTATCAAAAACATTACATGTAAAGGAATATAAAAATTAAAAGCACAAAATAGATAGATAGATAGAACTTTTATTTTAATTCTCTTGCCAACTATTTAATTGACCAAACCTAAGAATTCGAGAAAAAGCACTGAAGGGTGTTAAGTACTTAAATAAGACAGTGTTAGCAATATACACACACTCACTGCTGGCCAAAATCTTAAAGCCAATGAACATAAAAAAAAAATGCATTGTTAGACTCAACCACTTATTTGAGTAGAGTTTCAAAAGATGAAAATAGGAAAAGGGATCATGAAAATAAAAATTTTTAGCATTAAATACGGAAAATGTGAACACTGTTAAATTAGTGTAAATACTAGCTGGTCAAAAATTTAACACCATGCCAAAAAAAAGTCCTAAACAGGGTATGAAATGCTCAACAAGAGGTCTCAGTAGTGAGTTGCACGATCGTCACTGCGAATAACTTCAAACATTCGCTTTGGTATGGTCAATATAAGCATTTGGAGAAAGCTGGCTGAAATGTTATTGCAAGTGGTAAAGGTGGCTTCATGAAGATCATGCACTGTTTGAAATTGACATCCATTTCTACAAACTTCCCTTGCCATCCACCCCCAAACATTTTCAACAGGGTTCAGTTCGGGCGAACATGCTAGATGGTCCAAAAGAATCATGTTATTTGCCATGAAAAAGTCCTTTGTCCTGCAGGCATTGTAGATTGCAGTGTTGTCCTGCAGAAAGATCCAGTCATTTCTACACAAGCGAGGCCCTTCAGTCAATTAAGATGCTTTCTCCAACATGCCAATGTAGCCAGCTACTGTTTGATGCCCCTGTAAGTTCCACTGTTCCATGAAAGGAGAAACCACCCCAGATCATGATGGAACCTCTTCCACTGTGTTGTGCAAAAAATGTTTCCAATGGGATATTCTTATCCTGCCAGTAACATTGGAAGCCATCTGGACCATCCAGGTTAAATTTTTTCCATCAGAGAACAAAAACCTTCTTCCACTTTTCTACATCCCATGATTGGTGCTACTCAGTAAAGTTTAACCAAACTGTTTCGTGGTGTGGAAGGAGGCGTGGCTTTTGAAGATGTTTACAGATTTTAAAGCCTTTCTCTCGTAGATATCATCTTATTGTTCTTGAGCTGTATTCTGCATCTGTAAGGGCCTCAATCTGGTTTGATAATCAGCTGGTGTCTTGCCAGACAACCTGTCAAATCCTCCTGCTCAACGCCAACAAAATTTTCTTGGACTGACCACTTGAAATTCACCTTCCGTATCTCTAAGAGTCTTTTAAGAAATTTGCAACAGCAGTTTTACAATGCCCAATCTCACCAGTGATGGCACATTAAGAGAGACTTTGCTTTTGCAGCTAGACAATTCTGCCATGTTCAAACTCTGTCAACTTTTTAGACTTTGCCATGTTTTTACCCAATGTAACAAAGGAGATGTGAGAGATGTTGACAACGCTAATGCTTAAACACAAATGATTAAACTTCGTTACGTGTTTACCAATTAATGCTTCATTTCAGTGTGGTCTTAAACTTTTGACCAGCTAGTATTTAGGCTAATTTCATAGTGTTCACATTTTCCCTATTAAATGTTAATTTTTTTTTCCCTCTTCTTATTTTCATCTTTCAAGGCTCTACTAAAATAAGTAGTTGAGTCTAACAATGGAAAATGCATATTTTTTTCATGTTTATTGGCCTTAAGATTTTGGCCAGCAGTGTATTAATAAACTACAGATAAGACTGTCAAACTTTGTAACAAAATGTTGGTAAAATATCTGTATCAAGATACATATTGTATCCACTACTGTGATTGCTATGTGTGCAACCCTAGTAATAACTATTTGATTAAAGGTGATATTTATTTTAACACATCAGAAAAATAAATGAAAAATACAACTGAAATTTTTAGGTGCAAAACTTGATCAAATCTCACAACTTACTGCACAAACTGAATGGTATTAAATGTTAAATGCAAGAGGAAAACAAATATCTACAACATTCCTAAAAATCATATAAAAATGTGCACTTTTAATGAAAAAGTAATGTTATTAATAAACTCTCAAAGAACTGATCACTTATTAATTAATCTTTATAAGAGGGATATAATAGGATTCAAGGAGAAGAAATGCAGGAAAAAATTTATCAATAATGTATGAAAATGGGTTTTTGAAAATATTATGATGTAGAATTACAACAAAACTAAAATGGGATAATGTAAAAAAAATAAACAAGAAATTAAACAGAAAACTGGAGAAAAATCCCAATAAAAGAGCTCAGAATAGGAGAAAATTTAAATATGGTTAGAGTATATATATATTGAACTCAACTCTTAAACAAAAATGAAAATCAGTTGCATTGACTTGCAAGTTTCCAAAGAAACTAGAAGGCTCACCCCCTTAAGCAGACAAAAAAGTGGCTTTAACTCAAAAAAGAAAACAAAATACTTATATAAATTATTTTAGCTAAACGAAAATGTCCTAATCAAATAGCACAGCAAAGCCTAAAAACTAAGAACATTGTGAAGTGCAAAGAAAAGAATTGGTCAAAATATAACAGTGAGTATGATGCACATATGACATGGAAAAACGTTATGAAGCTGTTAACAAGTGGACTAATATTCTACAAGTAACAGGTATGATGCACATGCTGAATCATGTCAGCTATCATACAGGTAAAGAGTTTGTAGATGATGTATGTAAAAAAACCAATTATATCTAACTTTTGGCAAAAAGAGAGGATAAATTTTAAAAGAGATATACATTACTACATTTTAAATATTTCTTTTTATTACTAATGCTCTAAAAACAAAACTGAAAAGTGTAAATAAAATACATTTACATTACAATTTGTACATAAATATGACTGAATATGCCAATAAAAGATATGACAAGTTTCCTATGATTTTTCTATGAAATTTTTGTCACTGTCAGAGGAAGAACTGAATGATCTAGTCCTAATGTGCTTTGTGATACAATTTAAAATCTTGACTTAGTAAAAAGAAATACATATTTCTGCTACTAATAAAAACATTTAATTGATACAAAGCATATGATTTTACAAATTGAACTCAAAACTAACTGTGAATAACGAAAGCCAGCAAAAAAAAAAGTGTTTACGCAAAATATATTCTATGCAGATTAGGAAAGGGTTAATTTGGTGAAACTCTGCATGAAGAGATAATTAGAAATAGCTAGTTTCCTTAAAGTTGGGAATCCTTACTCAAATGCTGGATTGTCCACCTCCAATTTTGGTTTTTCTTCATTTTCTTCTTCAATTTTGCTGTGAGACACACAGAAGGCATAAGACAAAACACAATAACAACAACCACACATAAAATGGTGGCCAACATTTATTAGAGCCACTGAAATCTTGGAGTGGAGAGTGATTTTGACACAATTCCTAAAAGACACAGATAAAATGTTTTTAAGACTGTTAGCATAACTGTATTACTTTTTGAAACCAACTTTATTTTGTTTCACATTTTCCATTTGTCTAGTAGATTAGATCTTAAAGCTTAACAATTAAGGGGTTATGACGTGTGTTTAAAATGCAACTTTGTTGTGGTTACAATATTTTGTACCTGTAATTGATCTGACGAGGCATGGAAGAGAAATGCACACTTGAAGTGTTCAATACGATAATTCCACATCTATGAAAAGCCTTAGAAAAATGTTACAGACACATGCTGTTTCACGCTTGATAACAGTATAATCTGTATTTTAATGATTTGTCTCATTTTAATTTACATTACTATATTCGTCATGAAAAAACGTTTCCTTTCAACACTTACCTTGCCTTACCACTTTCAGCCTTAGTAGCAGCACTTTTATTTTTTTCATTTACTGGCTTTCCACACATACTTCTGAAGAAATAAAAAACACCCCACTGGTATCGGAAGTACGCAACTAAGTCAATAACAATGCATATGAGGACTATGAACACAACCACTATGATTATTATAGCACTAGTGGAGATTCCTGCTTGTTCCGATATTGCTTCCTGCTTTTCACCATGTCCAATTCCTATTTCATCATGAAAAATAAAGTTGTTCAGTGAAATTATGAAATTTTTCCCCTCATGCATGACACTGATGTTGTTATTTTACTCTAACTAATTTTTGAATTGAGTTTAAATTCAATTACACATTTCAAAAGTAATATATTAAAAACATTGCTAAAATCAGATTAAAGATGGTTCTTATAATAAGTTTGTAATGATTAGATACCTAGACATGAGAATGTGTACAATAAAAAAAAGTCTTGAAATATTTGTAGTCAAATGCTAATCACCTACAGACAGTGGACAAAAAAAATGGAAACATCTTGGTAAATGAGGAATAAATATATGCAATGAAGAGGATACAGCAAAAATGTGGCTCATCCATTAATAAAACAAATAACGTTCTAACATGTATACAGTCATGTATAAAAATAATGGACATGCCTGGTTGTCTATAATCATGGCTAATATGGTTATAAGAGGATTTTGAAATAGGGGTAATTGTTGGGGTGTATTTGGTGGGAACTTCAGTGGACAAGATAGAACAACTTGGTAGTAGTTCATGAGCAAT
This sequence comes from Carcinoscorpius rotundicauda, assembly GCA_011833715.1. Classification (NCBI taxonomy): domain Eukaryota; kingdom Metazoa; phylum Arthropoda; class Merostomata; order Xiphosura; family Limulidae; genus Carcinoscorpius; species Carcinoscorpius rotundicauda. The sequence goes on along the minus strand of CM022394.1, from coordinate 7,276,631 downwards.
GGTGTCAGCTTCGAATTCCAAGGCAAAGACATCATCAGCAAAGGAAGGAACAATAGGTATAAGCACATACTTCAGGATTGTAATATTTGTGCATTAATTTGAACTACAAGGCAAAACAGGCAAGCAACTGCAGATCAATTAACTGCAAACTTCAACCCTGAGCAAGAGAAGTCAGTTTCATCAGAAATTGTACACTCCACACAATGAGAACACAGCTGCAGTGCATAAACTCCTCATCACACTGGATATGTAATCTCACATTACCAAGTGTGACTAGCAAGCGATCGTCAGATCAATTGTCCTTCACCACATTCTTGACAAATGGACAAGTCATCCAATGGATTGAGGAGCATGACAATAACATTATCCATACGTCATGGCCTCCTTAGTAACCAAATGTGAACCCAGTCAAATAGGTATGGGATATTCTGGAATGATAGATGAAACAGCATTTTTCACTTTCATCAACCAGGCATGAATTGATTGAGTGACGCTACATTCCTCCTGGCAGAATTCCAAACACTGGTAGACTCTATGCCACAGTGCATACAGGCCATCTGACTGCATGTGGTGGACCAAGTGACTTTACATTGATGTTTCCATTTTTTTGGCCATTAACTGAAGCTTATTCTCCTCCCCCACCTCCAAACTATTTAATAATTAGAGAAACTTGTATATTCTCTATATTTTTTCATGTGTTTGACAGTTATGATGTCTTTGAAATTTACAGTAAACTATCTAAATTTGGTTAGCTTTTTCACAGTTCACGTGACTTTTTAGTTATTCCATGGGTTAAAATTTTGCATATATTCCATAAATTCTTCCAACACAAACACACATAAAATCAGTCCCGCTAAATATTTCTTCATCCAAACAATTTCCCTGGTACTAATTTCATTTTGCCTCTTGATTACCTTCAAAATTTTTTACTTCATTCCATTTTCGAAAATAAAACTAATGTACAAATTTATAACAACATTTTGAATGAAAGGTTTACACTGGGAAGGTCAGGGAGATAAAATAAATTTTGATTAGTCAAACACTGTGATATGTATATTCAATTTATTGGACACATAGAATACAGTGTTATTGTGTAGAACTGAAAGCTGATGACACTTGTTCATGGAAGCGTTTTCCCACACTGAAAATGTATGCTTGATAGGATACCTCATTTTGCAAAACAGCTTTTCTCGACTAGCACCACCCTCTACTAACACAGATTTTCAATGTATGCCACTAGACTTCCATCTCCTGCTTCTAAATTTCCATAAGCGAATAATCATGCAGTACTATGAGTGCTCTCTTCATATCTGCACTCATTAGCCACTTCAAGATTGGTCAAAAGACCTCCACCATATATCACTGAAAATGAGAAATGTAAGAGGTATCCACTGGAAATATATTTTCATGTGAAACAAATGCTAATTTTTGATAACAATATGTTACCTTCACTCAAAAAATAGCTATAATCCCACCAATTCAGTCTGCTACCTGAAGGGAGATCAGGAGGTGCAAAATAAAATCAGAAAAAACACCACACTTCAGTGTAAGACTGCACCACTAATAAATATATATTCGTTAATCTTTTATTACAGTGTCATGAATATTAAAGGTGGAAAAATGAAGGAATCCAACAATACGTATGACCAATGAATAGAACTCCTGGAAGTTAAGTGGCTAGGGCACAACAGACTATAATATGTAGTTTGGTCTCATCTGACACCAGGTGATATTGAAATGGTACATCACATTTATGGTAAGTAGAACACCTACTTTTTCAACTCAAAATGGTAATTTGTAAGGGAAGATAAGCTGCTGTATCAAAATCCATTCCACCTGTGCTTAGTTCCAATCTAATCAACACCAGATCTGCCAAAAAACCGACATCTAACAAAGAGTGGTAAGGTGGAATGCCCTGGCAGGATAACACCTCCAGTTTAAATCCTAGTGGCTACAGGTAGAGTACTTACAGTCAGTGGTATGAGGAGCATTTCCAGCCATTCACAAGCAAGAAAACGTGCTGCATCAAGCTGCAACCAACACTAGGTCTGCCAGAAACCAACATCAAATTAACAGTAAGAAGAGGGACTGCAAAGTTTCAGTGCATCTCCAATCCTAAACCTGGTGACAGTATGCATTCATCATCCAGTCCTGGAAAGAAGCAACAAACCAACCAACATACATGTTAGGACTTATTCACCTGGATCATCTCCAACCAACAATGTACCCATGGGAATGCGCACTTGGAGTATTGTAGGGAGGAGAAACATTCAACATGAAGGGGAAACTGCAATGATAGGAAGGACATCATGCCACAGAAAAAATCTGGTCAGAAATATAGACAAGAATACAGAGCACTGCAACCAACCAAAAGGAGGTGGCATCTAGAATCATACATGAGGTCCATGGTAGGAATAACTATGCCAGAGATACACGTAGAACACAACCCATCATGGAACTAGTAAGTGGTAAGGACTTTCATACTTCACTTCAAGAAAGGGTGAGGATGTGTTGAAGAGTCCTGAGGACTGTATCACCAGAGACAATGAAACTATTTTAAAAAGCAGAACTACTAAACTGAGAGAGTCAATCAACCAAAACCAGACAGCATCTGGAACTGTAATCAGGTCCATAGTAGGAATAAATGCAATATTTTGGAGAATCAGAGATGAACAACAACTCCTGCCTGCTTTATTCATTTTACTCCATGATTGTATGGTCCTGGGAAGAACATATTTATGAAGTAAAACACTGCTAGAGAGAACTACTAGCAGTCCTATGGAACATTCCATGTTTATAGTGTGCATAACTCAAACCTGTGACAATATTCATTATAGACGACACAAAACAGAGCCACACAACCAACACCTAATGTTATCTAGAACTGTACATCAGGTTTACAGGAGGAGGAACTATCATGCAACTGATAAATTATATAGTCACAGAATGAACAGTGCTGACTTAGAAAACAAATGCACAATGGGTTAGGCTCCACTAATTGAGATCCACAATGCAAAAAGAAATAAAGCTGCTGAAAAGTGAGAAAATACCAAAATGTGAAAACAATGAAAACAAACAAAGTCAGTAGCATAACTAAAAAGTTCATCAGGCCCATAAACAAAAACTGGCATGTCTGGACAGTACTACTGCCAATCAAGATATGATTAATGAATGAGGATGTGAATAGGATGTTGGCTTCAACGGAAGCAATATAATGCTCTTATTGTTGAAGAGCTGCAGCATGTATAGAAGTGGGAGGTAGATGGCTAGTAACATGTTCTGAAAACTTGTGCTGATAGAGTGCAGTGCTAATGAAGTACAACTATTTTGTAAAATGGTGCAAGATATTGTATAGGAAGCATGGTTTTAAACATGTATTATTTCATGAATATGTTATTGCAATAGATCAATAGACAATAAAGAATTACTCCTTACTCCCAATCATATTTCCTTGGGGTGATGAAAAAAAATGTCAGAATTTACCAGTTGACAGAAGATTGTCATCACCAAATACAAACAATTGTCATGGCTTCTTAAAATCATCCTGACTTTGTTCTATTTGTATATTCTTGTGTATTTTCAGAGAAATGTTTGACATAGGGGAATGTCTAACTATCTGTATATTTATTCTTGGTGCTTGCCTTCATTATCAAGTGTTTCAAACATACATTATGTTATAAAAACAAGTCATAGTGTTGGCTTTTTTCCAGTTTTAGCTGTATCTTTCATAAGATGTTATGTTAGGCCTATTATATGTTTTAACACTACATTCATAATATTGTCCCTTTAAACATTTAAGAATTAAAAGAACATATAAGAACAGTGCTTCAATCACACTATATTTATCATATCCATTTCTAAAGACATATTTTGCTCAATCCAAAGATCTTCAGACTAGTGGGGATACAACATTGCAGTTGTCACAGTATTATCTATTAGGCCAGATGTTACAACATTTTTCATGGTGTTAACAACTTTTAAAAGCTAGAAGATCACAATATAATTAATTATATTTGTCATAAAACATTATGTTAGACCTATTGTAGTTTTTAACACAACATGCTTAATCATGCTGCTTTGGATTTTCAAGCAGTAGATAAGTGTACGATAATAGTATTCCAACCCCACTATATCAAATCGAGCTATTTTGATGACAATTTATTGTTATGTTACTCAATTCTGGTGGTAGGACTTTGTTTTCTTGTTGCTGTAGTACTTTTATTCAAGTTAGAAATAACTTACATTTACACAGAAGTAGTAAGCTCTTCTATTATTTATACTTGAAACTGATCACATTTTTTTTTAGAGTTCTAATATTTTGGAGTTGTTGGAGGAGTATGTTCAATGTCTTCAGAGTTTCTACATCAGTGAATAAGATGGACATGATGTAACTGAACAATAGATCCTATAAAGTTGCCACTGGTTCTTTAATAATTTCTACAAAGTGGACCAAATCTTGTAAATGCAGGGATGTTTTACCAAATACATAGCTTTCAAATGGTACAGTAAACTTCTGTAATAAATTATTGCATGAAGATTCCCCTGTTTATGAATTTTACATAAACATTAGATTTGTGCAATTATGCATTAGTTCAAAATTCCTTTTGATGTTTCCTATAGAATTTATCACTCTTATTCTCTATTAGATTTTGGATTTAAAACGTGACATTTATGTAGCAGCCATCACACACTAAAATTTAAAAACTGATGGTATATTCTACTTTAACCACACTTTGCAGGTAAACTTGTTATAGTGTTATTGATTTCAGGTGAGTCTTTGTTTCACAGTTGTCACTCTCAGGAACATAAAATAATGGGATATAAACCAAATACAAGAAAAAGAAAGATAGAAGAAGCCTTTTACATTTAATTACCTGATAGCCCAATCATTCAACCTAACACAGAAGTCATAAAAATTAGTTCATTCCCTCTTGAAATGAATGAAAGAGTCAGATAACTCAAGTTTCAAAAAGTCAAAAAACCTGGACAGCATAACTTCCATTATAAAGAGGAGAGTAAGTATCAACATGAGGCATATTTTAGCAACCAAAATTTAGGTTATATTCTAACTTGCAATTCGTATTGAAAGATAAAAATAATAACAAAATATAATTAATTACTAATTTCATAAATATAAATACTAACAAAGGTAGCAACAGATAACATTATAATTTAAATACAAAGTTAAATGCTAAACTTGTTTCATTCAATTGTGGCTTCAGCCTACAGATGTGTCAGTTAAGTAATATTTTTAAATATTATACACCAGAACTTCTTGTGATGAATGCTAATTAGTGTAAAATGTCACATTATAATAACAACTTGTATTTCAAAATAAATTTAATCCTCCCTATAAAGAAAAACAACAACTCATATGAACACTCAACTGTTTTATATGTATTTCTTAGGTATTTAATTGAGTTTCTTTCAATCAATATGCTTTTTCAGTGATAATAAATAAATTTAATTCCACTCCATAATAAATCAGTTACAGTATTAAACAATACTTTAAGAAGTTATGTATAACAATAATAACAATATGTAGGAAACATAGTATTCAGTAACATGCTTAGCCTGTAGTATTTTACATGTAGCATACAGTTGTTGTATAAGAAATTTTGTTTTTAAATAGATCAACTGCACAGAGATATTAAATTTTATAAGCATAGTTTACAGCAATTTTTCCAGTAAAAAATACTGTACTTTTCTGATATAATAGCAGTTATATTGCATATTAAAATAATGTACTCTTAATTCAAGTTCAAAATTAGGCCCCTAGGGAGTACAAGCAAGTTAATGTATCTCAAAAATGAAAGAGTATAAAACTACTAATGTGATAGTGGTATTACGTATGCTATAAAATCTATAAACAGTTTACATCACTAACTTCTTATATAGTATGCATACATGCACAAAATTTGGCACTCTTTCAAGTAAACATTATAAATCTTTCACTTGCAAGAAGTCATATTTTTTTGTGAAGTACATTAACTGAAAAAAAATGTCCATGAATCTACTGAGTTATTTGTTTTGAATAGTCTGTGTACAAAGTTATTTTCATATTAAGATTAAAAACACTTATTCCTCTCAAAATTCCCACATTTAATTGTGTTATGTTTAAACCTCTTAAATATGTTTCTAGTGTTTGTATTCAGTAAGACTTTATAGTTTATGTTATTTTCTCTATCTTAACTTAAAACAAGTTGGTCCACTTTACCAACTTTGTAACCATCAAAAATAAAATTGAAATAAGTCTGTATATCCTTTTTCCTTTCTAGAATGACTTCAAATTCTAACATGAAACTACAATCACAAGTAGCTTTCAACTTGTAACAGTTTTTATCTATTTAAAATAATAAAATTTAATAATACTTTTCTTTTAACCATGCCTAACTACTCTTTGGACCATCATACGTTGTAACTTAGGGAATGTGGAGCTCATGTTATTTGCTGGAATGTATTACTCAAAAGTTGATTGCATATGTGCTTCATGAGATATTTTTATTATAATATTATTATTATTAATTTTCTTTTTGTAACCTAACCTATAAAGATCCATATTTTTACATTTTGGGTACTTTTATACTACTAAATAAACATTAAATACAAGAAACAATGAATTTACACAAATTTAATTTTTCTTGCTATCAGTTGTAAATGAAAATTAATCCTGCTTTATTTTAATACAAACTGATGTAATGCACCAAAGAATGTAGAATAACAACATGCAAAAAGTGGACAATTTCCTCTAAGTATCATAATTTTTCTGCCTTTCTAACTATGTAACAAAAACCATTATAAGTTTATCAAGTTAGTCGTTATCTTTCCTGTGGCAACAAAGCTCGTATAACAGAGAAAATGACAATTCTTGGTTCAAAAGATAAAGTTACATAATACATCATTTGTTAGATGAAAGCTTTACCTTACAAATAATATAAAACTAAACCTCAGAGAGAACTATTAACAATTTTGAAAGAGAGGATGTGACAGATGGATGTAGAATGAATGGTCTGATTTTCTATTTGATGCTTCTGTAACAAAACAAAATTGAAGTCTATAAAAATTATAGTTTGTCTGAACAATGAAAATTTTACAGTGAGTAATTTATGATGAATTTCATACTTACTGGAGGAGTGGTGGAAACAAAAGAGAAGATGCTAAGAGAAAATATGTGATGTGTATCATAGCAGTGAAAAATCTGGATTTTTGTAAAATACTACCTTATAAAATTATAAACTGAAAAGTTGTATACTATTAAGATAAGGACTGCTACTCATGATTTTATGTTATATTAATTATATAACAAACAAAAAACAGATTAATCAAATTTTGAATGCAAGTCACAAAAGCCTAGTATGAAAGGAAAATTCACAACAGCAATTAGTAGTGTTATGTTAGGCTTAGAGGGGGCAGCTAATCCAAGCCTACTCAGAAAGAAATACCACCTCAATACCACACCATAAGAAACTAACTGGACATTTTTTTTGGGGGTGTGTGTGCTGGAAATACCCTTTCTGGAATTACAGATACCTTTATTTTGAATATACCAAATAATTTTTCTCAATCTTCAGAATCAAACAAACATTCCTAGTTCTCATTATTTGCGGTCTACGCTGTTTTATCCAACATCCCACTTTCCAAGATAGTAAAGGTCTTACAAACTCCAGACATCTTAAACGCAGCATAAAGTGCCATGCTGTTACTGCTGACAAACTACCACAGTTCTCTATTTACAGCGATGGTCAGGGAACATAATAATAAACTCACAAGCTGCTGCAAGGTTAAAAAGTGTAGTACTCGTCTGAAGTAGAGCAGAAGTGCATGACATCAAAACACAGTAAATTATGGCTTATTTGTAGTAAAGCACTGTACAAACAATGCACTTTTGCTCAGACAGAAAGGACAGCAGTTGACATGCGAATAAAAAGGCAGTATAGCAAAGATGTCTCTAAAGTGCAAATGAAGAAACACATTCACATGTCTGTTAGGGAGCTTCTGGAGCTAAATCATTATACACAGAAGAAACTTCTTCAACTGGAAGTTTGCTTGAGTGCTTGCAGCTGGAAAGAAAAGTCAGACATGAAGACAGTTATCAGACTCTTCAGAGATATTTCAACAGACAGCATTCATGTTATGTGGACCAGCTTCACACAGTTTACCTGAACATTTCTGTTAACATCTCTTCTGAGATGAAGTTTGGGCCTCACAACCCTTCATTATCTCATGCTGATAAGAAATAAATTATGGCAAATACTATTACATATTACAATCATGCCAAGAAAGATTCCTCTGAGAAGAGAGTAGCATGTACACTGATTTGCTTTGGCATTACTTAATGGGAAATGATGGATATTAATTTTAGGATTTGTATGAATATGTTTGGAATCAAATTAGAGATTATAAATGAAACCTTAATATTATACGAGTTATTTTTTTAAAATAACATACCTTGATACACATTTTAGTGAGTCATTTGGTATGTTAAATGCAGCACTAGCAGACGCTAAATGCTTGTGATATCAAAATACTAAGTCTATAGTTTTGTACAAATTAGGAACTCAAATTATAAATATTAACAAGCAAGAATATAAAAAAAAAATCTAAATTATTTTTATTTTGCTGAAATATGACTTATGTAGTAAATCAAACACAGTGGTCCTGCTCACTCCTTTCAATTTTTAGGAACAGTCTCTAACATACTCTCACGACAATATATGACGTGAATAACAAATCAACAGCTCAGAATGTCCATGCAGTGGTTCTCCCAGCCATTTTAATCTATGGAAAACCTACCCTATTCTTACCCTAGGCTGCTTGAAGTTTCATATTTTTCAGACTGAAATACATTTTAGTTATTCATGATTTTTTTTAATATTATTCCACTGTGACACACACACACACACACAGTTGAGTATAAAAACTAAAAAAAAATTGTTTGATATCGTTCATATATAAAATTTTAAAAGGCTTAGCAACCTATCCAGCAGCAACCAATTATCTAGTTGAGTGGCATACCAGGGCCACAGCCTCAGTAGCTTTAGAGCAGGGACAAAATTCAGAAAGATGTTAAGATTTAAGAGTGAAGTTATGAATATATTTAAAATTATTAGTATAACAACACGCACACACAAAAACAAACATACATACATACATGTATGTTCAAATTACCAATGTTATAATTTTCTACATAGAAAATGTATTATCAGTAGGTACCTACATCTATTCATAGGAGTAGCTGTTATCATTAAGTGCTGCCCTCTATATGCAAACCTTTTCTTTCAGCATGCCATATTTTCTCCAGAGAATATAATTTGTAAAACATAAGAGTTGAAATTGTGAAGTGTTCAGTATTTAGGGTGCATTGTACCATACTCAGCAAATCAGACACATCCAAAACTGTTTTTATGGGATACCAATATCCATGGGAAGGTAGAATGGGGATCACATTCTCTTCAACTAAAAACCCAAGAAATGGGGATTAAGACCCACTCCAATTACTGGGTACTAGACAAGGATAAACACCTACAGCAATCCTGGACTAGCCATCTGTTTTCAAGAGAATAAATTAAACTTGTGCTACAACTTATGCTGATTGGTTCACTCGAATCCAACATGTCAACAATGGGAACTGGTACCCACACAAAGGTAGGATGAGGGTTCCAAATGAAAAGGGGTCAATTATATTTATGACAAATCAGTTCCAATTGGTATGGAATGAGTGAAAGGAGGCAACATGAACCAGTATGGTAATGGTTCAACACAATTTTATTGGTAAATCAATAGTAAAAGTCCACATCAATCAGTTCAGTGACAGATCAACTCCATGGTATTGTAAATGGTATAAAAAGGCTACATCATCTTGAAGGGTGTAGGGACAAACTCCAGCGACTGTGGATATTGTTGAATGTATAAATAGTACAAGGCCACCTTATCCAATAAGATGACAGATCAACTCCTGTGATTGTGTAAATAACTTCAGAAGGCCACATCCAAGAGTGAGAAAAAGACCAAATTCCTGTGGAGTTCACATTGCACCAACACCAGTAGAACATCACCACCTTATTCTGAACTGAATGGTTATAGCCAAATTTTTTGCGGAACCCATTCAGAAGGGTGCCTCCATGACCAACCTTCTCAGTGGCTTAGAACTGAAAAATGGTAAGAACACTCATACTCAACTTGAAGGTTCAGAATGTGTTGTACAGTTGGGAGAAAAATAATCACAGGAGACAGTGCAACAGACAACCAGGAAACATTATTTTGGAAAGCAGTCTATAACGAGTTATTTACTCAAGGCATAGCAGCAGTGGGTAGTTATTCCATTTTATTTTACCCAAGGAATTCATGGGTAGTAAAGGTCTGGAACAGATATGTTTTCAAAGCAAATACCATGAGTTAAATAACCTTCAAGTGATCTTACAGCATGATTCTATATGCCTTTCAATGCAGATTTCAAGTTAAAAGATACCTGATCAGGCACCACTTGCCACAGAATGTTATTCATGTTACAAAAGGAAATAAAGGCCCCTTAAAAAGTAGAAATTTAACAAAACTTACACTTTTGAAGTGGCATCAGAAAGACCAGACAAGGAGTGGAGCATTCCAGAAAAATCACCTGAGGAAGCAATTTGATGGGAAGGTACACATAAAAGTATGTGCAAAACCAATCTTGGATAAAGGCATCAACAACGATGGCAAAACAGTACATGTAAAATGGAGGGTGAGGTGAAAAAGAAGTAGGTAACAGGAATAAAACACAAACCTGAGACACAGAAATGACAAAAAAAACTAATTAGGTCAAGAGAATCCCCAGGTTGGGAATGGAATTATCGGCAAACTCTAGAGGCATAAAATTGCAATCAAAGTCCTTGTCAACCAGCAAAGACAAAGCAGTTACAGAAGAACCTGTGGTAAAGACTGGATACAAAGTTGGACCTTGTAACATTCATTTTCCTGAAGCACAACAATAGGTAAATCTGTTGGCATGTCTCTCACAGAAAATGCAAATCACTGTTGTAACTCCCAAAATGTTAAGGTGCACTGCAGAATGCATTACATGGAAAAGTTTCACAAAACTTTAGTACAGAAATAAAGTGCTGAGAATTAACTGATGAATAAGAAAAAAGGAATTTGGTTGAACAAATCAAATGAAGCACTTCATAAGGAAAACAAATTAAAACATGCAGCATTAAATAAATAATAAGAAAGGATGAATGAATTCAAACACTATTAAATAAAAAGTAAAGATTTAGTAGAAGAGTGTAGAGGGAGACTGCTAATATTGGTTGATAGTTGATGCATGAAATACACATTAAAATATACTAATTCTAATCAGGGAGAGCATGACTTATGGCATGTATAAAAACATTGAATGAGATTGTTTTCTGAATTTTGTACAAAGCTACATCAGGGCTATCAGCACTAGCCATTCCTAATTTAGCAGTGAAGACAAGAAGGAAAGCAGCTAGTCATCACAACCCACCTCCTACTCTTGGGCTTCCCTTTTACAACAAATAGTGGAATTGATCATCACATTACAAAGCCTCCATGGCTCAAAGAGTGAGCCTGTTTGATGTGATGGGGATTTAGACCTGTGACCCTCAGATTGAGAGTTGAGTGTCCTAACCAACTGGCCTTGTTGGGCCACTCAATGAGAAAAGCCAATATTGTGAGGCAAGGTAAGTACTTAAAATACTTTATTTACATCATCTTGAGCAATGCTTAGGTACATGAGATAGACAAAGATATAACAATAGATATTCTTTTGGGCTTGATATACTGAAATTAAGTATTGGAAAGTGATACTATAAATAAAAAATGCAGAAAAGATTGTCTACAATAATCATAAACAATTCAACAACTGTTACATTGATGAATAAATATTTCTGGGACAGGATGACTGATTGAATAACAGTTTCCTTTTAGAAGATGAACTTGATTCTGCATTTCCTCCATCCTTTTCTGAAAAAGAACCACATTTATTTTCACGTTTCTTCCTGCAGACAATGACTTATTACCACTGGCTGTTTTGCCTAGTTTCTTCTCTAGCATATGTCCCTTTTGTTGTTACCTTTTATCTTTTCCATATCTCTCTTTTCTTAAACTTTCTGTTTTTGATGTGGTTGTTGCTAACATCATCTGTGCTTAATCTGCCCTATTCATATCATTGTTCTATACTACTTTTCTTCAGATTGCTGTTCACAACTTAAAGCAGATTTTCTGTACAGATGATCTTCCCCTTGATTTCAATTTTTCTCTCTCTCAAGAAGGGAGGTAGTGTTTGTACCCAGTTTCCTTCTCTTCAACTGATAACCTCTTCTTTTCAAATTTCAACCTTTTCTCTTATTTGTCTTCTTTATTTTCATTATTTTCTTTCTCTGCAATGGATTTATAGTCACTATGAGCCATATAGCAGCAGATCTTAACATTTCCCTATTGAGTGGAGTTTTATGGGGCTGAGTTGTCCCATGCCCTTCACAGTTCTTACAGTATTCAAAGCTATCTCATCAATGGCAAATCTGTCTTTGGTAACAACATCTGTATTAACAGACAAACTTATTCAATATCTGTCGTTCCAAGGAAAGGAGAAACCTTTATATGAAGCTTTATCAAGAAAACTTGCCTCCAGAAATGACCCATCTTCTGTTTTGTACACTTTCTATTCATCTGCAATGTTAGTTATAACAATTTCTTTAAACAAAAGTTATCTAGATAAAACCTTTACATCTTACATTTGTGACAATACCTTGATTAAATATTTTCTATGGAGAGAAACAAGTTAGTGCTTTGATTGACTTGTTTTCAAAACAAACCTAGAGATCATGTGATTTAATACTCCAGTGTAAAATGACCATATTTACAAGAACTTCATTGTGCTGGGTCTCTGTTTACATTTAAGAAAGCCCTGGTCTTGCTTTCCCAGAGACAATGTTTTCACCAGCTAGCTGGTTTGTAATGCCAATATTCAAATTCTACAGGTGTTTTGGTGCTACCCTATTAAAAGTACCTGATTTGATAAACCATTTCAGGATGGTGCAAACCAACACTGCTATTTGACTGTACAGATAAGTTTGATAATGTTTGAAGATTTTTGTTAAAAACTGACCTTTATGACAGTTTGCTTTATTGCTTTCCTTACCCCACAGAAGTTGATACCATTTGGTATTGTTTTTGGATCCCTCTCTAATTTTGACACACATTCCTTTATCACTAACCATTCACTCTTCAATGATGCACCTAGATACTGGTCCAATACTCAGCCCAAAAACTTGTACATGCTTTATAAAGACTTCCTTTATACAGTCAAGATCTATTTGTATGTCTTTGTAATCCTCTCTTCTTTCAGAAGAGATTTTGAATAATCCAGATAAATCTATCACTAACTGTTCTGTTTCCTGCCAAAATTCTGTTATGCCCTTACTGAAGACATCATACGTTGTATGAAAATTACAACATCTATCTACGTCAACAACACCATTCCATTCTGAATCAGCAGCTTTGACTAGCTTGAAAATTTCTCAAAAGACTGTTTTGTTAACATTAGGTCCATTGTTACCCAATCCAACTAAGTATTCCAATGGCATGCAATCATTCTGTAATATTTCCACCATAAGCTTGGTGGCAAACTTGTTTCATCATACTGCAACAAAAAGTTATTTAAATTTTGTACATTATATATCATAGCAGAAGTGTCAGATGGAGCACGCCATCTTACAGCAGGTAAGATAACTTTGTTATACTCATACTGAAACTGTCTACATTTGGGAATTTGAACATTATTTTGAAAATTTTGGCATTACCATCACTAGCTCTAAAACTTATTCTGGACAATGTATATTTCACTGTCCAGATAACTTCCACACAAAAGGTATCCTTCTTTTGATACACTGTACATCAAAACTGTGAATTTTTCTTTTCCGGTTAATATTCCAGACATCTGACTAGAAGGTCTTGGTTTTTCAACTGTAAACTCTAAAACTTGTAGTATTTTCCTTTGAGGTATCACTGGTTGGTTGAACTTTGAATGCGAATTGTCTGATTGGGTGAAAGATGGGATTTACCAAGATTTTCATGATGGTATCCTGATGCATGTTGAAGTATTTAAGTCTCATATTACCTCTTATGCTTTCAGGTATAAAAACACTATGTTTGAATATTTGTTTAGCCACAACTATGACACTATCATTTTGCTTTGCACTTCCACTAAGAAACCATGTTAGCTTTTATACTTTCTCAAATAAATTGAAAATCTGTGGATTGCTTCATTAGCAAATGCTAATGCTAACAAATGTTAACAATAATGCACACAGACAGAGTTTTCATACTGATTCCTAATCTTAGCTTGTGCCCCATTTTTGCTTGAGATCAGGACAACTGTCTCATCATGTCCTTCACCAAGTTGGTTGTCTATTTAGTCCTCAGTCTTTCAAAGTAGAAACTCATTTACTATTTCAGCATCCAACTTGCAGGTCTCAGCAAAGCCAACATTATCCTTCTGGAACTTATGCCCTCCACATACCTTACACCTACTCTGATTTGTTCACTGATGAAGGAATCTTGTGTTACTCCTGCTAATAAACTCAAGCACTGTGGAATTTACTTGCATATTTGGGATCTTATTTCTTGTTCATCCAACATTAATATCTCATCTTGAATTTAAAGAGATGTACATTTCCCTGCCTTACTAGCATGTATTGAAAATGTTGTGCTAGGTCTTCATTATACTTGTCTGTCCAGTTAAAAAATTATATATTTCACCTTCTTCCTGTTGTTTTTATGTTAATTTTCTCTAAATGCAATACTTCACTGCCCAAAGCAAGTACAGTGTCTATGATGATTATAATTTTTTTTCTTCTCTGTTTAATACCTTCTGGCTTATTGATATATATTCAATGTGACTTCCATGATTGTCTAATAATCATTCTTCGTTCAAAAATATTTTTCAAGATCTGAAAACCAGTTTAACAAACAACAATGATTTTTCAAATTTACAAAAATAAGACAGTAAGAGCAAGATGCAATACAATTTTTTAAACTGTACTGTAGCCAAGGTCTGTTGAGTTCCTACACATTTTTCCTCTTATCATATTACTAAACTAACATAATTTAGTAACCATAATCTGTTTAACAACAGCTAAATTAGACAAGGTATCAATTAATTCATGTTAATACTTAAGCCTACTTTATTTACAATGTTCAGAAACTCAAAGGATGAATACTGATATGAATATATGAATGAAGAAAAACAAATTAAATAACATTTATCTCACCTGACTACTGTGGTGATAAATTGTAGCATTGACTACTGGATGTGATCTTTTTATTAAAGTGCTCTCCATTTGTCAATTTGACCAGCATTGCTGTAGGCCTAAACAAGCCTATCTGGGGCTAAGGCAAAACAATTTCAAACTGAAAGTGGATAAGCTCTACGTTACTGCACACGCACACTCTACAAACCTGTCAAGCTACTCAGTGGTAAATTAATACTGAAAACAAGGCATATTTCAAACATCACATTGATATAACAACATGTACACCACAACTTACTGGACTACTCAGTTTTTATGTGTACAGAAATCTCTCCCTGTTTTTGATACACAATCAAAGCAGAACAACGAGAACTGGCATAAACTATTTTAAATGAAATTAGCCCTATATATATATAAATATACACACACGATTTTGGATCAAACACTCTATTATAAGTCCATAATAATAAGCAACAAGAAGACTGTAGTGCAATACCCTTTTCCTAATGCACCACACATAGGTCCACTGAAGCATAAACACACAGGTATGAACACAGGCAATGAGAGCATGATTGAAGACTTATTTATGGAAGAAGTCAAGAAATAATTCTTGTAACTGTTAAACAATGATATAATTTACATCATTATTTAGACCGTTTATTTTGCATCACACTTTTTTGTTAAAGTTCTAATTTGCTAACATTTTGCAGGTAATAATTTATTATTTTTTAATATAAATTTGGTAGTCCATAGATGGAAATACAACGGCTAATAAGAGTAGTGTTTAAATTAGTAACCCAGACATGATGCTGTGCCAATAGAGGCCATGAAAAATATAAAAATAACAAAAAGAATCAATTAGGCAGCGGGTATATAGAGAAAAAATACATATGTTGCACCCAATATTTTATCCAGTTGTAACATAAATGTTTTCAATCATAGAGATTGGAATATATTTTACAAATAAACAGTTTTACCAGATATTTTCTTAATGTTGTTTCATTATGAAATATAATTTCAATGCATTAAAATAAAGAAATAGAAGTATAACAGGGGAGACAGACAACACCATAAGCACAAGAAGTATAACAGGGGAGACAGACAACACCATAAGCACAAGAAGTATGACATGGGAGACAGACAACACCATAAGCACAAAAAGTATGACAGGGGAGACAGACAACACAATAAGCACAAGAAGTATGACAGGGGAAACAGACAACACAATAAGCACAAGAAGTATGACAGGGGAAACAGACAACACCATAAGCACAAGAAGTATGACATGGGAGACAGACAACACTATAAGCACAAGAAGTATGACAGGGGAGACAGACAACACCATAAGCACAAGAAGTATGACATGGGAGTGTTACGTATTTTTTATGTTTTTCGTAGACTAAACGCAACAGAAAAACACAGATAACAGCTTGTATAATTTATTACACTAAACTATTAACAGATATAACATAAATTATATAATAACAGTGACAGATATTAAGTTACAACATTTGAAATTAATTACAAAACAAAATAATACTAGTTTCAAACTTCAAAATTAATCACAATACAAAATGGTACTGAGCCTGTATCTAATATAATGATCTAAAATGAAAGTCTCAAATTCCAGTCTAGGGTGTGAATTTGGTCCCATGAAGAAATTCCGAAGCTTAAATGAAGAAGTTCAGAAACAGTTCACAGTTCAATAAATTCGCCGACTCTCAGCACAAGCAGTAATTCAGATGAATCGCAGAGATTGACGAAGTAAAATCACAGCTTCCGTAGATCTAACTTTACTCACAAATCCAAGTTGAATAATCACAGCAAACACTTAATCTTTCTCAAACGAAATGACTGACTCTTCTTTTGAAATAAAACTAATGTCTGACTCTCCTTTCTCTCTCGCATCTTTGTCTGTTTATATATTGTAGGCCTAGACCCCTCGAATAACCGCAAAATTTCTACAGATCTCCAGAGCAATCCGCGCATGTCCGTTCTTACACGAGACTGAACGTCTAGACACTAAGTCGCCAGCACTTCATTTACAAACATATGATTGGTCTACTTAATTCAAGAAAATTCTAAATGTTACCCTAAATGAATAACAACATATTTTATTAGTTTAAACTTTGAAACAATAATATAAATATGGAAACATAGATAAAAGAAATGAAAATCCAAACACAACACGACATGCCGTCGTTTCCAAAATATTTACACATTTACATAACAGGAGACAGACAACACCATAAGCACAAGAAGTATGACATGGGAGACAGACAACAACATAAGCACAAGAAGTATGACAGGGGAGACAGACAACACCATAAGCACAAGAAGTATGACAGGGGAGACAGACAACACCATAAGCACAGATGCTTGGTTTCAGATGCTGTCTATGTTAACACATAATTATTGAGTCAAGATGTCACATAATGGCTGGAACAAATTTACATAGCATTCAGTGAGAATAAGGTACCATTTTCTGTTGCACTTTTCAGACACTTTAAAGCTCCAAAGCAACCATAACTCTCTCTCCACGGGCATCTCTTTACATGCCACAAGATTTTAGTAAGTTACATTCAAATTTAATTAAATTGCTTTTTATAAATATAGCACAAAAATGTAGCTAGTAATTCAAAATTTAATACTATATAGGTTTTAAGTTTTATGATGAAATGTTGAAATAAAATCCTGAATTTCTCCAAGTATGAGAATTATGACATTTTCCCTTCAAGCAACTCCTCTAATTTATTTATGCCCCTTCTAAAGAGTGTGAAATTTTATGTGAATTATTTATTATAATGTTGTCATTTATCAAACAAAGAATAATTTTCAGTGTACAATCGTATTTGGTTACAAAGCAAAGCCATCAAACAGAAAAAAAACAACTATTTTGACATGCCTGCCTGTAACAATTTTAGTTCTTTCTGATGTTTAGTACTATATTGTTCACAACTAACAAAAAGCCAAGGCATTAGTGTAACAAATAACATTACATTAATTTTTTATTCAGAAACTTCTGATTTTTAGTGAAAAGTTTTATTGTACTGACTAGCTTAGATGAATTTTTAAAGGCTTTTGTTGCATATTCATAAAACCAGAAAAATTGGAATAATTACAGGACGTTATCTATGTTTTGCATGTTATTATGCTGTGTTCTTTGATGCATTAATTATTCACACAAAAACATTATTTAGTGCAGCACTACTATCAGTATAATAAAGTGGGGTGAAATGTTACTGAAAATCAACAGCAAAAAACACCCAAGCATTTTCTTTTCTTTTTCATGTGCATCCTTTATTTATTGTTATGATATTAACTAAAAAATTTTTAATTTCAATTGGTGAAACAGATAATTTTTCATGAGGTGCATATTCACCATGTGATTTACAGCTTACATTCAGTGAATAGTTGTTTGATACAGTTCAAAGGGAAAGAAAACAATAAAATTCCAGTATAAATAGATGGATACTGTTATGCATTTAAAGTTATTTTGAAGAAAGAAATGTAGTTTAATGTTATAATCCGAAATTATTCTAGAATGAAATAGAGTAATTTAGATTTAGTTGAAACTTTTCTTGGTGAGATTGACCAAACCTGTACAGATTAGAGTAAGTATCTAAAAAAAAAAGAGTTTGCTGAATACGACCACTTGAAATTTAATTAAGAGGTTTCAAAAATTATGCAAAATAAATTTGGGAATTTGAAGATGAAGCATTTTTAAATTTCTGCTTTATTAATCTACTGCTAAGTAACATGATTTCATGAAAACATATTTTCAGTAATGTGCCATAAAACTACCTACGTGTTCCAAGTACAACAGAGCAAAGTAATTTATTATGGGCCATGCAGACATATCTTACTTATCCAACATAAAAAAAATAATATTTATCAACTTTCACATTATATTTTGAAGGACCGTCAAGTACCTTGATACTACATATACAGTTTTGTACTTTTAATATATCATATAAAGTTTTACAAAATTTGGCAGCCTTCTAGTAAACATTACAGGTCTTTCACTCACAAAAAGTGGTATCATTTTGTAAAGTATTTAAGAGAAATAACAAATATTTGTCCATGAATATATTAAGTATTTGTTTTATACAGTCTGTGTACAGACGTATTTTCATGTTAAGATTAAAAATACTCTTCATCTTAAACATTTATCTGATATTTTATATGCACAGTCTTTAAAATCCTCCGAAATAATTTCAAAGTTTTTTCAGTAAAACTTCATATTTTAACTATTATTTTCTCTGTCATAACTATATACGAGGCTAGTCAATACCACTGAACTTGTAATTACCAAAAATAGAATGGAAAGAAATCTTAATTACACTTTTTTTTTCTTTTCTAGAATGAGTTCAAACTTTAACATTTGTTTACCATAAGTAGCTTTAAATTCATAACAGTACATATCTATTTATAATTACATTTTACTGCCTTATTATCATTTTGAATCCCATCTAACTACTATTTGTACTGTTTCAAGTCATGAATCACTAGGGGGAACTTGAAGCTCATATGCTACACTATCAAATTGCATCACCCACGAGCTGTTTGATGAAACATTTTCATCATATTATTATCATTTATCTCACATAATCTAACTTCAACTTACAGGGATCCATATTTTTACATTTTAGTTACCTTCATAATGTCAAATACATAATAATTACAAAAAACAAAAATAACTTACTTAGATCTTTTTTCTTCTTCTTGCTGTTAATTGTTGAGGACACTTAACCCTATTTTTTATACTAATGGTAGTAATGCAATAAATAATTTCTATTTAATTGAATAATGCACCAAAGAATATAGAATAATAACATGCAAAAAGTACACAATTTTCCCTAACTCTCAGTGTTTCTGCCTTTCTAACTCTGCAGCAAGAGCCATTACAAGTTCATCCACACTAGTCATTATCTTTCCCTTGTTTGTACTAACAGTAAAACTGACATTTCTCCATTCAGAAAACAATGCGACATATTATTTGACATATGAAAACTATTGCAGACTTAAATATAAGAGAAAGAACTATTGACAAATCCTGAGAGAGAAGATATGATAAATTGGTGTATTAAGAGGGACTTAAATAGCTCTGTAATCATACAAAACTGAAAATTATTAAAACTATGGTTTCTCTCAGCAAGGAAGAAGGCTTTGTATTAAAACATAAGAAGTAAATAAATTTCTGCTTTATCCTGTGTTTCCTTTCCAACATATTTTTATCGTGTATCATGAATCAAATCAACATGTCATTTTATAGATGAATACCTTAGTTTTTTATTCATTATAAATTGTATAGAACTAAACATAAAAAAAGAGATATATTAACAAATCCTAAAAGTGAGAGTGTGACAAGACGTTTCTGATTTTCTATTTGATAGCTCTGTAACCAAACAAAATTGAAGGTTATAAAAATTATGCTTTGTCCGAGCAATGATGATTTTGTAATTAATAATTTTTAAAAAAAAATTCATATATAATGGAGTGGTGTTGAATAAAATAGAGAATAGTAGATACCTAGAGATAATGTGTTATGTATCATACTACTTGAAATTATTTATTGTTTTTTAAATACTGCCTTAAAAAAATTAAGAACTTAAAATTTATAAACTAATATCCTTACCTAATGTTTTATGCTATACCAATTGGTATAACATAAACAAAAAATAGATTAATAAAATTTCAAATGTAAGTCACTAAAAACATGGGTCATGTACACTAGACAATGCTCAAAGCAACATAATTAATTAACATTTATTTACTTAAAACTTTTTAAACACTGACTCTATGGCATTGGTACTAGTAGGCCTAGTTGTAGTCTAATTTAAGTATTAGGCCTAAAACATAGAATTTAGGTGTATCACTACTTGGAAAATTTCATTTAGCTTTTGGCTATATTTCAATGTCTTGAACTATTTTATTGTTATACCACTAAAATTATCAACAAAATAAAGAATAAAAAACAAACACTTCTAACCAATCAACAAGAATACTGAGCATTCAACATAAATACCATAATTTGCCTAACAAAAATCAGATGATAGTTTCATTGCTAAGCAACAATTCACACATTTGAGCATTATCAAAAATAGGAGCATGAAAACGGTTCTAGACAGAGAGAGAACGAGCCTTTTTATAGATAGTGATGTTTGAATGTATAAACATTTGTAAATCCTGATTTTCCCAAGATGAATTACACAAAGAAAAAGTACTGTAATAGGCTAATGAGCAACATATGTGAATATCTGTTTGCATCAAAATGATGAAAAACATCCATAACATCAAAAATACAGCAACAGAGAGAATGCACATCTTTTCACACTAATTATAAATTGTCATGCCTCTACTAGATGTTTTTATTACAGCAGGTTTGTTATATTAAGACAAAGTCTTGTCTTATTACAGCTGTTTTTTTTTAAACATGTGAGTTAAGTTTCATCACTAAAGAAATGCTTGGGTGTTTTCATTTGATTTTTATTCCTCCACATACATCATGTAAATATTATATTATAAATAAAACTTAAAAAGTACAGCACCATGATACTTTGTTCAAATTAGTAAATAATAAAAACATCAACAATGCACGGGATGTTTATGATATTTTGCAAAAACTACTCACCACCACCATCACGTAAATAGTGGATTATAAATCAAGAAAGAAGTATTATCTTTATACACATGTAACCTACAGTCTTTGTTTTAGTTACTGGCTACAATAAAAGATGGAAAATGCTGGAACTTACAACACTGTACAATGAAGAAGTGGACCATAATAGGATCCATGGATTAACTGTACATTGTCTGAATAATATTAGGAATTCCTATACACTTTTAACTATTTCCAATAGATTAAAAAGTAACCAGTTTACTTGATAAGTTCTATCTTAATCAACTTACTATTTTTTTAGTGTTTTTACCTTTTAATTCAACCTTTGTCTGTTAAAAGCCCTGGTTATTTAATCAAGTTAAAAAGTATATATAATTTACAGTATTTTGTCATACTCTTTGTTCAGATAATTCTAAAGTACTTAATACATAGTGAGCACCAGACAAAAGAAAACAACACAGTGACAAGATAGCCGTGCAAGTTCGTTAGCTTAGGAAAACAAAGGGTACATAGGAAAGGAGATACCAGAGAGGCTGAACGGTGGGGGACCCTTAGACCGAGAGCTTGGATCTAGAAGAAAAGAGAGAGCAAGTATTTCCAAAAGTCAAACTGGCTTAGGGTATTTAGCAAACATGACATTATTATAGAACACAAGAAACAAAAAAATTCGACACACATGGTTTGAAAGTAGTAATATAAATTACAAAAATGTAATTTTTAAAAAACAACCCACATATACAAATACAGCAGATAACATTAGATAATATTACTGTTACAAATTTTTATGCAAAATAATACATGTTAATGTGGAATAAGGTAGTTAAACAGCTTTAATAGTTTTACGCACAATTACAAAAGGGGTACATTAACAACTGAAACTTTAACAACAATAAATACAACCACTAAACATCAGAAAGTAAAATGTCTTAATTAACTCGAGAACTATGTACCACAGTCATGCAAAACACTACATAAAGTGATAGCTCAACAACTAGGACATATTTTGAAAACAAGTTTAATGTATTAAAAAAAATCTGTAAATTAACAAGCAACCAATACGTATTTCACAAGATAAAAGGTGAAAAAGCCAATTATTTCATCATCAAGGCACAAAATACCTGATGACACTTACCACTAGCCGTACGAAATATCATTGTTGCACTTTCACTATAACCAATTTCATTGTTGGCTCTAAGTGCAACTTTATAATACGAGTTAGGTTCTAGATCTCTTATTGTGAAACGACCCGAACGCCATTCTGGATCCTTCATCTCAATTTTCTTTACTTCACCAAGTCTGATCCATGAATTGACATCTCTCTTCACCTGAAAAGATTAATAATTAAAATTTCCCATTAAATGTACAGCATTATCACTGGTTAACCAATTACATCTAAGAAATAAAATGAAAGTGCTAAGAACTTATGGCAGTATCAAAGATCAGAAGCTCTGTTTCACATTGTCTTGTTCTTTATTCACATGTCCAACAGTTATGACATTTTCAAATTAGTCACTGACTAATAATCAGATTTAGATGTCTATATAGGCTACTCACCATAACAACAAACAGAAAGTTCTATTTGTTTTTTACTGATACCATTACAAAATGGTTAAACTTCTTCCATGCAAGTAATTTCAATAAATAAGAGTTAAAGTAACAAAACTGAAAGGACAACACAACAGCATTCTATATTTCATCACTATCTAATTAGATATATTCTTCATACGTGGGGACGTGAATAGGAAAAAAAGTGGACAATATCATATTTAGTGTTGGATACAAAAAATTAGAAACTATATGGCACATTCTATGGCCCCCCTCCAATATTTTTGACAGGTATAACGTTCTTAGATTTTATAGTAAATTATGTTATTAATTTTACAGTTTGACATACTTCTATACTCTAATAAGAATACATTATAAGTTTGTTGCATATGCCCATGACGCTTTACCTGGTAACTCAAACTTTTAACGAGTTATCACAGAATGGTATTCACTGCTTGTGGTTCACTCCAAACAACAAATGTAGTTTCTAGTTCTTTATCCAACCAGTCGTATTTATATCAATTTCTAAACAAACTCAGCACACACTTCATCATGCTGCTTTTTAACATTTCCAATTATTCTAATTTCATCCCATCTTGAAATTAAATTAATATGCATATTAGAAAAGGATAAAATTCAAGGGGTTTCTGTAAATATAATTAAAATACTCAAATATTTAATTTGTTCTAACTGTGCACTTAATATTATGTATATTTTGAGTGTTTTAATAACATATATATACATTAATGTGCAAAAGTGTTAGGACAAGAAATCAGTGATAACAAGAAAACCCACTTGTAGAGAAATATACACGTGAAACCAGCTGTTTTTACATATATAGGGCGAGAAATGTTTCATCATTCTTTCCATTTTATGGGACCAATTCTTCCATGTCATTACAAAATACGAATTTTAACACTATGTTAATGTTTTGTTGATTTCTGTTGAAAATTTAAAGAAAGAGAGTCTGAATTTTTCCATTCATTTGAATTCCCATATACTTGTACCAAGGATATGTCATTAGGGTTCTAATTGAGTGAACATATTAATCAAATTTAAAATCTGAAAGAGCTCTTATCAAATCCCACACAGTATCTTACCTATATAGAAATAAACTAGCAAGGAAATAGCACATGATACTGTTATATACAGAAAGAAATCAATATAATAACACTACACAAATACATCTTGATAAAAACAATGTTTAGAACTAAGTAACATGCTTTGTTATCATGTCATGGCCCAAAATGCAGAGAAAATCGTCATTAGAGTAGCAAGTTCACACGATGCTGGTTGAGCTCTCTGACAAATTGCTGCAGACTTGAAATACTTCCCCCCATAAGAAAAACTCTAGATCATTAGACCGAGACAGGTAAACATAAAAATGGGAACTAAAGTAGCAGAACACCTAATCCAATGAAACTGACATTAAGTATCTTCATTTATGCTACTGATCTCAAGCACAAGATACATAATTATGCACCAAATGACAGAAAACTGTCTAAAGTATTAAGACTTAATGAGAATGGAATTTTTTAATCATGTATCACTTAAAAAAACATTACTTTGCTTTCCAAATATTGTCAAGAGACTGAAATATACTTTAAATATCCATAAACTGGACTATTATTGGTTGGAAAAAGGTTGTTATGAATGGATGAGTCCCAGGTTGAAATATCTGGTTCAATGTACAGGTTGTACATCCAGTGGAAGAATGGTGAAAGATATTTATTCAATGCACAGCACCTACCATGAGATATGGGGGAAGCAGTGTGATTGTTTGGTGGTATTTTTCTGCTGAGATTACAAGATATATTTGCAAAATAAATGGAATAATGGTCCAGCACATGTACCATCAGGTACTAATCTGTCATGGTAAATCCAGTTTGCGGAATATTGATAAAGGATTATACTTACCAATCAGAAAATTACTCCAGTCACTTATCCAACCTGTGCAGGAATTAATTAGCTAAAAAAGAAGCTGCTGGAGTCATTCAAATGATGTGATGGCCCCCACAGAGCCGTGATCTAAGCCCAATTTCTGAGATGCGAGATTTCATAGATCAAAAACTTGACAAATCAAAAGTTACTTCCAAGAAATTTTAAGGGACTGTATTAAAGATATTTGGAGTAAAATCTTAAAGGGCACTTTAATTAAATATGTTGCAACAATCCCTGAAAGACTGCCTGCAGCTATCAAAACAAAAGGAAGGCATTCAAAATATTAACAGTCAGCTAAACTCAATCACTTCCACTGAGTTTCTGGTGTATTAAGTACAAAGTTCAATAAAATTTTGATGTTTCAACTGTGATTCAGCTTCCTTATTCTTTGAAAGTATCTTGAAATCAAATTTTCACTTAGACCAAACATTTTTAGATAGTACTGAACCTTTAATTATTTATTCAGAAAAATAATTTATGCCATTTTGAAAGGACAGGAAATGTATTAACTAAATTTTGATTGGTAAAGTTTTGGTACTTAATGACAAATTATAGAAATTTTGTGAAGAGGATGTTATTGTGTGGAACTGCAGTATAAACTGCACACGTTTAGATTTGAGCTTGTTATGTGAATGGTTAAATGGAAAATCACTGTTACTCCACTCAACTTTATAATGTTGTCCAGGGTTCTTCACAAAGTTTGAAATAATTTTTCATCAATAAATAAAGTTGTAATTTTATTGATTCACAGAAATTTCTAATCCCTACAAAATGTCTAGTAAAATGTTGATAAACATTCTTCTGAATAAGTCATTATTTCTACAACACACTCAAACACTTCATTATTACATTTCTGGTAGTAAATGACTCATCATTCAGGACTGAATATGCACGTATAATTATTTTGTGATATTTAGCTCACCATTTAGATAAACAAATAAGTTTGTGATGAGTCATGTCATAAATGCTTTTATTGCTACTATTTTAATATTTTGGAAAAAAAAAAAATTAATAAAGTCATTTAGTTCTCCAAGACTCTTAAACAAGTTTTCCATTTTTAATTTTCTTCCAAGCCTTGAAATCACAAATTTTCAAGACTTGTTAGAATCTGTACAAATATTACCAAAAACAAAAGAGATGAAGCTCAGAATGGGATAAAAATAACACAGTTCACGAACAAGACAGCGGTTACACTGATAGAAGACCTTTACCTTTTCTAGGATAATTACAATGTGAAAGTGTGTAGAAAACACAAATAATTACACAAGAAATATGTCAATAATAAAGTGAAATGAGAAAAATATGTTATAAACTAAACCTCATATTTCCCTCTTAATTCACAGCCCCAGTGTACATAAAATCCAAATAACTGTAAAAGCAAACATAAATTCAAAATAGGTATTTTTTCTTCCTTTGCATTTTATGCTTACAACATTCACAGCAGCATAGAAGAGTGAAATGTTATGAGAAACGCATTCTGAGTTTGTGTTCTATCACATATTAAAAACATCTCTAAATATACGTCAACAGCCATTCCATCTAAAACACCAAATAAAAAAAATATTTTGAACCATAATTAATCACAATATAGGTCATATCATTTTAACATCATAAATAACTACTTTATAGTATTTTGTAGCAAAGAAAGCATAAAACACGATATCCAATACCAAAGTAACCACCCTGCTCAACTTTGACAATGGTGATAGAGTTAACACAAGAAAAACATTAGAGGTTCTATACATCATTTTAAATAAATACTTCATTTAGCTGAGTACTTAAAATTTAGATAATATTAATCCTATTATTTTAAAAAAAAGATTGCTTCTATCTGTCCTTTGATAATATAAATAAAAAAAAGATTTCACACTAACCTAAACTTCACAGTGTCTAAGTCAAACACCAAGGCAACTTCACAAAACATTTAAAACAAATAAAATAAATGAAAGATTTGGAAATGTTTCAGTGCATTTCCAAACAAACAATAATCAAATAAATAGTAAGAGAAATATTAGCTCATAATACAACTTCTGGTTCAGGATGTATGCCTTATTCAACCTGAGGAAACAGAATTCATCCAGTCTGAAAATATGACCACTTATCCTCACTTCCCAGCAATATGGGCAAGATAAATTCCATTTTCACCTGGAATTATGCTTTGGTAACTGTGCAACAGATGAGCATTGTTCCCTAAGTTTTTCAAAGCAAACTGACACAGATATATTCAATTAAATTATCAACAGAAACAGGAAGGATCCCCTTTGATTTACTCATGATAGTTTATGAGTGGCAGTTTAGCATAGAGTAATATCATCTGGTCAGTTTTTAGGTGGTCTTATGGAATACCATATTTCTTCAGAAACTGTTACAATGTGTATAAAATATAAATTAGCAGCTGCTAGTGTTGAATTAATTTGGTAAATAAAAACAATGTTGACAGTTTAACACTTGCCATGAAGTGATATTCTGTGAAAACAAGGTAAGGATCCTAAAATGCAGCAAAGAAAACACTTACTCCTTTGTATGATCTAACAAAAGTGGTTAATATAGATACAGGGGCTAGGTAAAAACCTTCAGATGAAGATACTGCCAGATCATGCAAATAAAAGAGATAAAAGTAATCCACATACAGTGGAGCGCAATTAAACCACGGACCAGTAAACCATGAAATCGCTTAAGCCACTGTTGTAAGTCTTGTGAGCAAGGATTATTGTGGCTTACCGCTAATTTAAGAACATGTAAAAATGCAGCTTACGAATTTAATCCTGGCTTTATAACTTCAAGGGAATATTTAAAAAGAATTTGCTTTAATTTGGGAAATAAATAAAACATATTACAATAGAAATCGACCATTAATCTACCTTATCTGTTCTCTATGTCAGCTTTATGGAGGCCGCCATTGTTACCGAATCACGCCTCTCCATACATTAAAGTTAATTCCTGGTAAATCCATGAAAAAAGTGATCAATAATTAAAGTATTATTTTTGATTCGATAATCCGATATAATGATCACGTAATGGCCTGGATGAGGCTTCTCAGCGGAGCTGTTGGTGACTTCTGCTTTACAGTCACAAAGGTTTAAGCCGCGGACCACTTAAGCCACGGTTAAGCAGGTTGACCCCCCAAATACTGCGGTTTAACAGAGCTCCATTGTATTAGGACACAGAATTTCTTTCAGTAACTGGGCCACTACAACAACGACAACAAAAAGGCGAAAATTTGAATAGATGTGATTTGCCAAAGATTCTTCACCTTAAGATAATGCTGCAAATAAAAAAATTGAAGTCTAGTATCTCTAAAGGCATTAATGCAGGCAGCAAAACCTTCAACTCTTACTGAATTTGACATCAATCAGAATCTGATGAGACACAGAATACAGAAGTGAGAAGTAGCAATCAGAGGAGAAGCATTTATCCTCTTCTTTGTCTGACATTGTGGCCTGTAGAGAAACAGCACAAATCACTCTGACTGGCAATGTCTGCAAGTCAGCAGTAACAAAAAAATAAGCCTTAGGCTGATAAATAAAGTCACTGTGCAGTTTTGTAATCATATTTTATTCAGTATATTTCAAACTAGCAACTGATAGCAGTGATAATGGTGATACATGGCATATGAGAATCAGGTCACAAAGAGGTTTTGATATGATGTAATCTTAATATTCCATCAGTCAGAAAAACAGAACGTTTGTTTAGAACCAAGGACACAAACTGACTTGAGGAATCCAGAGAGTACTGGGGGGTCAAAGAATATTTTGTTGCAAGTGTAAAATGGTAGTCAATAATGCTGCCTTGTACATGGCAAGTGTGGAAAATGCAAAAACTCTTGTGAAAGTTCTGATCAAAATGCGTTCAACCTTCTCTCATAACATCATTTTTCATACCTGTGTCATTTATGCTGGTAAATATTGATTGTGGGACTACAAAAAGACCAAAAGAAATACATGGCACCACAGAAATTAAACCCTAATGCTGTGCAAAAGACCATTTAAACTCTACACTTCAAGCTTGAGCTTCTGGACAGCTGGGTGTAAATACATCTCCACAGAGATGACCTACAAAGAAGTCCTGTGTAATAATGAATGAATAACACATAAAAGTATTATAAGTGAACTAATGTTTATTGTCACTTTAATATTTCATGAACATAACAAAAACATTTAAATTTGTAGCAATTCAGTTTGAAGAAAACATGGACAAATCATACATTCTGTAGAAATGATAAGAGTTCATAAGTGTCCTACCTTAGAGTATTTCAGTTCAAAATCCAATATTGGTCTTCCATTGTCTGCAGGTATAACCCAACGAATTTCAAAATGGGTAGGATATGTGCTGATGTTTCCACCTGGCTGAATAAAAGTAGGACTTTCTGGTGCTGACTCTTCAGGCATTGTTTTATACAACCACTTACTCCAAGCTCTCACACCTACTGCATTTTTAGCAGCAAACCGGAAGAGATATGTGGACCTTGGTTTCAGGTTTTCAAGAACATACAATAACCCTGTAAAGAAATTGAATGGGTATGAAATATTTTAATCTGAATAAATATTAGAATAATACAAATACATCATTTTCAAAAATATCCAAATGAATATAGATACCAAAATATACAATGTGATATTCCTTCAAATGTGAAAAAAATATGATTTTTAACCACTAACTGTTTTTTGCAACCAACAATCTTCACTTAAGTATTAATAAATACAATGACATTAAAAACTGATTTGACAGAATATGCTCATCATTTTCAGGAAAGGAAAAACAAGATAATATTTATGAAAATCATTGTAAGAAAATTCATTCAACAGCAACATCTTGATTCACAACTATTTATCCTTAAAATTCCCAATATCATCGCTTTTTAATATAATTGCTGATCAATCATAAAAAAGCACATTCAAAGTGACTCAATATTTTACTTCAATGATATTTAACAATGACATCAACCTTTAAACTGAAGTACACAGATACTGTAGTTCACTGTGATGTGTTGTAATTACTCAGGAAGATGGTACATGTTCAAACATTATGCCAAACATGTAATAGTGATATAGAAAGCCTTAAATAATTAATAACATTTTTGGCATTTTAACACTATTAGAACAGAAACAGTTGTGGAAATGATTACTGAAACACACAAAAGACAAATATCAAATACCAATGAGCAATGGGAACTAAATTATGCTATATTTTATGAAAAATAATACACGAAAAAGTAACACTTTGCTTTAAAAAAAGCACAATCTTGTTTTCACTGAAATAAACAATTCATAAATTTATGATTGTGGAATATTATTCCAGGTGTCCTGCATTAGTTTCTACAAGTGGGTTAAGTTAATTTGTTCATTTTTAATCTCAATTTTTACATTAATTTGTTTAAATTACCAACACAACTGGCTGAGATACAGTCCCAGGTTTGTATGGATATCCCATCATGGTTCACTGTACATAGAAATATGACAAAACTCTCCTCTTTCTCTGATGTTGGAAACATTGAAGAGAGTTTGGAATGTACAGCCGTACCCTGTAAATTAGATAACCTGCCTTGATAGTGGTAGGTACAAGTGGTGATGTAAATGCCAAAATGAGGATATTTGTAGGCAGTGTAACTCCATCTTTGTGAGTGGAGATGCATCTCACTGCAGAAACTCCTTGAGTGGAGAGACCAGTGAGAATATCTGACTCGAGATGTTCTTCAAATCCCTCTCAACAATAACTCCTCATGATGAATTCAAGGTAGCATGAGGGGTAACCTCAACAGGTACATCCCCAATTGCCTTTGAATTCAAGAGGAGTTGGGAGGTAAATGTTTCAACCAATATGTCTCCAAATCAGAAAGTTGGGAGGTAAATGTTTCAACCAATATGTCTCCAAATTGAAGCTTCTTTACTGACTTTGGAGAGCCAGCAAGTCCCTCTAGTCCCTTCTGAATAAAAAAGGGGGTTTTTGCCTTAAAGGTTTTTCTGAAAGAGAATGAAATATAAGAAAATGAGGTACGTGTGTTACAGATGTTGAAGATTGCTGCTCAGAGTCTTCAAGACGTGGTTGCTTACCTATTGACTGTTTTCTTTCATTATTTTATTCAAATATTTTATATTTTATTGGAGGATCCATAGGAAAAAAGGAAAATTTTGGTACCCACTGACCCCACTCACCATGGAGCCTTACGAGGGGACGCACTACAATGTCATGCAACGACATTGCAGCAATGCCAGGGTTTCGTGAGCACTATACCCAAACACCAGCATCAGACACAATGTCCACAACACTCGTTGAGAACTTCCAACACTGGTACTTGGTTGACTCTAGCCAAAGTGGACCAGCCGACTGGCCTAAAAGGGGCCACCCAAAGGCTGCCCATCTACAGGAATTCAAGGCTAAAAAGGTGTATTAAGGTTGGACCCCTTAACCACCAGGATCCTCTCCTCCCCTTCATGGGTCACCACGCATGCCAAATATCTGGGTGGATGTTTAGATCCTAGAGAAGGTAAACTTAAAGAACAAAACCTCATCACGTACAGGAATCCACACCGAGGGGTACACCAATAAATTGATAACCTGAGCATTTGTGACAAATCCATGATTGCTCCCTATAAAAGTACCAAATGCATTTTGGATATCCTAATCTAAAGTCTTTGCAAATAGTAGGATCCAATCACACAGGTCCACATTTCAAATCATGTAAATACCACATGCAATATTCAAGACAAAAATAGTTACAAGTACAAATTCACAAAACATTCAAGGTTTTCTTTTAAAACATCTGTCTTATGTCTATGTAATATTTCTGGAACAGGTATCAAATTCACTTATATGTAACTCTGCATATATATACCCAGCAAAAACTGAACTGTTGATTATTTTCACTATTTAACATCACAAAAGTGATCATCTGATATCTTACTTACGTAAAAATGAACTGTAATAATGATGAGTGATTAAAATTATTGTAAAAATGGTTTTTAGCTTTAATTATTTTCCATTCCTCTTCTTTATGTTTGGCTATTTAAATCAACACACCCTATTAGATACCCTTGAATGATACAATGTTAACCCCTTTTGCTATGGGGTTGCTGTAATGCACACGTTCATTTACACATTTGCATATGTTAAGTAGTTGCACTATAGTTTTTGATACATCATGTGTATCTTCACAAAATTTTGTATACTTTCAGCAGAGATTAGAAATTTTTTGTACAAAAAAATTAGATTTTTAGTGAAATATTTTTATTAAAGAGTTGTCTATGAAAAGAGTCCGTTTCATTGATAGCCTGAGGGCAAAGTGATTTCATGTTGTGATCAAGAAAAGTATTCTTCATCCCAAAAATCTCAAGTATTATTTGCATAATTCCTAAAACCTCCTGAATATATTTTGAGCATTTGTTTTGAGTAAGACTTTATATTTTACATTATATTCCATACTCTAACTATATCGGATCTATCACTTGATCAATTTCATGGCCATCATAAAAAGATAAAAAAATAAATTTAAATTATGCTTTTTTCATGCTAGAATAACTACATATTATAACATGAAAATACAATTATTTAGTCCAAGTAGCTTAAGTCTCATAATGTTATATACATGTATAATGTCTCATCATACTGACCATCCAGTCATACTTAGCCAATTTGCACTGGCATAATGCATGTGCACTTATGTTACGTATGCAATAAAAAAAACTGATCTTTAGTCTTTCTGTCTTCGCTGTGTTTTATAGGACTAGTATTTTCTAATATATAGTCCTACTTCAATTATTATCTGTTTATACAGATTATTACTATCTAGAAATCAATTATTAAAGTTAATTTTTCTTAAAATATAGAACAATAAGTCTAGAAACAAAGCAAACAATTATCTCTTCTTACTATGACCTCTGAACTTTGTTGCTGTTGCACATGGGTTGCTAAGCCTTTTAAAATTTACACATGAAGGATATCAAAAAAATTTTTTTTAGGTTTTTACATACATAATATAGCTGAATAACCAAATCCTAAATAACTATACAAATACTGTAAAATTTCACAATAATTCATAAGTTTAGTAACTAAGATATATTTAGATTTAAAAAACATATAACTTCAAGCAGACTAAAATCACATCCTCTCTTCATGAAATCTTCATTTCTAAGAACACGGTAGCATTTTCACACATTAAAATGGCTGAGTAAACCACCAAGAGGATATTCTAAGCTGTCAATTAGTTATTTATGTGTCATATATTGTTGTAAGGGTATATAAAGGGGCCACTTTGAAAAATGAAAAGAGCTGAATAATTCCATCATGTTTGATTCAGTATATAAACCACATCTTAGCAAAAGAAAAAGACACGAGGTTCTTATTTAATATGCTAGCTTGATATCATTAGTAATTAGAGTTCCTAATTTGTTCAAAACTATAGGCTTAGTATTTTGATATCACAAACATCTAATTTTAAACAGTGATGCAATTAACATACCACATGACTCATTAAAATCTATATTTAGGTAGGTTCTTTTTATATTCATTTTTAAAGTAAGAAGTTACCTCCAATATAACATTAAAGTTTGAATTACAATCTGCAAACTTACTAATGTAAATTCATGAAATACTATTTCAATAACATTCTGTATGCAAGTCAACAAAAACGAAGATGTGGTCTTTGACCTGTGACTCATCACAAAAAGTTTAACTTTGGCAGAGATGGCTTAGCCTCAATGAAGATATAGTTTGTACCTGGACTTGTTACAAAAGAAGAATTCAATGAGACAAATATTAGAATAATACTAAAAAATCATTAAACATTTCAAATACAAATTTCAAAACACAAATAACATAACTAAAATGTAAAAAGACAATTATATTGCATTTAGATTTTACATCAAACTAATACATATTTACTTACCTTCTGACACATTAAGCCATCCATTGATAATATTTTCTGTACTGCACCACCTATTCCATTTTTTTTGTTCATACTTTACTAATACATACATGGCAAGGGACAATAACCATGTGCTGGGGACAGTATCTCAACAACAGACGTATTAATAGTTTGAAATCTATTCTAAAATGCATACACAACCAAACTGATCTGGTCTCATTACACCAGAAAACATGAAATCTGCTCTCTTTATTGTTTGTATGCAAGTTAAAGCCGTCTTTATCAACACAGCTTTCACTCTGCAAGTGAAAATGGTTTATTATAAAGTGAGGAACCTTTTACAGATGTTACTAAAGTCACTGATAAGTTCTACATGGTATACCTAGAATGACTGAAGAAATCATCTAAATTACAAATACACAATTTATTCTATGCCAGGTCTTAAAGATGAGAAAGTAGAAATGCGAGAGGATCAGGTGACTACAGCTTTTATTTTGTGGTTATTTTGAAATCAAGAAATAAAAAATTTGTTCATAAAAAACTTTACATACATATTTAATAATAATAATTTCATTAAAATAAACTGATAGTAAAGTTGTTCCACTTAGTTTTGAATGTAATGTAGTATTTTATGTATGGTGCCGGAGGGTAGAGGGTTAAATTTAAGCATGAAATAACAGAAACAAAAATTTTACTTAATTTTGCTGCTTTCTTAAGAATTACCCTAAATAACTTACCTTCATTCCATTCTTTTTTTTGTACATCTTCTGTTTTTTTGTCCTCTTTATACTCCACTAAAAATGATTTAATTGGCAGTCCACCATCTTCGATGGGATGAACAAAACTGAAAGTTATCGTTGTTGCTGTTATTTTCTCAAACTTCACTTGCTGTAGTGGTCCAGGGGCAACTAAAAACAAAAGAAAATCTCAAAACTTTAAAAAGAAACACTTTTAATACAAACAGGGAATAAAAGTCCTTTAAATATTAACATTTTAGAAACAATTTGTAGTGAAAATTGACACTGTAAAGTGCTATTCACAAACAAAAAGCATGGTAATAAACAAGTAACACCAAAAGGAGTAGAAAGAGATGTAGTGAAAAATTAGTAGAAATTTTAAATTATTTGTTTGTATACTACTAGATTCATTATTTACCATGACCACATTTAAAATAATGTAAACAATTCCTAAAAAAAATTTATATTACAGTTATTGTTGTTTGTGATTAAACACAATGTTACACAGAGAGCAATCTGTGATCTGCCCACCATGAGTATTTATTACAATTAAAAGGATGAATTCTACTTGTTTAATTATACTTCCAATTGTAAGTGTAATCAAAATTTTTGAATCATAATTAAAATTAAAAAGTACCACCCATTTCAGGGTTTCATGGTTTATTTAATATTGAGTTTTATTATCAGG
Source organism: Carcinoscorpius rotundicauda (assembly GCA_011833715.1). Lineage (NCBI taxonomy): Eukaryota > Metazoa > Arthropoda > Merostomata > Xiphosura > Limulidae > Carcinoscorpius > Carcinoscorpius rotundicauda. Next base: position 7,240,990 of record CM022394.1, on the reverse strand, counting down.
TTCATAATATATAAGAAACTGATTTGTTAAGTGTTTACGACACATCATCTCTTTCATTCAATTGCATCATCTTAGAATAAACATAACAAAAAATAACAATGAGAACTTATTTTTATTTAACAATTTATTTCTGTATATGTAAACAAAAGTTACAAATTCAATAAAGCTAAAATTATGAAACCTGGTAGGTCTAATAAGCATAATGAAAATCACACTTGGAAGTACATATTTACCACATTCATACAGACTCAAAAAACGTTTTAATCAAAACTGTTAGGCCTAACAACTTTCATTGTTTACAACATACCAATACTTGCTTAAATATGAAACACTAATGATGCTATTTTCAAAGTTACATTCAAATTACAATCTTGATGCATTTGAAATATCCTGAAAATGATTGGCATGACCAAGAGGGACCAGTGATACCATGGAAAACAACATCCTCCAAAACGATAGAACCTCATAAGTGACTGAGCTTATAGAGCATGGTAAGCTAAAAGTTCTACTGAATGAAGTCATAAAGAAGAAGGCAGTGTTTGACTGACGTACATATTAAAAATTACACCTAAATGGACAAGAAAATGAGTGAGTCTGAGGAATGACTTCTTCAATTTGATCACCCATCTGACCTCAGTCACAGAAAAAACAGCTGCTGAGTATGACTGCTGATTCCTGATCAGAAAGAGTCACAACATACCAGTAATCCAGGTAATAAAACTGCATCCCCAGAGTATGGAAATAATATTCTAAAGCCTGGACTATTAAAAAACATGCAAGTTGCTGAGGCAAGTCCAAAGTGGAGGGCCCAAAAATGAGAACACTATGAAATTAGCTTAAATACCAGCTGGTCAAAAGTTTAAGACCATACAAAAACGAAGTCCTAAAAAGGATAGGAAATGCCCAACAAGAGGTCTCAGTAATGAGTTGCACGGCAAGTCAACGTGAATAACTTCAAACATTTGCTTTGGCATGGTAAATATAAGCATTTAATTGAATGTTGTCTTAATAATGTTATGTAAATGTCATGTAAATGTTTTGTAAATGACAACATGTCGTGTTGTGTTTAAATTTTCATTTCTATTATTTATATTTCCATATTTATATTATTGTTTCAAAGTTTAAACCAATTAAAAAATATGTTGTTATTCATTTAAAATAACATTTAGAAATTTCTAGAATAACGTAGATCAAATATATGACTATAAACGGAAATATATGGTGGCCTAGTGTCTAGACGCTGAGTCTCCTGCAAGAACGGACATGTGCGGATTGCTCTGGAGTTCTGTAGAAGTTACGCGATTGTTCGAGAAGAGGCCTACTAATATATAAACAGACGGAGACATGAGAAATAGGAAGAGTCATTAGTTTTTATTCGAAGAAAAGAAAAGTCAGTCATTCATTTGGAAAGTTTAAGTGTTTGCTGTGATTTTATTCAACTTGGATTTGTGATCAGAGCTAGATTTAAAAAAGCTGTGATTTTGTTTTGTCAATCTTTGCGATTCATTCGAATTACTGGTTGTGCTGAGAGTCGGCACGTACGAACTGTTTAGGGGAGACCGGGAAAATTGGAAGGCGGCAAGTTTGAGACGTTCATCAAGAAGCACCGTAAAAAGAACTTCGTCATTCTCCATTCAAACTTCGGTATTTCTTCGTGGGACCAAATTCACACCCTAGACTGGAATTTTGGATTTCTGATCTGAACTTTTGGACTTTCATTCTAGATCATTATATTGGACACAGGCCAGTACCATTTTGTATCGTAATTAGCTTTGAAGGTTGAAGTGAGTACTATTTTGTATTGTAATTAATTTTGAATATTGAAACTGAATATCTGTCATTGTTATTATATAATTTATGTTATATCTGTCATATATATAATAGCTTATTGTAATAAATTATACAAGCTGTTATCTGTGTCTTTCTGTTGCGTTTGGTCTACGAAAAACATAAAACAAAAAAACGTAACAATAATGTATAAAATTCAATCTATTTACATTTAAACATTTGGGTTTTTCTTGTATCATCACGCTTTGGTTTGTGACACAATAAGCAATAAAATGAAGAAAATTAAAACTTTTTCTACATTCTAGCACAAGACTGATGTTAAAAACCAAATGCTCCATTGAACCAAACTGATCCACTTACACAACAAGACTGATGTTAAAAACCAAATGCTCCATTGAACCAAACTGATCCACTTACACAACAAGACTGATGTTAAAAACCAAATGCTCCATTGAACCAAACTGATCCACTTACACAACAAGACTGATGTTAAAAACCAAATGCTCCATTGAACCAAACTGATCCACTTACACAAGACTGATGTTAAAAACCAAATGCTCCATTGAACCAAACTGATCCACTTACACATCAAGACTGATGTTAAAAACCAAATGCTCCATTGAACCAAACTGATCCACTTACACAACAAGACTGATGTTAAAAACCAAATGCTCCATTGAACCAAACTGATTGACTTACACAACAAGACTGATGTTAAAAACCAAATGCTCCATTGAACCAAACTGATCCACTTACTTTTATAATATGGTAATTTTTATTATCTAACAATATTTATATATTTTCTTATCTCCTTGAAACCTGTCACACATCAAGAAAGTGCTTTGTCATCTTAGCTAAAGTCAGAAAAAATAATTGCTACACTTCATATATTCAAAAGACAACTTTTTCAACCAAATTTTGCCATTGCAACTTTTTCAGTACCAGTACACAAACCACTTTCATGTTGCAATAAAGAAGACTCAAAGATGAAACATAAGTTTAAATAAAAGTTCTCTTATAATTATCTTGAGTGTAAAGGTAACTCTTTAATCGTATTAGAAAAATGTGTAGGTCCCTGTAGTAATCACTACAGATTCAATATGATTAACCCTAGTACTTGCTAGTAAGTTACGTTTTATCAACTTTTCTACAACATTCTCAAAACATCATTTCAAGGCCTAAAGATTGCCAGATACTGGATGATGCCAATATGATATTTTATTTTTTTCACAGTAGTGACATATTTCATTTCTTCAGTTTTGAGCCCAAGATCTATCATTAATCATGAAAATTCTCTACCAGTTAAACCAAATGGTAACCCACTAACACATGCTGGTAAATCACCTTTTAAAAACTTAAACTACACCTCAAAGAAGCTGAATAACATAAACCATTCATTGAAAATGTATGTACTTACATGCTTCTTTTAAGTCTATATCAATGTGATCCTCACCATATTTGTTTGTGGCTTTACAAGTATATGATCCGTACACATCTTGACCCCCTGGAATACTTAATGATGGCTTAACCTGAAATGATTTTTGTTGGTCAAGTATGTGAATTATGATATTATTACTTCACTAAATGGTGTAACATAAGATACTTACTTCAGCATAACCTTCAATTTTCAACTCATGAGTCTAAACACTTCAAACATTATTTCTGATTTTTCTATAATAAGCTATCTCAACCTGCCATACCATATCTACAACTGCATTTGATGACACCACTTAGGATTAGGATTTTCACAGAATAGTACATGTGAGCCATTGTTTGAAGAAATACAGTTGATTTTGTCGCCTTTGGTTGCTTCAAAATTATATGAAGTTTACGTGAAGGCTTAAGCTACATCCTTTATAATAGAAAGCATACAACCTATTATTACATGAGCTGAATATTCCTTCACAACAAAAATAACTCCACAACTGCATTATGTTTCAAGTAGATTCACATGTTTATTTTCAGATGTAATTAAGTATCAGTGAAGTATCTAAACATGAATAGAAGACTGGTATATATTATCCAGTGTTCGTAATCAGCAAGCGATAAATCACACAAAAATAGTTAACTACATAATGTACATTCCCACGAAGAAGGAACAAGTAAACTTTTCATTAACTGCTCATTTGAAATGTTCTATTGCTTGAAAAATAATACATCACAAACATGGTTTATAAAAAGTAAAAGATAAATCATTTATGTTTTACATTTGAAGAAAGAAGAGAAAATTATAGTATTTAAATAAATGGAAGCAATAGTAATAAAAATCTTTGGCTATGGATTGTGTACTCTGAAAACTTATGAATTAATGTAAAGAAAGTATAACATGTTAGCCATATTAAATTATCTCTGTGTCCAGTGTTGACAAGGTCTTTTGCCAAATATCACTGCCCATCAGGATGGCAGGGACATGACAGATGGTAGCGACTGAAACCCTATTTATATTGTCACATTGCATAAATAACTGTTATTGTATGAAATACGTTAAGTTTATGAATTTTTGTTTTTATCAATTATGATTAAGTCATTTACAACTCAAAATTATAGGTAAAGATTAATAATATTTAAGAATAAATAATAAACTACCATTACCAATTACTAGTTTTATGACCGTAACACATTCAAGCATAAATTTTAAAATTAGATAAAAAGGCTGTCTTTAAACTTTTCAACATGAATCTATAAAAATGACTACTCGTGAATTTCAAAGAAAGGTAATATTATGAATAATGAAAAGAATAGAACATTACCAAGAGGTTACTCAAACCCACAGTACCCAAAATGGAGTAAAATACAGAAGGGTTCTCTTTCTTGATCTCTTTATTTCTGAACCACCAACTAATTGTTGCATTTGGTACAGCATCTGCGAGGCAGGTTAAATTAACAGGACTGTCATTCCAAGTCTTCACATTTGTTGATGTTGTTGCACTCAAGTCAGGAGGAACTGTGAAAGTCAGTATACTATGTGCAATGAAGTTTATGAACAAAAATTAAAGTTTAATTTGTGCACAGCTCTACAAAATACCATAAAAAACAAACTGTCATTTTCACAACAAAATATTATAAATGTGCACATTTAAATATGTTCACTGACAAAATCAATTATTGCATGTAAATTTATACAGTGATATACTTTATACCAGATATATGTATGGATGCATAATAAAAACAAAGGAAGTGATGTTAAATTTTTTTAATATGGACACAGGAAGGACAGCATAAAACCAGTAAAATTGTTATAATCAATAATCATTATTTTAACTTGAAGCATTAAATAGAATTATAAAATTAGCATTTGTCATTAAGCCCTCTCAATGACGTTAGCATATTCTAAAATGTCAATTTGTTTGTGTTTGATTATAATGATAATGACAAAACATATGCAGGTACCAAAATGTAGATTTTGAAAGATGCGACATTTGTACAAATAACAATTTGCTTCATTTATGCAATAAGCCCCCCAAAAATAAAAATTATGTTGCAAGTAATCTGAAACTAATATAATGTATAATAAATATACTTTCATAGAGGTATTACAACAGGCAAAGGATCTACTTACATATGACAGATTTTCAACTTTCTAGATTTTATCCTTTTTGATACTTCTAATTTCATTATCACATCGTACACCCATATACAGAACAATTAACTCAATTTACACTAATAAAATAATTTAATTAATCAAAAGGAGTGCCCAAGCCTTTCTAATATTTTTAGAAGGTTATGAAACCAATTATTTAAGCCCATGAAAAGATAAACATTAATCAATCAAATACCAATTTGAAATGAAAATTATAAAAAAATCTGTTATAAAATTACCCTGTCTTATAATTAAAGTTCCTAAGGTTTACATTATTTGAATACAAAAACAATAAAAACAACACATCAATTAATATACTTAACTGAAATTTACTAAAGTAGTAAAAAAGGAGAGAGAGAGAGAGAGAGATAAACTTATCATGAACAAGAAACAAAATACTAAAAGGTTATTCTGGGTTCAAACCCAGTGACTTCATGAGCAAAAACAGCTCATTAAATAAGTTTCATAAACAACTGAAACCAATTTGAAAAAAAGCAGAAACAAAGGTTCCTAATAATTACCACTGAGAAATAAGAAGTTAATTCATAACATACAGTTTATGACTCAATTAACTGTGCCTTCATTTTCTCTAAAAGAAATACTTTTGGTTTGTAATAAGTTTCATCAGATACAATATTTCATTTTCTTTTGTGGCTTTGGAACCTGTGAATTATTAAATGTAGATGTAAATTAGATCTGCAAAAAGACAGTGTAATCCATACAAAAAATGCTATTATTTTAACAAATGGTTTTAGTTATTACTGACTTAACAAAACTTCAGCAATGAACACAATTACTTTATATTCATAAACTAAAAATAGGAAACAATAGTTTGGGATAAGTAGTTCCTGGTGAATCACATAGTTAAGTACATAAAAAATAAACATAAATTAATACTAAATACACCAGTATTTAAAACAAAAATACATTCCAATGTGTTAAAAGCAAGGGCATAAAACATACATTCTACAGTGATGTGTCCAACTCTCTCGACATATCCTCCTCTATTTTCAGCTCGGCAATAATACAGTCCATCATCTGATCGAACAGATGAGAGTATGGTCATTTTTAGAACAGTTTCCTCCCCTTCTTCATTGGTTTCTACTTGTTGTCTGTCATCCTTATGTGGAGGAAATTATTTTAAACATAATAATCATCAATAAGAAATACAGATTAGTAACCTTACTAAAAATAAAGATAAATGCTGATTTATTAAAATTTCAGAGGATCCTTCTAACTAATATATATTAACATTACAAAACCAGATGCTACAGTGGGTAAAAGGAAGAAATTTTGTTTGTATAACATCTTATCTGTCTGTATGATCATTTTCAACTTCTTCCATCCGTAGTTTAAGCAAAATAATCAACTACGTCCCACTCAGCCTGTAAAGTTGAGAGAATAAGCAGCAAAATAAATTAAGACAAATTTTCTGATTCAATTAATTTAAAATAAAAAACAGATGAAAATAACAAGTTCCTGCAAATTTATTTTAGTAGATATACCTTAGAACTTTTAAAGATAAACACATCTATAACAATATAAACCATTCTACCCTTTTATGGTTTGTTTGTTTGCTTTGGAATTTTGCACAAAGCTACTCAAGGGATATCGGTGCTAGCCGTCCCTAATTTAGCAGTGTAAGACTAAAGGGAAGGTAGCTAGTCATCACCACCAACCGCCAACTCTTGGGCTACTCTTTTACCAATGAATAGTGGGATTGACCATCACATTATAATGCCCCACGGCTGGGATGGCGAGCATGTTTAGCGCGACTCGGATGTGAACTCGCGACCCTCAGATTACAAGCGCATTCCTTAATGCACTCGGCCATGCCAGGCCTCCTTTTTATGGCAAAGAAGTTTTTTTTATATTAATACAAATAACATGTGCAAGTTCATTTCATGCATATAAGAATGGACAGGCCAATTATGAGAATGGACAGGCTAATTATGAGAATGGACAGGCCAATTACTTTATATGCAGTCATTTTAATTTTGAACTGTACAATGAACAGGGCATTCAGTTCAAGCTATATTCTAAATCAAGTTTAGAGTATTTTTCTCATAATACCTAGAGATGTGTCAGAAAATGTTTAATCTGTTCATGATTTACCATAAAATGTCTTTTACAGTTTAATTATTATGGTTGAGATAAGCTAATTTCTTAACTTACATAGGTGAAAAAAAATTAGAAAAAACTGAAAGTGTAGAAATGAGTGCACCAAAAAGGAAACAAGGTGGAAAAAGTAATAGTATACCTAACAAAACAACCTCTGTACAGCCTCACAAATCACATATCCAACACCTGTTCCATGCCTACTTCACTTATTCTTTCTATTCTGCAGAATAAGCCAGATGGACTAAATAAAATTTGATTATGGAATTCTTAATGATTAGGACATGAATTACATTTTAAAACGTTCATCCCAAACTACCACAGACTGAGGATTATTTTGCATTTTGTATCATTCTTTTACAAGTGACTGGTACTCGAAAAGATGTACTTTATTTTTGACTTTACAATGAAAAAGATGCTCTGACTGAAAACTTACAGTCACAACAGAAAATGTTCATACCTCTTCATCCTGAGTAGTTTTTTGCTCATAACTTAAAAAGTATCCCGATTAGGCTAACAGATGTAAAATATGTTATAAATGTTATACTAACACACATCTGCAAAAATTTTCATGTAACTTAAACAAAAAATAAACTGTTTATTAACAAATAAACAAAAATAGGAGGAGTAGAAAGTGTTTGTACAGTTCAGAACGTGTGAAAAAACTGATATTTCCGGAAACATTTTTGTTTGGCAAATAAACGATGTTATACCATTCCAGAACGAGACACTGAGTTTATAATTATTGGAATTTAGCCAATAAAAAATTTACTTCTGGTAATTTAGCACCATCTCCATCATTTTCTGCTTGGTCATCATAGTGAACAGGAAACAACTGTCAAATGATTTAAAAAACTGAATTATTGTAAAATACAAGTATCATGTGTCTCTTTCCAGTATTGCAACACAGTTTAAAATGTGCTGAAATCTACTGTTCAAAGCATAATTGCCAAGTTTAAGCTTACAGGATCAACTGCTACCCTCCCTTGTTTCACACTACCCCACCAAAATTCCAGAGAGAACCAAGAGGAAGGTTCTCAGAGAAGTTAGTAGGAACCCTCATTTAACACATAACAAAATACAGAAACTGGTAAGGGAAACTGGGGTTGAAGTAAGGACCTCTACAGTTATGAACATATTATGCTCTTATGGGTTCCAAGTATGTCTTCCTCGTACAACTCCAAAGTTAAAGCCTGTTCATTTAGAAGCATGACTGGCGTATGCAAGAAAGCATGTAGATAAACTCTTTACCTATTGGAAGAGTATTCTTTGGTCAGATAAGACTAAAATTGAGCTTTTTGGCCACAATGATGTTCACTATATTTTCCATAAGAAGGGGGAATGAAATCTTCCAAAGAACACCGTCCCTACAGTTAAACACGGAGGTGGCTCGATCATGCTATGGGGTTCTTTCAGCTCTTCTGGTGTAGGCAGCCTTCACCATGTCAATGTAATCATGAAAAAAGAAGAGTAAGTTGATATATTAAGCACTTATACCAAGAATGATGCTTGGGACTTGCAGCTTGGGCGTCATTGGATCTTCCAGCACGACAATGACCCTAAGCACACATTGAAATATGTGCAATCCTGGTTGCATAGAAACCATATAAGCATTCTGGAGTGGCCATCATAAATGCAAAAAAAGTGATAATCTGGGTCATTTTCTACCAAAAAAATGTTTGGCAGATTGGCTGCTTTGAGGGAGTCACCTCTGTTTAACAACTTGCACTACAATAAAGTAGTCTATTTTCTGTCAGTCATTCAGTGGATACTAAAATAATAACACATAAGGGTAGTTCAACACTGCAGTTTGTTCCATCATGGCATAATTAAAATATGCACATGCCATAAATCAAGAAGAATGATGCACTCTAGGCTACAACACATGATGTACGAACTTTAAAAGTCAGAAATAAAAATACTTGTTAGTCTTAATTTTGGTTTTATTTACCTTTGAAACAAAACACTTTTGGGGATTCTATGGGAGTATATCTAGCAGTATTTTACAAATTATACAGAATCCACTTATGGGTAAATTTGTTTATCCATATGCAGATATTTCAATCTTAAAGTTTTGTGCCTTCTTCTGAAAACAATTTTGAACACACTTGATTTAACATACTTCACAAAATACAAACAACTAGTATGTAAAATATGTTATTTAATACCTGCCACATAAGCTAGGCCAGCATCTTTTGGGGTAGATAATAAAATGGTAAATGGGGTGGTGGTGAGGATGTCATTCTGTGAGCTGGCAAGTTAAGTTTATTTTGATAGTTTTAATAAATAAAACTTTAAAATAATAATAAAAAAAATGTTCATGAAAGTATGATATGATGAAAGTTAACATTTTCCTAATTTAAAATATATTTCCAATAATACCTTCTCTGATTCATAGCTATACTTTGACTACCCACTCAAATGCCCTAGACAAGTTTTAGCTGTGTAACACTCTCCACCAGCTTCAGTGTTCCCTCCATCCTGGTACTATATATGAGCCCCTCACTCCAAAAACAATCACTTTTTCAAATTAAAAATTATCCAGTCACCAAAGCTGGTTCTTAGTAGAAAGGTAGGGTTGGAGAGTGTCAGTGAAAGTATTATTGGAAATACATTATCAATTTATGAATATATTAACTTTCAAAATATACTAACCGTCCATTGATATATAAGTAAAATTCTGCATTGAAAAGGTGGAGGGGCTGGTGAGGACATTGTACATATAAAAAACATTTGTATAGAACAAGGTTGTATCAAGATAAGAATGGTACACAAGTGGGGGAACTGCACAACATCCAGAAAAGGTATGCTCTTTTCCCAGAACATAGTTCCTGTACCAAGAGTGAAACAGTGCATGAGACATTATTATTGGCCAGCTATGATCAGACAGCTGAGGTTAGAATTAAGGGGCCTTGGTCCTTATAACCCACATTTATGGTAATGGCAATTGGACCACAACTTCACATATATAGATGCTTTTTGACTGGATCTCAATCTGCATCCATAGAGTAATGTGTTTCAAACCACCTGAATCATGATGATAAAGTAAGCGACATCAAAGCAGACAGACATTGTTTCTCAACTTGAAGAAGTCCAAAAGGCAACATTACAGGCTTATAATGACAGGATCATGCATACTTTATTTAAATAAAGATACATAACTCATCAAATCTGGAATTATGAACATTCATCTTCACTATGCCTTCTGGGAACTAAGTGGGCAAGGGGCATTCCACTTTCACCCAGAATTGTGAAGAGAATGAGCAACAACTGTGATCAACTAAGGACCCAGGATGGGACTACTCTGTGTTTGGAATTACAAGGAGACAGTAGATCTCTTTCTATGAGCAATATACTGAAGTGATACAGATCAAAAAAGAAAAGTCAGGCACACCAAAACTGGAAAATTTAGCATAAAATCTGAACTGATATTATAAGTATGCTCCTGTGAAGGCTCATGCTTCTCCTACAAACACTTAGGAAGAATATCCAGAAATCCAAGTAGGAAGGCTCCAAACTTTGACCTCTTCTTCAAGAGTGGAGGAATTCACACACTTTAGAGGAAAAGCCTCCGTCCATCACCCCAGTAACTAGAAACTTGGTGTGGTAAGGATTTCCTAGCTCCATTACTGGAATCTGAGGGAGGTAAAATATATGTTTTGGAGCACTGAGGAACAGTGCAATAGGTAAACTAAGTCCCCTAAATTTTTAAAAGCAAACTGACCCTGAATTATTCAATTCAATGACAAGCAAGGGCAGTCAGTATGCAATTTAATTTTGCTCATGAAGGTCCACGAGTGGTGATTGAGCAGAATATAATAGCTTGTGGTTAGCACCAAGAAGGTCTCAAGAAATGCCTCATTCCTAAAGCACCTGTTGCAACGAGTGGAAAGCACAGTTAATTTTGGTGCTAATATGGAACTGACTAGTTAAAATCACATCTGTCTGAGAAACACTAACCAAAGAGTACAATCCAATGGGAAAATAAAAAAGAGTTAAGGGACCCTGGAAAGGAAAGAGACAAGAGAAAGACAAAATTACTCATTCCTCCTTATATTCTAGCAGATGTTGTTAAAACAGCTATAGGGATAGGGAAGAAACTCAGAAAAAGAAACTGTAAGACTGTGTAAAGAATGTCATATTAAAGTATTTGGAGAAAGTCGCATACCAGTCAGTATGATGTCATCTTTGTACAGACAAATGCAGGGAAATGTGAAGAATCTGATGAGATGTGATTTTCAGAAGTTTCCTTGTCTGTAAAGAAAGTCCAAAGTAAGCAATATGAATATCTGCAAATCCACCTTGCCAAAGTAACTGGGGATAAATCTCAGGAAACAGAATAACCCAATGAAAACAGAGTCAAGTACCATCACCTTAAAAGAAGTTAGTGTGAACCACATACTGCCTAAGGGGTCTGACAGGAGTTAACCAATAATTAGCAGTTGATCAGCTGTAGAAGTTAAAAATGATTGGCAAAATAATTGATGATAAGCATTTAACCCTTTCACTGCTGTCAAAGACTTAAGAAAAAGTAAACTTTCAAGGTATGAAAACGTCAATAACTCACTGATAACTCAGGAACAAAAACATACACACTCGACTGAATAGTTGAGGTTGGAAATGCCACAGGTTGGAAAGGTAATAAAGGTGGAAAAGTGACATAAAGACCAAACCCTACAACAGAACCTAAAAGTACCCAGGGATCTGTGGTGAACGAATACCACGTGTCTATCAATTGTTGTAACCTTGCTTCTACAGACTCCACCCACCAAGAATAGATACACTGATGACACTGGTTACAGTTAAACGAAAGGGAGGAGCCTTGAAACTAAGAATATAATATATTCTGATTGCCCACAAAGTCAAGAACAGAAGCCAGAGTTGGGGCACATGAAGCAGAGTCTTCTATCTTAATTACTAGCAGAAGCCAAGGAAGGTGTAAAGGACAACTACAACAAGAAAAAACAAACAAAGTAATATTAATCTGTAATTTTGATGCCTCTGAGATACCCATGAACATCAGGAAGTGGAGAACAGGAGTCTCATGTGACTCACTCAAGGCTGCAACAGGTAAAACTCTCTCCAACAAGCTATCTTTATTCAATAAATCACTACATGTCAGGAAACCTAAAAAAAGGAAAGCAGCTGACAACCTGAACAAGGTAGAAGTCAAGAGAAGACCCCTCACCCTCAAAGTTTTATGGGAGCATAGAAGAAAACATTTCAGGGTGAGAGTGAAATAGATGCAAAATATTTTGATCTGTTCAAAGTGACCACAGGGTCCAATTTGGAACAACACATAACAAAAAGCAGATCTGGCTTGTAGGATTGAAATATATATCCACTTGGCAGTGATAAGCCAAATCATAAAAACAGCAATACAAGGATTCAACATACATCTATTCTATCACCTAATAAATCTGTAAATCTCTTAGCAATATCAGGTAAAGGAAGAAAAACTGAACAGTCTCTCCTCAACATATCAACCACAGAAGTATAAGTAGATTCAAAGACAACTGAAGAAAGCCTCAAGTTCTAGACAACACAAGTGAAAGTGACTAAATTTCTACATTAAGAAAAGAAGGTAGTTGATCCAAATTGGCTTCATGAAAAGTTGACTTAAAAAAGTAAAGAAAAATGTTGAAAAAGAACCCAGTCCAAACCCCCCACACCTCCCTGAGAATGTCCTTAGTAATCAAGAAAAGCAGCCTCAAAATAAACCCTACTGAGCAAAATATATGTCTGTCTCACAACAGATCAACTCAGGGACAGCCTCAACCAAAAGCAACTTTCCTGCCTGCACAGAAATGTAAGATAACAGAGTGAGAGGTCTGATTATCCATGCTGACAACAGCAACAAGGGACTTCATGCCTAGAAACAGTGTTAAAAGTATTTTTTTTTTCTTCTAGAAGATATTTGTATGAAAATCCACAAAATGACATGAAAATCAAAATTCAGAATGTACTGAGGCACAGTACTTCAGAGAAAATCACTATCAGGGCTGATGGTTATATTATATGATTGAAGTGCTTCTATACAGTGCCAAGATAAAAAGTATGCTAAAGTTGGTAGAGGGTGTCATAAGGTCAAAAATCACCTACAGCATTTAAGTGAGGTATAAAAGATCAATCCTTAGATAAGTAGAGTGAATTTCAAGGAACACAGAGTGAGCTAGTGATGGGTAAATATTGTTTTGGAATATATATATAGATTATGCTATGAAGGAACCATATCGGGCATTATAACATCCTCCTTATATTTACTATTTATTGCAGAAATGGTATTTTTCATTTGAAAATCACATGGGAAGTCAAATTATAATGCATCATACATCTGCCTCAACACAACGTATCTGAAAACCTTTAGTTTTAAAAAGTTTTGAAACTTGTGATTTTTTATATGTGATTCCAATCTCCCTTCACAAAGATAATACTACAACCATTCTTATTTGTGACGTTTCTCTGTCAATGCAGTAATTAACTGACAAATCTGCAATTCAGTTACTAGGTCAAATTGGTTTGAATATCTCAAATAAGTTCTTCCTTCATTCAAACTGGACTCACAATTTATCTTAATTGCTCCATTAAACCATCACCTGTATCATGTAACATGTCTGTGTTCCAAACTGCCGACTTTAGATTTTCTTTCTACCCTTATATGGTTTCCTGAAGGTCAACTGTTAGAAACATGTACTATACATATTAAAGAGCCAGAACAATAAAATTAAAACCTTCTATCTTCTTACTTGACTCACATACAGTAAAACGTCAAACCCACAACACCTGACTCTCATTATGTCATTTAAAAATGTCAGTGAATCACTTTTGTATTATTTAGAACCAATAAAAGTCTTTATTTTCAAGTTTCTCTACAGTTATTTCATTTTGGATTGAAAAAGTGGATATTTAGCAGCAGTTTTATTGTTTTCAACTGTATTTTTATGCTTCAAGTAGCTAGTAGACTTTTTTTAATCTATAGGTAACTTAGTTAGAAAGCCAGTTAAATTATACTAGTTTTGAGACCTTTTACATACATCTTTTCTGTTTTAAAATACATGTTCAAATATAACATTAATAATTTTGTGGAGCTTGATTGGATTTGATTACACTATGTAACAAATTTTGTTCTTAGTTCGTATTATTCTTTAATTGCTCATGTTATAAAGGTACAGAAAATGGCCATTATTTCTTTCAAACTTTGCTTTTGTAACCCAGATAAAGAAATTTAGAAATTAACCTATTTTCAATGTAAAAGCAGGCAAATTTGCACATTTTCATTTACATAAGGTCTGAATAAAACAATATTTGAATCAAGATTTACATGTATTTAGACTAAAGTTATACAAAAATGTTTAGAAGTGAGTAGCATTTGAGATATGCAACTGTAATGTAAATCACTCTCATGTATCAGCCCCCAAATATAGTCTCCCATCATGTTTTCATTATACGCTCCTTGGTAGCAACATTCAAAGTCCAGTGTATCTTGGTGGAAGCACTTGTTTTGTTCCTCTGAGTATGCTCCCATGTTTTCCTTGAATTTATCAAGATGAGCATTAAGGATGTGGACTTTCAGGAACATTTTGCAGCCCATTTTGCCGAAGTGCTTCACCAGAGCCTTAACAAGTTCCACATAATTTTTGGCCTTGTGATTCCCCAAGAAGCTCCAAACAACTACAACAAAGCTGCTCCAAGCTTTTTTTTCCTTCCTACTGAGCTTCTTGGAAAATTCTGTGCACTCCAGGATCTTCTTTATTTGTGGTTCAACAAAGACACCAGCTTTGACCTTTGCCTCAGACAGCTTTGGGAAGAAGTCTTGAATGTACATAAAGACTGCAGACTCCTAATCAAAAGCTGTGACAAATTGTTTCATAAGACCCAATGCTATGTGCAATGGTGGGAACAACACCTACTGGAGGTCCACTAGTGATGCACATGTGTCATTGTGCCACTCCACAAAAAACTCTGTCCTTTGTGACCAGTGCTTCCTGTTGTAGTGTGCTGCAGTGTCCCTGCTGTCCCAAAGGGAAAGATAACAGGGAAACTCGATAAAGCCTCCTTGGAGACCCATTAGGAATGCCACAATTCTGAAGTCTCAACCTCCCAGCCATACTTATCATACTTCAAGGCTTCTAGCAAGGTCTTGATGCTGTTGTATTCCTTTTTGAGGTGTATTGAATGAGCCAGGGGAAGAGACGGATACTTATTACCATTATGGTGAGCCAGGGGAAGAGATGTATACTTATTACCATTATGGTGAGCCAGAGTCTAGGAGTTGTGCCAAATTTTGAAATATTATGTCCCAAAAGGCAATGACTGGTGGAAATCAACTTGTTGATTCTACTATTCAGATTATTTTTCTTCCCATATTTGAAATCCAGTGTGTATCCAGGCAGAAATGGTTTTAGAAGTTTCAGTGTTTCCATCATGAGTTGCATTTAGTTTTAAACTTTATACTTCATTTAATTCAATCCTCTCAGCTGTAACATTGGGCAAAATCAAACTAAAGAAGACCCAGTGTTCTAAAAAAAACAAAACAACAACTACAGCTTGTATGAAAAATATCAAAGTATTTAAATGTTCTCAGTTGCAACTACACAAGAAAATATTGAGTCCAAAGAATAAGTAACACTAATGCTACCAATTAACTATTTTATGCTATCCTGTAGGCATACCACTGTAAATAAGGAACAATATAATCAAACTCTAACAAAGTTAGTTGAAGATGCTTTATCTTATAACCACTGTGAAAAAACAAAACAAACACACACTTCAAGTTCAATATATACCAGATAAAATTAACACTGTCTCACCCCTTCAACCATTGAAGAATCAACTCCTTCCTTTCTAATTGTCATCTGGGGCTTTGGATCTCCTACTGCACGACACTCAAGAACTGCAGTTTTCGATATTCCTACTGTAGCATTCTCTAGTGTAACAATCTTTGGCTTTACTAAACATAAAAAAAAACATGGTTAAATATTATAATAACAAAACAAGGTAACATTTTTAATTACTTGCAATTTTTTTAAGTTAGAAAATAGATAGGGATATACTTTTTATTAACACATTGGCTCCAAAGCCTATTTTGCTGATACTTTCCAAGGTCCCACTAGTCATTTTACAATTACTATTTTAGAAAGAGTGTAAATGTAGCCATTGTATCCCAGCCAACAAATGGCTCTCTGAAAAGAAAATAGAGCATGACTCAATGGTGGGTCATTTGGGAGCCAATATGTTAAATGCTGAAATATTTGAAGCACAAAACACACAAAAAAAAGCACGAGTATTCTTGAACTGTGCTGTAATTTCATCAGAAGAGAATTTTAAAAGAGTTCAAAAGATTGTAGGTAAATATGTTCTTAAACATTAAAGTGGTACTTCAGCCTGCATTTTACATTGTACATATACATGTATTATTTTTCTTCATAATCAGCTGTTCTAACATCTTCATCAAAACAGGTTGGGTATAAAGAAGTAGATGATTGTCGATGGCAAACAAATCCGAACTTCAAATGTTCCCTGGCTAAGAGAAGAAGGAAACATATGTTGAAGTAAAAATGAAACATAGAACAACACTGAAAGTGGTTGAAATGGAGGTTAAGTACGGGAATGTATAGCCACCTCTTAATGTCTCAATCTAGAAGAACAACTTATCTGGAAAGAACACATGAGTATGGTAAGAAAAGAGGAAGTAAAAATCCTACAGTATCAGAAAAAACAAAAGGTATGAGATAAGGCCACCCAATATCCAGAAAACAATGGTCTAAGAACCAGGTGACAAATTCTACCACACGAGTTTGGTGTAATTGAATGGGTTGGTATACAAAGACACTTTTGTGGCCAATCCTGGATAAAGGCATCCACTGCCATAGCCTGTGGAAAAGGTATACATGACCAAAAGAAATGTAACTTGACGTTGAAGCCTGTAAAAAGGCATCCACAAGGAGAACCACACCAATAGCCAAGATTTCTGAAAATGAGAGGATCTAATGTCCGTGCCGTGAAATATATCCAGTCAGGGCTAAAAATACAATGCATAACTTGAATAAAAGCATCTACCACATGACATGCAATAAGGCAAATGTGATGTGCTTGGGCTCAGCATAATAGATCTAATGTCTGAGTTGTCCTTGGTGGTACTACCACTGCAGAATTTTTCAAACAAACCTTTATCAGACAATTTCAGATGAGAAGAAGGAAGTGATGCAAAGCCCAAGGTATAGCTAGAAGTTTGAAATCACTGATATGCAAAACATATTTGTTTGTTGACCAATAGTCTGAAGCTTCCTTGTGATTGACTCATGTCCTCCATTCCTGAAAGGATGCATTCATAAAAACATGTAGATGCAGTTGCAGTGGAGGAAGCAACATGCCTGCTACACGTGGGCTTCATCCAGCTGCCAATGTAAATTGTCTTGCAGAAGAGGTGGAAGGGAAACATGTGAGAAAAGGATCTCAGATAAAGTACCATTATGTGTGAAGCACCTAATAAAGGGATCTCACATGAACACAACTGAATGGGATCAGTGATGTCATGAAATTCCACATTCCCAGAGGTAAAGCATTGTGAGCAATAAGTGACTGAGCTGAAAGTGCATGGCAAACCAAGAGTTCCATTGAACTAAGTTATAAATGAGAATGCAGTGCTGACTGATATTCATATTGAGAAAAAAAGATATTGATATGATGTAAGGAAAGACTTCTCCAATTTGATCCACCAGTTCGCCTAATATGCCACAGAAATTAGGTGACATGTATGACTGATCAATTCCTGTTTGAAATGAGCAATAATAAGCCAACTGTCGATATGAAATTGATAAAATTGCAGCTCCATAGTTCAGACTATTCCACAAAATGCATAAAAGGAGAGCCCAACACTGGTAAACCCATCCAGAGGTGGACAAACCGTAGATAAGGAAAAGACTGAAGTGATATCAGTACATGTTGGTAAATGCTGAAGACATTCATTTCTGTCCTCAACATCCCTAAGAGTAAGAAAATACTTTGTGGTGAACTTTGCTAATGATATGAAGTGGCTGACACTAGATAAATTAATTACTGGCCACCAATTCCAGGTTTTCTTGGGGACAAAAAGATTGGAATAAAAACCCCAAGATGGATGGGGAACAGGTTCAGTTGCTTGATGTAAGAGCATTTTCCCCTAACCATTCTGACAAATACTAGCTGGTTATGGGATCTCACATTTCCCCTAACCATTCTGACAAATGCTAGCTGGTTATGGGATCTCACATTTCCCCTAACCATTCTGACAAATACTAGCTGGTTATGGGATCTCACATTTCCCCTAACCATTCTGACAAATACTAGCTGGTTATGGGATCTAACATTTCCCCTAACCATTCTGACAAATACTAGCTTGTTATGGGATCTCAAGGAGGAGAGGAGGAAATGGGTAAAGGAGAAACCAGAGATGGAAAATGAAATTGGGCAAAGAATCTGAAAGACCTTGAAACATCCATTGATCATGAATGAAGGGATTCCAGCAATGAAGAAACTCAAACAGTTCAGTCCCCACTAGACCCAAAACCACCAAGTACTCTCCAGTACTGCTGACACCATGAGGTGCATTATCTTAGAAGGTGATAAGAAAAAGTACTTAGAGTAAAAGGAAAGGTGAAGGAAAGAAAATGAATTGGAGGCAAATGAGGCACTGACTGAGACAAATGAGCTAAAATATAGAGATGTGTCAAAGGTAACAAACCAGAGCCTATAGAGTTCCAACAACAAAGAAACCACATATATAGCACTGCAGCCAAAGATAATATGTGGGCTAAAGTGGAAGAGAGAAGGGCAATAATGTGTGCAGAAAATGTCTCAAAATGTTTGTTGAGTGTCTCAGATAGGAGGTGTATGGAAAAAAAAGTACTGCAAGAGGTTGGTAAGGGTAAGATGTAGGTGAGAATATTGAACATGGGAAAGACTGACATTTTATTTGGAAGCTGTCCCCTGCATAAACAACAAAGAACCTAACAACAGAGAATCCAAAAACAGATAGTCCACAGTATGGTAAAAGGTAATATCACTTTCTTAATGTATAGAAGCAAGTAAAGCCACTGTTGGGTTGCAAAACCTTAGGCCTGAAAAAAAATGCTGGCTGCTGGTTTAAACCCAGAAGTTGTAAGATCAACTTTGGAATTCATTGCACAGTAAAGGTTCACCAAAGTAGAGCACAGAAATACAGTGACTAGAATACATTGATAAATACCAATAAAACAACTGGATTGAATGAAAGGAAAATAAATAAAAATAACCACTTTGGGAGTAAAACAGTGTTGAACATGAAGCATTAAGCACACGAAAGAACATGTTTGATCTGAAATTATACCAAACGAGAAGTAATAATTCAGTAGAGACTTGTATAGGAACCCAGTTGTGCCATATAAGCACGTCACATTCATATTTTGCAATTCCAATAGAGGCAGTAGAAGGGTTGTGTCATACATAAAGAAAATATTTGCACATTTCTTTGCTGCTTTTTTTCTACCAAATGAAGAGGATTACACAAAAATCCTGCAATCATCATCTAAAGGTTAAATTTCAGAAAATAACCTGCAACTTCTTTATTTTCTCCATAAAATCACATTTATGTTGTAAAGAGCTAATGACAAACAATTTTTCCACTTTTTAGAACTTTAAGTCTATTTCTTCTTACAGGAATCTTGCAATTGGTATTAAAAAGTAATTTGCTTACTATCTCTTCATTGTTGTCAGTCAACACAACAAAGTACAGAAACAAGGTTCTAGAAAAAGTACTGGAATTTTGCATAAATTCATAAAATAACACAATATAGTACAGGTGTAAGATAAAAATGAACAATTACTCTTAAATTGTTAGAGTTGACAGGTCTGCCACTGTTTATCATCCAGCTGCTAACAGACCAGTTAAAAAGATTTAACAGTAACTTGTTAGGTATGATATCAGAGTATTACAAACATAATAAAAAGACATGGAATGAACAGGTTCCTTTGCTATTATTAACATATAAAAGTGTAGAAGAAATATCTACACAAGTTTTTCTTTTTTGTTACATGACAAAGATGTAATATTACATACACAGGAGGTATTAACACCTAAAAGGTTGAATTGTACATTGAACGAGGACTATAAAGCAGAACTGCAGAAAATGCAAACATAAAAAAAAAAACAGGCAGATGAGAAGGAAAAGATTAGTGAAATTAAATTAGAAAATACTGTATTATGTATACACCTATCACTAAAAGCAGAAACAGAGTTTAATAAAATTTTGGAAAGGACAGCTGAAGAGAGACAAGTAACTTCTTAATATAAGAAAGTGAGAGTAAATATAAAAAGCTAGTATATGTCAAAAAAAATAAAAGAAACTAAACTACGTAAGTATGAGCAGTTAACTACAAGACAGGGGTAGTCGCAATAAAAAGGAGGAAAACAAACAAGAAATTTAAAAGTACAGTTAAGATACAATTAAAAGCTGATGAAGTTGAGCGAGTAGACCACAAAAGTACACTCTTTATTAGACAAGGATGACAATTAAAAATGAGAAAATTGTAGAATTAGATGATATACAAGATAGCAAATCAAGTACTGGTAGTAGCAAGAGGTGGTACAGCTAATTCAAGCTCAGAAGATGTTCAAATTATGCTAACAATATCTCAGAAAAGTATATAACAGCCTGCATCACTATACTTGTTTGTAACTTAAAATCATGTGATCTAGTTGAAAACCAGCCATGGGTTCAGTTGGCAAGATCATAAATTTAGAGTTTTAATTATGTACATTAGGTTTTATTTTCATGGTAACTATAAATACAGAATTTAGCATAAAAAGATATTTGCCTCATTTTACTTTAACTTTGCAAGCTATGTACCAATTTCGTTCAAGAAAAATGTAATTAAGATTTCATTTCATCATTCTTAAAAGTACCTAAGAACTTCTGTACAGATTCCGACAGAAGAATGGCTTTTACTATTTATTTGACAAATGTTAGAATTTTCCAACACTGAAAATGTATTTCTGAAAGATATTCATCTTCATGTTTTAGAACATGTGACAGCTCTCTTATCAATATGAATGTGACACACCCTTTTAGTGCAACTGATTGCTCTATCATAATGTTGAGATTAGGCAAAAATTGCACGAGGAGTGGAGTAGAAGGGTGGAAAGTGTGAGAAGAGGTATCTGGAAGAAATATTAACTTCTGACATTTTACATAGCCTTTTCTCATACAAAGCTTGAAATTCACATTTATGTGGTAGCCAGGTCAATGCAAATTTTCACCTGGATGAAATCTGTGGAACAAGTTGAAGGGAGCCCATCCACTGTGACATCCCATACTGCTTCACAGAACAGGGACATATCTTCAGGAAACCACATGTTGTCTGTACCAGAGTATACTCTCCATTTATAAATTTGCATCAGACTAATATAAGCACTAGACATGTAATGTGACAAGGATGTATTAAATCTTACCTGGTCGGTTAACTTCAGTCCAATACCAAGCAGCACTAGCAATTTGTTTTCTGGGCTGCAGTAGATGACAGTCCCTACCAACCGTCAACTCAAAACTAGCGAAGCAGAACAGAAAGGTAACATCCAAACTGTTAATGGGTAAAGACATTATGTTGGGTGGTTCTGTACCAATCCAACACCAGACTTGACCTCTGGATAGCAAAAGATTGGGTAAATGAACTATAGGGATAAACTATACCATATTGTCAAAACACTAAAGCTATGGTCTCTATTGAGCAATCTTTTGAAACACCCCATCTCATGAGCGAGTGCTATATCACGCAGATTTTAGATAAGTATATCCTGCCATGCACCATCTACCACTGAGAGGGTTCTTACGTGAGAAAGAGGGCCCTGTAAAATGAAAATGAGAAAGAATGACACTTACCCAGTTAAAACTAGAAAGAGGTGTAGAGATCTTGCATCAGAGGCAGTCTATGAGGATAACATGTTACAAAGCAGGAAAAGGTTGCCCACATGCCAGCTTGAACAATCTTCCCAAATGGATGAACGAAATGAGCAGACAAATAATGCATCAGGTGCCAAGTTTTATGCGAGAACAACTGGAAGTGCTGACAAACATTTATATCCCAAGAAGAACATGATAATTGAATGAGTTAACAAAGTAATCTAGTAAATGCAGTGGGAGGAAATTCATGGGTGGAAAAAAATACTTCAAGTAATGAAGATATGAGATCAGGAACCATGAAATAAAGCAGTGCAAGCCAAGTAACAAAGGACTGCACAGACAGAAAAAGTAAACAATCAGGATTTGAAAAAGGATAAAGATGAGAAATAAATGGGAAAAATACAGAAGTGAACATGCTGTATCCCTCATGTGCCAAAGATTTGTTTAAAAAGAAAAATGTGATCAGGATAGAAAAGGACATGAAGAATCGCGATTTGTAGATAATTCTACAAGGAAAATAAAAAAAACAACAACAAACAAAGTACATCTCAACATACAAGTGCCAAACTGAAAAATGATGAATGAATACATACAGTTAGCTACCCAAGGAAGCTGTATTGGATGCTCATTTGCATGCAACAATGCAGCAATACCCAAATAAAACACTGAGATCAGATGGGAGTGACAATGCAGCAATACCCAAATAAAACACTGAGATCAGATGGAAGTGACAATGCAGCAATACCCAAATAAAATACTGAGATCAGATGGAAGTGAAAATGCAGCAATACCCTAATAAAACACTGAGATCAGATGGGAGTGACAATGCAGCAATACCCTAATAAAACACTGAGATCAGATGGGAGTGACAATGCAGCAATACCCTAATAACACACTGAGATCAGATGGGAGTGACAATGCAGCAATACCCTAATAAAACACTGAGATCAGATGGGAGTGACAATGCAGCAATACCCTAATAAAACACTGAGATCAGATGGGAGTGACAATGCAGCAATACCCAAATAAAATACTGAGATCAGATGGAAGTGACAATGCAGCAATACCCTAATAAAACACTGAGATCAGATGGGAGTGACAATGCAGTAATACCCTAATAAAACACTGAGATCAGATGGGAGTGCCCAAGTTATTGGTGAGCAATGTTTGCAATGTTGTTCAATGAGAAGCACAAAATTGAAAAACAAAATTTATGGCTAAAGATCTTTAATGAATTCAAAAATATCAAGTTTTCATAATTTAACCACATGTGCATAAACATCCCTTTTATGTTAAAAACTATTATATATGATGCTTCACAGAACGTGTCTGCCCAAAATTATTAAAGATACATTTTTTTTAACAAGAATGTCACTTGTAGGATTTTTTGAAGAGAAAAAACAGAATTTTCCTAAGAAAATCATAAAATGTTCTTGTTATATTTAATTAACCATGAGATAACTGCAAATACATGAAAGAACAAATAATAAATGGTGGGTAATGGAACAATCTTAGGTGACCATAGCACGCATGGCCACAGCTAGAGCAAAAATTTATTCAAGGTCCAAACATCCACAAAAGCAGAAAGGGTCAGACTTACAGATTTCATACTGTTTCTATGTGGGTGGAAAAGTATGTAGTACATTACAGCTACATTATACTTTAACCAATGTCCAAACCTGAATGACCTCATGGTAACACGGCAGTTCAATCAAACTACTTATGATTTCAACTAAAGTAAAGTATGAAGAAAACGTCTAAACAAGCAACAGAATTTGCTCATACAGCAGCAGATGATGCAGATTAACACAGATAGTTCAGTATATACTGTATATATCGAGCTGCTGCTCATGTTATGTACATCTGTGTGTAGTATAATCACACTGTTGACTTTTTCTAAATATAGCTATTGTACCCTTGACAGCCACCACGACCTATAATTACTTATTCACTGTCCTTTAAAATGGTCATGGTTTCAAAGTTCAAAACAATAGCAAGCAATTATTTATTGAGCAAACAAACCTGGAAAGAAACATTTTGATTTATAAATTTCGAACAAAAATATATCAAAAGAATTGTGTCAAAGGAAATCATTTGTAACAGAAACATTTGTTAACATAAGCCGACAAGACTTTTGGAGCACTACAATTTTCCTGGCAATTCTTGAATGAGGAATTCTACCTGTAAATACAAGTCATCAAATTATTAGACATGGCAGTGTCTTCATGCATGATAGAGTTCTTACTCTTTCAGTCTAAGTCATAAAATGTTAGTTTGAACCTCAGGGTATTACTTCTTCCATGGCCAGTCCAATCACTATATATGAATATACTGAACACAAGTGACCCATCTGTGACCATTCCATGTCAAAGCAACTACCTTCCTAGAGATACTCTCATCTACATTCATCAGCATGAAAGGGTTACAGTTCCATGAGTCCAAATTTCAAATATCCACTAAATACCAATGGTAATCGTGTATCTACTGAATACATTTAGTTAATAACATGGAATTTTTTTCTGGAGAGAGCATCTACTTTATTACTGGGATAGCTACAGCTATCAACAAAGTAGATTATATATCTCACTGAAAAAAGAAAAGCAAGTGAAACAACTTCGAAACACAAAAAAACCTGTTATCAGAAGGTCAAATATATTAAATAATATAGAATTAAATTCAAAATAGTTAACTACATTATCAATAATAACAATGAGTAAGACTGAAGAATTCATCACATCAGAAAATAAAAGAATCATTACACTTGAAAAATATATTAATTTTTAAGAGCTTAGTGTGAAAGTGTTAAGATAAGTGAGTATTGCAGTAATATTATCTTTAACAATTTACCAATCACATTTAGCATTATCATCTTTCTGGCATCACCAGCAGGATTTTTTGCCATGCACACATACTGCCCTTCATCCTCTTTCCTAACTTTCAGTATGGTCAAGGTGCCTTTATTCTTGTCAACCACATAACCGTGTTCTTTGCTCATGTCTTTATCTTCCTGTGGAAATGTCATTTGTTAGTAGAATTAATAACACCATATATCTATATCCATTTAATATAAAAAAAGCAACTGTCATTAAAGTACAGAATACATAAATAAGGCTGTCTAAATTCACTGTAATATTTATCTGAAAACACAGTCTTACAATTTCATTATGTAGTATCAGCATTTACGCTACAGGTTCAGTGATAATTGATTTGACCTCTTTGTACTTATTTAAAGTATTTATTGCTTTAATGCTTCTAATCTTTCAATTTAAATTATGACTCTTTCACACACAAAAAATCATATTTTTCAATAAAGTATTTTTAAGAAACTAAGATAAAGAGACTTGTCCATGAATATACTGAATATCTGTTTTGTACAGTCTCTGTACCTTGTCCATGAATATACTGAATATCTGTTTTGGACAGTCTCTGTACCTTGTCCATGAATATACTGAATATCTGTTTTGTACAGTCTCTGTACCTTGTCCATGAATATACTGAATATCTGTTTTGTACAGTCTCTGTACCTTGTCCATGAATATACTGAATATCTGTTTTGTACAGTCTCTGTACCTTGTCCATGAATATACTGAATATCTGTTTTGTACAGTCTCTGTACAAAATAAAATTCTGGTTAGGATTAAAAATACTTCTCCTAATCTCAAAAACTCCAAATTTCCTTTGTACAATATTTAAGTCCTTCCAAATAAATTTGAAGCAGTTTGTATCCAATAAAGCCTTATATTTTCTCTACCCTACTTGAAGAGTCAATTGGTCAATTTGACCTAGTTTGTAACTTCATCTCCGTCCAAAAAAAGGAAATATATCTAAATTAATCTTTTATCTTTCTAGAATGATTTCATCTTGTAACATGAAACTACATTTGTTTATCCTAAGTAGTTTTAAGCTTGTAACAGTATACATCTGTTTATAATTAAGTTTTCTCAGTTTTTCTGTCTTTGAAGTATGTCACTCCAACCATTACAAATTTATCCAAGTTAGCTGTTGTAATTTGTGTAGGAACAAAGTTAAAGCTCCAAGTGAAATTGACACTTGTCTATATAGAACACAACATTATATATGTCACTTGACAGAAGAAAACCTTGACTTGCTATTGGTCACAGATTATGTATAATTACACATAAGACAGAACTATTAACAAATCCTAAAAAAGAGGATGTGACAGAAGTCTGATTTTCTATTTGATAGCTTTGTAATTAAACAAATTTGAAGGCTACAAAAACTCTTTGTCTGATCATTGACAATTATACAGCAAGTAATTTACATTAATTTCGTGCTTTTTTGAGGGATTGTGGATAAAATAGAGGAGAGAAGATTTCATAGAGAAAGTTTATCACATGTGCCACACCAGGGAAAATTCAGAATTTTTTTTAATAATATCTTAAACAACTAAAAAACTTGAAATCTATATACTACTAAAATGTGGATTATTAGCTAAGATTTTATGACACACTCATTGATATAACATAACTAAGAAGTAGTTTAATAAATTTTTGAATGTAAAACATTAAAACCTTGTGTTATGTATTGTAGAGAATACTAGTAGAAAGAGAGTTACCAAAACCATACAAAATTTCAATTGGCTAAGTATATACAGTACAATAAAAGTGAAAATTGCCACTTGCAGAAACTCCAAAATTAAATCAATTCAAAAAATAATCATTCAATAAAATAATTTTGTGACTACAACTTACCACTTCTGCACCCAGCAAAATATTGGTAATTTTTCGTGTTGGAATTTCACATGTACAAATTCTAGATTTAATGGGATGTTGTAAGTATCCAGGTTACATGTAAATTTCTTATAGAATTTGATAACTCATTAAATTGCTGTAGTGATAAAAAATCATTTTATTGATTAATACTAAACTTGAAATATATATATTTACACTTACAAGTGTATTTACATGTGCATACATGCAAGATTCAACTATTAACCTTTGGCTCAATTATTTACATAGTACTGTGTAAAAGTTTTAAGACAAAGTCAAAAATTAGATTTCAAGCTACTTTCAAAGATCTATAGAAAGTAAATCAGAGTTTAAACCTCAAAATTTTATTAGTCATCACACTGAATACAAAACAAATTCAATAGAAATGCTCGAGTTAAACAAACAGTTGATATTATGTGCATCACCCCCTCAAATATACTCCCATAAAGTTTCTTTGGAAATAACTTTTGATTTGTTAAGTTTTAGATCTACCAAATTCCAAATCTTCTTAACTGGCTTAAAGTCAAAGCTTTCTGAGAAACACTTGAATGACTTCAGAAACTTCTTTCTTATCTAAGTAATTTCTGCATATACTTGGATAAATCTTTGTATCTTCTTAGTAGAAGAATCCTTCACGAATAATATGCAGACCACTGAGTATAACCATGGAAGATCAGTATTTGGTGGTACTTGTGCTCATCTATTATTCCATCTATTTTAAAAATAACTCCTGTGTCTTCAGTAGAAAAACACCCCAAACCATTACACTGCTTCTCCCATGCTTCATGGTAGGTCCTGTGCACTGAAGTAAGTTTTTTCACATTTCTTTTAATGGATAGACAACTTACATTTAAAATCGGATATTCCAAACTTGGACTCATTCATCTACAACATCCTTTTTCAATCACCAACAGTCCAGTTTTGTCCTTTCTTATCAAATTTTAGTCTCTCAACAATATTTGAAGTAATGTTTCTTTAACTGCTACACAACCAAATATTTGATTCTCATAGTCTTCTCGATGTTGTAGATCTGAATACGTTTCTGCCATTTGGTACATGGTTCTTTATCTCATGCTTAAGAACAGCGATAGTCTTCCTTCTGTCCAAAAGACTGTATGAATAAAGACATATAACATCAAAATCACTGAGTTTAGATGCTCCATCTCTTCCTTTCCAATTTTCAAATTTTCAAGACCTGTTTTCGTCTCATGATCTAAGGTGTACTTGACAGTGTCTGGGGAGCATTTCAAGTCTGCAGCAGTTTGTTAGAGTTCAACAAGCATTACATATATCTTTTATGTAAACCATCTGCTCTACTCATAACTCTCTATGGTTTGGGGGAAGTTACATGATAACAAAACTTAATATATAGCGTTAAACACTATTTTTATCAAGTTTTATTTGTGAAGTGCTATTAACTTGATTTCTTCTAACATATGATGATACCATATGCTAGCTCCTTGCTAACTTCTTTCTTTACAGTTAACACTGCAATGGGGCATCATAACAGTTATTCCAGACCCTAAATTTGATCAGTATATCCATTCAAGGAGAACCCTTATGATAAGCTTTCGGTAAAAGTACTCAAGAATTCTAAAGAGTGATAAGTATTCTCACCCTAGCTCATTCATTTGTCAA
Organism: Carcinoscorpius rotundicauda; assembly: GCA_011833715.1. NCBI lineage: Eukaryota > Metazoa > Arthropoda > Merostomata > Xiphosura > Limulidae > Carcinoscorpius > Carcinoscorpius rotundicauda. Next base: position 7,212,221 of record CM022394.1, on the reverse strand, counting down.
CAGCAATCAGTGAAATATTACCACAGTATTAAAATTTACATTCTGTAATGGAACTGAAGAATTAGAACTGCAAAATGGAAAAAAGGACAAAATATTCTATTGTTCTGACACTAAACAATAACCTTACTTTTCATGTCATAGGTAAAAATAAAAAAAACATTTTACCTAAAAGTTTAGTTGAAAGCTTAATCATAACAAAGGGTAACGAGTAAAGCTTACAAATTACAAGTAAAAGAAGTTACCCACCATAAACAAATATCACAACATATTTTGAAAAATAGTCTTTGATTTTTATACAGTTGTTTTACTAGTGGTGATCAACCACAATTAAAAACAAAACAGAAACTGCAAAATATGATATATACATAAGTAATTAAACTAAATAAATTCCAAGTGAAAGAAGCAACATTAATAACAGCTGTTTAGTACTAAACCAATGATAGAATTTGGTTAACGTCTGGAGAAATGGATTATTAATTAAATAAAGAAAGCAATAATAAACTTTTATGTACAACCAATCTAATTAAAAAATAAAATTATAAGATGTGTAGTGTCAAGTTACAGTGTCTCTCTTTCTCACATTTCATTTTCTCAATTAGCAAGAGATCCACAACGTATTTCAACTGAGAAACCTTCACTGATAGCTAGAAAGTTGAAACTACAAGTTAGCTAAATAGCCCTATATAAGAGTAAATTATAAAACTGAGCTCTTAAAATACCTATAATTTTACTGTTATTCACAAAGAAGTGATCTGTCTGTATACAATTTCAAAAAGCACAATATGTAGGAGTCAAATTTCATAAAGAGCTCCAAATGACAAAGATGCAGGGGTTAAAAAAAAGAAAGACAGTAAGAAATCTGGATATAATTTAAAGACTTCAGAAGCATAAAAAGTACATTTAAGTAGCTCAGAAACGTTTGGAGGCCATGTGACAAATGATGGCAAAGTACGGCAATTTTTTAACATAGAACAAAAATGAAAGAGAGAATAACTTTGAATGTGCAGCTACTTTTCTTGGTCTGGGAGAAAAAACAACTGTTCGCAAAACATTCGCTACCTGTTTTCTGAGGTTAAAACAAAAAAATACAAAATATAGCATCAGCGCTACCATAAAATTTGTGAAAAATGGATTTGTTTCGCAACATATTTGTAATCACATTCATAACAGGTGAAATGTGAGCTCATATGTTGATAAAATAAATTAAAAAACTCAGCACAAAACAAACTGGAGAGAGCCAACTTTGAACTTTGCAAGGCATCTGGGATAAATTAAGTGGGTAGATGAAAATAAACAGGTCTTGACGAAAATCTTGTACGTCAAAAAATGTCTTCTAAAAAAAACACTTTTAATGTCACATAAATGAATCCATACAATTGCTGTAAAAGAGGAAAAATATAAGAATTTTTACATTTCTAGAAATAAAATGAATTTTAGAAATGTGATATCAGAGGTAGGTTCTTCTTTGAAATTAATTTTAATTCTAAAATGTAAATTTCAAAACAAGCAGATGCATACTTGAAATACTTAAAGCCAGAATAAAAAACCCGAAAAACCACAGGGTCACAGGATCACTAGTTTAGAAGTTAATAGTTGAAAGATGCAAGCAGGTAATGATTGTGTAGAATTCAGAATTCAAACTAAAATCAATAGATCAAATTAATGGTAGAAACATGTAGAAAGGATCACCATCACAAGAAATTGAACCAAATGAGGACACCCAGAAACAGACACTTTTCTTAGTAGAGCATCTCATCCCCCAGACACCTTTCATTTACAACTATAAAAGGGGCAGTAGAGGTTAGACAGCAAACCTGTAATTTTGGTGTTGCATTCTCAGATAGGAACAAAAGTGTTGGGATAAAACACAGTCAAAGTTGGTTCACAGTGCATCGACCTGCACATGTAGTGACCGATTCTTGAATTGGTAGCCCAGTAATATCTATCAGCTAAGGCTCTCTGACTTCACATCAGAATGGTTACCTCACGAAACAGGTTTAGTCAGTGGCAGTGCTGAACCATTAAACAGAAATAATTGACTACCTCTGAGCAGAAATTATGTTAACAAATGTCAAATAAACTGATTAATTAATGGAAGTCATGCTCACTATAATTAAAATAAATTAATTAAAATTAGAATTCCTAATTATTACTATTTTCAACTATTCCTACTATTCAAGTAACAGAAATATTGTTTAACAATAAACAAACATAATAGCAAAGTTACTCAGTTACTGTACTCAGTCAAATTTTAGGCTTAAGTTTTTTGTTTAATCTCATATTTATACAGTTTTGGTGATTCGGAAAGGGGAGCTCATGATTAAAATATCACAGGTTTGAGTTTAATTCCCAATGCCACAGCTTTCTTTTCACAAAGATAGTAAGGCTACCTGCCACTGAAACTAATTTTGAACTACTGACTAAAAGAAAACAATTGCTGGAAACACTCACCATGAATCTCTTATTGTTATTTTTTAAACTGCTAACTAAAGGAAGGCATGTAACTGGAAATAATGGCCAACAATTCATTTTTTATATTTGTAAATACCACTAATTACCCAAATCTTATTAGTAAGTACCCCCAGTAGAAATGAAAAGATTCAGATAGACTCTGGATAGGTTCTAATATTCTAGAACAATGTAACTGAAAGGCTGATAAGGTTAAAAAAGACAAAATTAAATCAATACCGTGTTCAATTTATATGGTAAAAGGTAATTTTATTTCATATGTTATGCAATAATGTATATGTAAAGATGGGAAAGTAACCCACAGAAGTGTCTCAGCCACCAGGTAGAACCTATTGTCAATTTTCAGAGAGCACCACCTCTCAAGATCTGGGTGGAGTTTTATCCAGGACAAATGCAGAATTATATGTGGCATGCAATAATTCCATGTGAAGAAATTCATACATGAAGTCTTATAAGATACTTTTTATCTTTTCAGAAACATATATATGTCATTATGTAACTTAAATGCTCTTGTAACTACCAAAAGGACGTTGGTTGGATAATGTCAACAGGGCTATGGAACACAGGTGAGGGCCTGATGTCCATAAATCAGGTGGACAAGAAAAATTCATTTGTTAGGGATCCTATAACAACCAGATAAAGAAAAATCCTGAAGATGAAGAAATAGTAATATAATTCCCACAAATTTTAAAACATACGAGTCACTAACATGTCAGATCTAAAGGATTTTGTGCACAAATGGAAAATTTAGTAATGCAAGTTTATGCAGGCTGGGTTTATTTACAGATGGTGTATTTGAAGGACTTATTCGTAATAAATATTAACAATAAACAGCTAGCACACAATCCACCTGTCTTAAAAATTATATTTAAAACAATTCACACACACATAAAAATCTGTTACACTACTTGCTATCATAGTTGTCTCTAGAGCTTTATATAAGTCTTTTTTTCATCAAAGTCCATTTAGGTGAGTAAAATAAACAATAATATAATAAACATATTTTTGACACAAGCAAACAGCTCTTAATAGCTCATGGACAATGTAATTCAACAGTGTAACATGAGCTGTACAATGTAATTCAACAGTGTAACGTGAGCTGTACAATGTAATTCAACAGTGTAACGTGAGCTGTACAATGTAATTCAACAGTGTAACGTGAGCTGTACAATGTAATTCAACAGTGTTACGTGAGCTGTACAATGTAATTCAACAGTGTTACGTGGGCTGTACAATGTAATTCAACAGTGTAACGTGAGCTGTACAATGTAATTCAACAGTGTAACGTGAGCTGTACAATGTAGTTCAACAGTGTAACGTGAGCTGTACAATGTAATTCAACAGTGTAACGTGAGCTGTACAATGTAATTTAACAGTGTTACGTGAGCTGTACATTCCCCGAGTGATTTACAACTTATAATAGCATAAATAATAGTTAAACAAAGTTCAAAGGGAAATCAAAGAGCAATAAAACATTAACATTTAATTATAAATAGATGTACACTATTACAAGCTTAAAGCTACTTATAATAAATTAATGTAGTTTAATATTACAATTTTAAATTATTCTAGAAGGAAAAAAGGGTTATTTAGATTTATTTCTTTTTTGTATTTTGTAGTTACAAGGTCAAACTGACTGCTCTCATACAGAGTTATGAAAGAGAAGATTGAACAAAGTTTTACTGAAAACAAAATGCTTGAGATGCATTTAGGATACTCTACAGATTACACAAAAGGAAATTTGAGATTTTTGTCATAAGAAAAAGCATTTTTCATGCTAATATGACAATCACTTTACTTTAGTATGAACTATTCAAAATATTAATGAACGAATCTTTAGTTTATTATTAAAAACACTTCACTTAATAACATGATTTTTTTTGTATGTGGAAGACTTGTAGTGTTAACTTAGACTGCCAAGTTGGATGGAGATATTCATACAATATTGAAAGTTAGAAGAATCACATCTATAAAAACTTTTAATGATTAAAAAGAGGTCATGTGGTTGGTCAAATTGACTGGGCCAATACTGAAAGAGTTTACTTAGTCTTAGTGATTTTGAGATACTTTTTTACCTTGTTAAACCAGGAATATACAGGTGCTGGGTATCCATCAGCTGAACACGATAAGGTCGCGGAATTTTCTTCTACAGCCTCTGTTGTGTCAGGTTGATCTCTTATCGTTGGTGGTACTACAACCAACAGACAAATATAGTTAAAACTTCACAGGCAACAAAAATATAAAAATTAATTAATACGTTGAACCGCTGTCAAGTTTTCTTTTATAGTTTTATTTAAATAAAAATACAAAATAGCTTGACAATTGTACAATTTATTATTTGACTTTGGTACTGCAATCAAATACAACCTTAAAAACCAAATTCTGAAGTTTACTTCTGAAATACAGCTCACCTGCATAATAATGAACTAAAATATTATGTTTTCAACATCACCTGATAAATCAGAGTAACAAATTATTGATTATAACACCTGTAGTTTAAAAGGTAATTAGTACATTCAAAATTGTTGTTTAGCCATGACAAAACTTTTCAAACGAAATACAATGTATATAAAATAAAACGAGTTACTTATTTACATCATATATAAATACAGTTATTTAACTGTAAACAAAAAGTTCAATCTCCAAACAACTGTACTTACAATCTTTACAATTGGTACATGAATGAAAAATTTTCAGGATCTTAGCAGTTAGAAATCAAATCATTGAGTGCTACATATTTCCAGGTAAAACAAGCATTTCCAAGTAGGATACCATAAGAAACAAATGCTGTCATACCATATACTTCAACAGTTAAGAATCGTTGCTGTAGTCCTCCAGTCTGTGTTACAGTAACTCTCACTTTATATAATCCTTTGTCCATTTCTTCAACCCTGTCAATCTTAATCCCTTCACTCTCAAATTTATAGCGATCCTCTGTTATAGTCAAGTTATTTTTGTACCACATAACTTGAGGTGGTGGGTTACTTGTAACTTTACATTTAATATGACCTTCTTCACCCATAATTAAGGCTTGAGTTAATGGGCAATCATCCCAAGTGATGTCATCTGTAAAATCATGAAAATATTTTTCAGTTTAGTTTGTAGAATGAATAAATATTAAGTTTACTCAATTTATGTACTTTAAGGCTGAAAAGAAATATCTAGACAATTCAAAGGTAAGTTCTAAAACCAAACTACAAACCAATATCCATACACTAAACACAACTTCCACTGTATGAAACAAAAAAACTGTGGAAGCAAATGGTTTGAGTAGTGAATTTCATTCAACACCTATCAATCCATAACAATATTATTCATATCATGTATTTCTTGTAACTGAGCTGAGTAATAAAAAGAAACTACTTTTCTTCATATTCACAACAGTGAACAAGTTTTTGGATCTGAACCACGTTAATCATTAGATTTTACAAAGTCTACTTTGCAACAAAAAGCTTTCAGATGTCAACTCAATCACTTACCAAATATCAATTTTTAGCTTCATAAAAGTCTACATAAATAATAAACAGAAATTACTTTTCTTCCTTTTCACAGCAATAAATATTGTGAAGTGTCATAAATCATAGCTAAAATGTCATTAATAAACTAATACAGTTAATGGTATGAAAAGAATAAGTATTTGAATGAAGACAACATTCTTTCTCATTCATTACTCTGTATTATAGTTTCTTTTGTTTTGAATAACACAAAATCTCGATGATTGTAAACTAAATTACATAATTTTCAATGCAGGAATGGAACACACCTGGTTTCATCCCATTTGCTAGTAAATCTGGATGATTTAATTTATGTAATTAATTATCTACTAGTGTTACATAACTTACAGTAACTACTCGATATATCAGAACACATGAGGGTATAGCCATAATGAGTTACCAAAAATTTAGAGTTACTTAAGTAATTTCCTCTCACCTCCAAAATCACAACTTATTTTGCAAACATAAATTGCTATACACTACTGTCACATACTCTCTCTTTCAGGATTTGTTAAAAGATGAATATTACATTGAATTATAAACAAATAAATCTACAAATGGTTAATATTTGTGTCTACTGAATGGCCTTATGCTCTAAACAAATAAATGTATATTTTTCTTATTATAAATCAAATTTTTTGAAAAGACAGCTGTTTCCTTATGAAAACTTGAAAGGACTCGTCTTGCATATTTTCTAGGGATGCTAAGTTATATCAAATTCTGAGTTATCAATAGATTAATTAATTAATCAAAATTACAAATAATCAATTATGTCAAGAAAAGAATCAATTTGTAGAAATGAGTGTTTCTGATTATTGCCATTCTTTATTATACCAACAATTGATTAATAGAATTTATAAATTAAACTTATCAAAACAAAAACAATCAAGTAACTGAAATATTACTATTACATTTGTTGGTTATTAAGCACAAAGCTACACAACAAGTGATTGAAATGGATGCTTCATAACTTAAGGATCTCAAGTTTGGTTCAGACTATTGCTACATTTACTCATCTTCTCTTTGTAATTGCAAATCTATTAAGACAATTTTTCACTGTCACTAATTTTGAACTACTGACTAGAAGAGAGGCAAGTGGCTTATAACGCCCATTGTCAACTTCTCTTGTTAAATGAGTACTAAATAAAATGTAAATCTAATGTTCTTCAAGACAACTATAAACCCACTTGAAGTAAAAATTAATTTTCAAGATGGTTGGTATGGTTATTAAAACTTTCATTAAAATAAAGTTTTAATACCCATACCAGTCATCTTGAAAATACAAATTTAATGTTTGTTTTACATTGTGTTATGTTTTGAAGTTACAACTGCATAAGTAAATTCTATAATAGAGGTGTATATGTCAGGGAAAGTTCCTACAGGGTCAAAAAACTCTCATCGCACCACTTTCCCTTATTTTATTTCAAAAAAACTCATTATAGCTAGAATCCCACACTGAGAAGGTAAAGGGGCCAGTGCTGACATGATCCATACAAAAAACTCAGTATAGCTAGAATCCCACACTGAGAAGGTGAGGGGCCAGTGCTGACATGATCCATACAAAAAACTCAGTATAGCTAGAATCCCACACTGAGAAGGTGAGGGGCCAGTGCTGACATGATCCATACAAAAAACTCAGTATAGCTAGAATCCCACACTGAGAAGGTGAGGGGCCAGTGCTGACATGATCCATACAAAAAGGAGCTGTGTAGAACAGGAATATACCAAAATAAAAAGGGTAAAAGAGTGGGGGAGCCCTACTACATCCAAAACAGGTATGCTCCTCACCTGGAACTTAGTTCCCACTTCAAAGGTGGAATAGTATTTGAATAATTGTCAATATATAGGCCAGCCCCAACCTAAATGGACAATTTTCCTCATCCACCTGAAGAAATTCAAAAGGCAACACCCTAGGCTCAGCATGTGGGGTTATGTATGCCATATTCTACCAAAGGAACAGAACTTATACAGTTTGGAATTACGAACATTCATCCTCATTCCCTAACCAAGAGGACTAGGGGTATTTTGCTTGCTCCTAGAATTATGGAAAGGATGTGGAACCTGTGCTCAACCAATGACCTAAGATCACACCACTTCAGGTTTGAAATTATGAGGAGAAAGTGGATTACCTTACAAAAGAATATACAAAAGTGACCTTGATCAAAGAAAAGGGTCATGCACTCCTCAACTGATAGCTTCATGTCAAATCTGAGCTGAAATTATCAGTTAGCACACACAGAAGCTGGTTGCATTCCTTCCAACACATGGGGAAAATATGCAAGATCCCAAGCAGGAGATACTCAAAGCTTGCCCTCCTTTACAAGAGTGGAGGAACACAAACACTCTGGAGGAAACACCTCCATCTGCAATAAGAAACTTCAGGTGACAAGGATTCTTAAACTCGACCACAAAAGTCTGGGAGGGGGTAAAATGCACTGGGGAGCTTTGAGGAACAGTGCTCTGAAAACTATGCGATAAGTGAACAAAGTTTTCTACAATTTTAAAAGCAAATCAATCTCAATTTATTTAACCTGAAGATTTGCAGGGTTGAGCAGGGTTTAGTTTTACTCATGCTTTTACATGATAAGGTAATACCATTCTATAGGTACATAGATGGTCTTATGGAACCTCCCATTTTGATAGAGCCTGTTACAACTTGTAGTAATTACAATGAAAGTTGATAGTGCAGCATTGAGAAGAGAAAGCAGACCTGCCGAGGCAACACTTGCCACAAAGTGGGATCCAGTGAAAAATAAATGTACTCCAAAAATAAGAGTATATGACTGAGGAAAATACGCACTTCTGATTAAAGTCTAACAGATGTGTTCAAAACAACAACATGGGTTAGTAAAAAAAAAACTAAGAAGACAAAGCTACCAGATCATACAGAAATGATATAAAAAAGCTTTAGTAGTAGTCCACATAACAGCCAGCACGATGGCTTCCAGAGGGCTATTTAACTGGGTGGCTAATAACATAGAGATATGTTAACTCTGATGAAATGTGACACATAAATAATTCCTCTCCTACAATGATAATCCATCATTGGCCATGTGAATCAGATTGCAAACCCACTTTGTGAGGGTAATAAAAGGTAAAACATGGTAAAGAGAATTATCCCACTGAATGAACAATCAGTTCTTTGTACCTCAAAATGAGTTATTATGAGCTATATAACACTTGAGGGCCTGACTGGACACAACAAATGATCAGGATTGGAGTGGTTATAAAGGAGAGAAACAGCTGGCAAATGGATCAGTGAGAAAGATCTTTCCTCTTCCCTTGCTGCCAGTATCTTGGAAAGAAAAGACCTATCAGGGCAAAGTAGGACAAATATGGAATGACAAAAGAACCTGAAGCAAATGGATTGCAAATAATGGACGACACTCACAAGCCAACAACAACAAAATATACAACTGAAAAGAAAAGTAATACAAAAACCATTAAATTGAAGTATCAAAAGGATGATAAGACAATTAATGTAAAATAATTGTAAAATCTCAATGTGGTAATTGAAGAAAGGTCATTTAGGCTGAAAAATGCAAAAGGATTTTAACATACCTGCTACAACTGGGAATTAAAGTGCTATGTAAAACAGAGAACAATGTTTTGACCTTCTTTGGTCATCATCAAGTTCACAAAGAAAGAAAGAGGTAACTGACTGACAGCTGACCACATATTTGAAGCCAGTTGTGTAACTAAGTGTAGGAATGTAGAAAGTGTGCTTAGAAGTTAGATTATATTTATTAATATAGGTATAAAGGTGTTCCTTTGTATTGGTTTATTTTGGACTTGAGCTATTTTATAAGTGAGGTTTTTTCAATTTTGTATTTGTTTTTGTTTGTTGTTATGGTGATGTTGTGTTTATTTGATTTGCAGAGTTCAAAAGTGTGTGAAGATGACTTTTTTTTGTTCATTGAATCTAGTTTCCATTTTTCTACTTGTTTCTTCAATATAGAAGTCATGGCGTTATCACATTGTATTTTATAAATAATGTTGGTGTGGTGTCTGTCAGTGTAGTTTTTACATAGTACAGACCTTAGTTTTATGCCTGGTTTTTTAATTAATTTTGTATAAACCGGAATGTCATTTTGTTACTAGTTTTTGCCAAATATTGGTTATTTTTCTGCTGATGTTGTGAATATATGGTGTGTAGCAGTATATGGTTTCGTGATTTTTTTTATTCCCGAGATATATTTACTTCTGTCAATTGATTTTGCTTTCTGTCTAGGTATGTGTGTGTATAATGTTTTCTACGGTTTGTGGAGGAAACTTATTGATGTTGATGAAGTATTGTTTTATTTTGTCTAATTCATCATTAATTTTATCTGGTAAGCATAATTTTATGGCTGTGTTTATCTGGTTTCTTAGTATGTTGAGTTTTTGTTCTGTTTCATGTGCTGAGTCCCAAGGAATGTATAGTCCGGTATAGGTGATTTTTTGGTGGATTTCTGCTTTAAATTGTATAATGGTTCTTGTAATTTTGAGGTTAAGAAAAATATTTGATTGCTTTCTTCCTGTTCACATGTGAAGTTAATGTTGGGATGTATAGAATTAATGAGTGAAAAAAATTAAATGTGTGTTCTGTAGATGTGAATTCTGCAATCATGTTTTCTACATATCTGTACCAATATAGTAGTGGATGTAATGCTGTATTCATTGCTTGTGTTTTAACTTGTGCCATAAAAATATTGACTAGAACTGGTAATACTAGATTGCCCATGCACAGGCCATTTGTTTGTATACAGTTGTGGTTGTTGAACATGAAGTTTGTCTTCATCATGGTGAATTCTAAGAGATTTGCAAATTGGTTGCTGTAAAAGTCTATTGATGGGTTAGGGTCTTGGATATATCTTGCATATAGAGTTCTAAGGCCATCTTGCAAACTTTAGTGGTTAGGACTTCTGTATAGAGGGATATGACATCGAAACTGACCATTAAGGCTTTATGGTTAAGTTAATTAAGGATGGATTTGAAATTAAAAGATTCTTTGATGAATGAGCTGGCTGATGTTACATATTTGGAGAATACCCATGCCTAGATTGTAATTAAATGATTCATATGCAGACATTATTGGTCATAGTGGACAACCTGATTTATGAGGTTTGGGAATGCCATATATGCTTTTCATTTTTAGTAGTATTTTGTTTAGTTGTGTTTCGTGTGTCTTTGTTAGATTTGTGTGTATTGGTTTAAATTTGTTTGTGTCAGATAGGATGTTCTTCATTTTTTGGATGTAGTAATTCATGTTCATTATGACTATAGCATTTTCTTTATCTGCTTCAAGAATTTTAATGTTTTTGTCTTGTTTTTGGTTTTAACGTAAATAATGTCTCTTTTTGTAACGTTGGTTCATAGTTTTCTGTTTTGTGAAATTATGTTGATGGTTTTGTGAGAAATTTCTTTGAAAAAATTGTTTAAAATGCTTTAGGTGTTTCTGAAAAATATAAATTTTAAATTTTTTCTGGGAAGTTTGGCTGTTGGATGTCTACAGAATTGTCAAAGTTGTCTTCTTTTGTTGGTTGTTTTTGTTTTCTGTGAAAAGTATAAACATGTGGTCAGCTATTGGTCAGTTACCTCTTTCTTTCTTTCTCTGTGAACCTGATGATGACTGAAGAAGGTTGAAACATTGTTTGCTCTTCTACACAGTGCTTTCTCTACCAATACCAGTCATTTTTACATATATATAGTGGATACAGAGGTCTTATATAAAGCCACATGAGACAAAGCAAGACCCTTCTCAAATATTCAAGAATGAAAATGGGATATGGTGGATACTTTTGGATGGTTTAAAATTACTCTTAATACACCACTGATAATAAATATTCCACTTCTGCTGATAAACAGTCATGATTGGCTTATGGAAATATTTAGTTAAATACAGAAGAACTATGAAAGTTAAACATTTATATCAGGCAAATGACTACATAGCTTCCAAGCATGAATATTGAGTTTCCATACATCTGAGTGGAGAATGTCTCAACAGAGACTATCAATGTGAAAAAGGTAGAGATGGACATTCCTGCAGATGCAGAAAACATGCTTGAGCAACTCAATATTGTGCAACCAAGAGAATTTGACAGGGAGTAGAACAAACCACAGTTAGAACTCAGGGCAATAGCTAAATCAGAGGAAAGGTATACAGATGTAAACCTGTCCAGTTCTGACAAAACACATCAAATGCCAATACTTGAGGATGAAGTATTGGACACTACAACAACTGCAGTTGAGAATTCTAATGAGTTGCCAAAGAATTGATCTTTGGAGACCTAAACTGAGAGCAAATCCTCCAAAAAATCTTGTCATATAACATCCATTCTGTCAGAAGAATCTGTTGGATTGAGACAAGTGATCTGCAATTAAATTCATCACTCCTGGAACATAACCTGATTAAAGGCTTATACAATGAGAATGAATGCAGTAAGAAGATTTGAGGCACAAAAACAAAGGTCTTGAGGATGTGTGTGTTTCCTTGACAGAAATATGAGATACTACTGTGGAATTATCAGAGATATTGGTTGTTTTGTATGCATTAGTGCAAAGTAAATAAGCTATCTGTGCCAAAGAACTAGTAGAAACTTTAAAAGGAAAATTATTATAAAATGTAATAATAAAGTGAACACAGACACTGTAGAGGGGATCCTGTGAGCATCTACCAAGCCATAGCAAATCATGGGAGAGCTAAGAGAGTTAACTAATTTCAAACCATCCATGTAAATGGGAACAAAAGGATCATTTGACAGATGTTCAATAAACATAAGATGATGCTTCCAATTTGGAGTATCCACCATTTCCAGATGACTCAAAAAAAGGTCAAATTTAGGGATAGAAATAAGCCATGGTGAGCAGATCAGTGGGGATATCTACATCATCCAATGCGAGACCCAATTCATACAATTACATCTTGATACAAAGGCCAAAAGAAGAAACTGGAGATGATTTATTCTGAAAGAGTATGTATCATTGAGGAATGCAGAATGTTATGGTAAGGACTGAAGCTTGGTAGCATACTGTAGAGAAAGTTGCAAATGGTGGAGGTGAAAAGGACATTCAAAGGACTTGATGTACAGATTCTGGACAGGAGAGGTACAGAAAGATCCAATACAGACCTGTAGCCTCAAGTGGTGAATATAATCCAGCATCTTCAAAGCCAAGATCTTGGCACAACTATAAACCAGAAATCCATAATCCATTTTGGATTGAATGGGGTCACCAATCCATTTTCCAAGAGATGGAAGAGAGGACATGAAAGATGTTCAGTGCCCTGGTACACTTGATGTATGGCTACTTTATGTGATGAAAGAAATTAAACATATAGTCAAAGATAGACCCTAAGAACTTTGTCTCAGGAACTACAGAACTCATCACCAAAACAGAGCTCAGAATCGCATTGTAGGCCCTGATTATGAAAAATTATAAATGAATGGTTTTGGAAAAAGTAAAATCATTTGCTGTGATCTACTTCAACAAGCTATAGAGGGCAGATTGAAGCTGTCAATAAATAAACCTAATGTTCAATGACCAACAAAAATGTGGAAGTCGTCAACGTAGAATCCTAAGTTGGGTGGTGATAGCATTAATTTCCATACAGAAGAGTGTGACATTCAAGAAATGGCCCTGAGAGACTCCAAGTTCCTATATAAAAGAACATAATAGTCAAACACACATGGACTTAGAATTGCCTATCCAGTAAAAAGATCTGAATAAAAATTGGCAAATGACCACATAATCCAAATGAGGATTCTCTCATGAGGAAAGTTTCTGTGATAAAGGTTGCAAGTTGAATCAGGTGGTCCATGCTGGAGCTCTGTCAAAAGAACCCACAAAGTGTGGGTGAGAGGAATTTGTTTGATTCAAGGAACCAAACAATAGGAATATTAACCATCCTCTTCAAGACCTTACAGAGACCACTAGTCAAAGCAACTAAATGCTACTTAAAAGAAATCTTGGTACTAAGCATCAGGGAAAAACATTTTTCTGCCAGATCAAAAGAACCAAAAGAATAGCAAAAGAGAGATGGCACAGCATCTTATAATGAGCACCATTAGGCCCAACACATACAATCAAGTTGAATGCTGCCTCATAATTACAAGGAATCTTGGGATGCTTCTGAGGCTTAGAAAAAGGGAGAACAATAGAATAGCATTAAACATCAGAAAAAACATTCTCCTGCTATATGTGGTTAAAAACAACCAGAAGGATAGCAAGGAAGACAAGAGAGAGATGATGCAGCATCTCACAGTAAATATCGTTAGGTCCAACAAATGAAGAACAAATTTGAGTTCCACTATTGTTAGGGGGTGATTATAGTCATATACACAATTGGCTTGATAGGAAGAAAAACTGCCTTGTCCAAGAATTTGATGTCAGCAAAGTTGTTCCTGTGAATACTGATGTCACCAATTGTCCATAAAAACTTGAACAGAAAATAGAGAAAAATGGGCCAGTCATATATGAACATGAATCAGAACAATGTGAGAACTAATGTTGAGAGATTTCAGAATCAGCAGACAACTAAGAGACTCAGTGTAAATAGTACAGTCAATATATTACACAGCTTTTATATGATTCAAGGCAAGAGAAATAGCACACATCTTGGCAGTGAATGAATAAACTGTAGAGTGGATCTTGGAGCAACCACTGAGCCACAACAAACCATAGCAGAGTCCATCTAGTGATCTGGTTTCAACCATTTGAGAAAAAAAGAACAGAAGTACTGTTCAAAATATTTTCAGCAAACTGTGCTGAAACTTGGAGTATCAACCTTCCTCAGATGACTCAAGAAATGTCACATGTGAGATAGGTAATGACCCATGGTGTGATTGGTTGATCACTGGATAGAGCAATATCATCCAATGAAAGACCTTCGGCCAGCTGTGTTTGGTTAGTTTGGTATTTTATGGCACAAAGCAACCAGGCTATCTGTGCCAAACATCCAGTGAAAAGTTAAAATAAAAATTAGTAAAATTTATAAAAGCAAATTGAGGTAAAGCAAAAAGTTTAATTTTTGAATTAAGAAAAACATAAATAGCATTAAAACTAATTTTTACATCTAGTCTACAGCAGTAAAAAAAATATTACAGTAATACAAGTTGTAAAGGACTTTCTGTAGCATAACTGCAATTATCATAACTCACCTGGAAGACTAACAGGTAAGTTGAAAAACCACTGTTAATCACCTGAAGTTGGCCCTTTCCAGTCCTGGTTTTGAGTTATTTGACATTATGGCCATTTTCCAATTTCAAATAAAACTAGATGTACTTTGATTCTTAAAAGGGAATCATATTAAAAAAGGTCTAAAGGATAAATTAAAAAAAATTAAATAGCATTAAAAAGATTAATGTCCTTTAAAAAATAAAAACATTTCTAAGGTGGACAGTGTCACCATTGCCAATAAACACTGTCTAACATTATATACCTTGGGACAGAACGTGTTTAAAACGGTGCCATCATTGAGAGTCATACCAATAGCAAGGCAGTTAAATGTGGCTTATTGTTACCTGAGTGTTACACAGACAACACATTGGTACATCAGTCCCAGATAAAGGAAAACTATGACCAATGAGTAATCTAGTTAAAACTTCCTCTTTCTGATCCTGAAGGAAGCAAGAAGGCCAAGGTCCAAAAGAGGGTTTTATTTCAAAAAGCTTGTTTCCACATTGCTCACTTCTAGTTGACTGCCAAGTGGCACTGAGCTTTGCCTTGAACACAAGACCATCATCCATGCATGGAACAGGCACAGCAATGACAGTGCCAGAGTAGACAGATTTAGCAGCAGTGTCAGTGAGATTGTTCCCACAAATACCAAGGTGGCCCAGTATCCAGAAAAGCTGGATGAAAGTAAATGTTAATGATAAATGGGCTAATCAGTTTTGAATATTGGCTAGAACAGGGTATGAATTAGCATGAAGCGATTCCAGGGCCAGTAGAGAACTAAGTGAGTCAGTATAAATAGTGCAATTTGAGTACTGCTTTGCTTCTCTGTGATCCAGAACAAGAGAAATGGAGTACAGTTTAGCAGTAAATACACAATCTGTATAGGAAATTCAGCACACAACCACCAAACTACAACAAACCATAACAGAGCTCACACAGTCACCTGATTTCAAACCATCTGTATAAATAAGACAGTATTTGCAATTGGGTTTGTCTGCTTCTTTCTAATGACTTAAAGATAGGTCACATTTGGGGACTGTAAGAAACCATGGTGGGATAGGTTGACCAGTGGATACAGCAATGTTATTCAATTCATCCAACTGCACCTCGATACAAAGACCAAAAGGAGCAATGGCAGATGGTCTGTTCTGAAAAAGTGTGGCCAACTGTGGAAGGAAAACACATGGGATGCTTTGGGGAGGAATGAAGTTTTGAAGCATATAGTAAAGACAGTTGCAAATGGAAGAAGTGCAAAGAAGGTTCATAAGATTCTGTGTGTAAGCTCTAAACTGGAGAAGTGCAGAAGACCCTGGTGCAGAGCTGAAGTCCTTAACGATGAATGGGGTCTAGCATCTTTAAGGCCCAGGTCCTGGCAGAGCCACAGATCAATGATCCAAAGTTGAATTTTGATCAAATAAGAGTATGATGTATCATTAGCATGGAAAATCGATCTGCTCCCCAAGTGGTGGAATAGAGGACTTGGAGGATGCTCAGTGCTCTTGCACATTTGACCTGTAGCTACTTGCTGTGTGGTATAAAAGTCACCTTACGGTCAAAGAAAAGCCCCACAAACTACTTCAGGGACCACAGACAGAACAACTTCACCGATACAGCGTTAAGGATCAGGGTGAATACCATGTTGGTATCTAAAGTACATGCAAACTGTTTACGAGAGAGATGAATTAAAGCCATTTGCTGTGGTCCACTTCAGTAAATGACTGAGGGCAGTCTGTAGCTGCCACTCAATATACCTCATGTTTAACAACTGACATGAGATGTGAAACTCATTGACATAGAGCTCATTTGCAACAGTAAGAGGAAGTTATTTAGAGATGGTATTAATCTTCATAGTGAAAAGTATGACACTCAAAACACAGCCCTGCAGGACTCCAAGTTCCTGTAGAAAAGAATGGAAAAGTGTCAAACCCACACAAACTTGGAATTGTTGGTCCTTTAAAAAATTTTAACAAAAATGGGCAAATGGCCATGTAACCCATATATGGAAGTCTTGCAAAATGCCATAACTCCATGTTGTATCAAAAGCCTTTTCAATGTCAAAGAATGTTAATACAAAATGTTGTCATTTGAGAAAGGCTTCTCTAATTGACATTTCATGTTGAATCAGGTGGTCCATGTTAAGCCCTGTCGTCGGAATCCACACTGGGTGGGTGTGAAGAGGTTATTTGATTCGAGGAACTAAACAAGATGAGCATTAACCATCCTCTCTTAGGTCTTACAAAGACAGCTCATCAAAGCAATTGGATGGTAGTTTGAAGGAATTTTGGGATACTTCCCAGGTTTAGAGAAAGGTAGGACAATAGCCTGGTATGAGGCATCAGGAAAAACATTTTCCTGCCAGATCCAGTTAAAATAAATGAAAAGAATAGCAAAAGAAGCAGGAGATAGATAGCACAGTATCTCAAAGTGTACATCATCATATCTGACTGATGTACTGCCAGACCAATGAAGGGCCAGTTTGAAATTCACCAGTGTAAAAGAATGATTAGTCATAGAAACAATCAGTTTTGAAAGAAACGATGTAATCACTCTGCTCGAGTCTTGATGGCTAAGAAGGTGGAGGAAGAAGCAGAAGTGCTAGATACTTGGCAAAAGCTTTCACCCACAGTATCGATGATGCTCCAGGTATCAACTACTTCCGGCCATCAGAGAACAAATTGAGAGGGTGAGAGAATTATACTGCCCACTGACCTTTAGAATCTTGTCCCATATGACTTTGGAACTAGTGGTAAAAGTTATGCTGACTGCTAATCCAAGATTCCTTCTGGCTTTTACTTCTTAGCAACTGAGCATGTGCATGAGCCTACTGGAAAGTGATGCAGTGCGAGAGTGTGGGATACCTACGAAAATTATCCCAGCCCCATTTCTGAGATTTCCAAACCATGTGGCAGGCAGAATTCTACCACAGACGAAAATATCGTGGAAATGTGTAGACGTCTTAGGAATACATTGAGCACAATACAGTCAGTTACTGCTGCCACAAAGTCATCTATTGATGACCTATGGAATATGGTAGGATCAGGTTCTATGAGAGCAAGGAAAGACAGCCAGTTTGATTGATGTTGCTTCCATCAGGGCACACAAATCGAGTGGCACTGACCACAGCCAGTCTCTCTCAAAATTACATGAAAATTATCACTGCCTTGTGGGTTATTGCCAACCCTCCATGAAAAGTGGGAGAATAGTGAAGGGTAGCAAACTGAGAGATCAACAGCAGTAAAGGACTGACTACGAACACAAAAATAAGTATGAGAACCACTACTGAAAAGAGAAAGGTTGTGATGAGAGAGCATATGCTCCACACAGCAATCCCTCCCATCAATATCAGCACTTCCCCAGAAGGGATGATGTCCATTAAAGAAACCCAGGATTAAAAAGGAAGACTGTAACTGTTCAATGAGAGTATGAAGGATCTCATTGATCATAGGTCTCTCTTAGCAACAGATAGAGAAAACAAAGAGTGATGGACGGCTATGACCTCCAAGGGTGTGTCAAGTGGCAAAGAAAGGGTGGGCACATGCTGATCAACCAACAGTATGCCATTTCTGTTCATAGAAAACTGCCAAAAGGTGACTGTATCAACAGGTTTCAGAAAAGTTTCCTGTAACAAAAGATATACAGAATGGTAGGAAGCAATTAGTGTTTTGATATCATACATATTTGAACGCAAACCTCAACAGTTCCATTGTATCAAGGGGGCCATTTTTATTTATGTGTAGGAGTATTGGGTGGACAGCCCTTCATTTTATGACCACATCTTTTTTCTTTACTCTCATTATTTAATAGAGGTCTGTCAACCTCCATGGATCCTGCTCTGGGTTGATTGGACAGGTCTTTGCTGTTGGAATACGATTCCAACAACTAAGGACATAAATGAATGATTGTTGTACATCTTAGGATGGGAGAAGATGTATCCAAGGAAATGCTTATACCTGAAATCAAAAGAAGAGGATCTTGGGATTTGCTGGAATGTATGTTAGAGACAGAGATGATTATTGAAGTTAGTTCAGCATCTTTTTTAGCCGTGGAGGTCAAAAGACTTTTCATTTGGTTTGAGAACAATTCTTTTGGAAGCACAGAGAGACCCATCTGCAATCCCATTGCAGTAGTGAAACGAAATGCAGCAGCATACATCTGAGATGAAGTGGTGGACAGTAACTTTGAGCCTCAGGGTAAATGATGTTTTGAACTGTTTTCAAATGCTGCACCCTTTTCTCTTCCAACCATTTAGGGCAATAATAAAAGTAGGACAGGTGAGAGCCATTGCAATTGAAGAAATGAGGGTCTCTTTCACACTCATAGCTATAGTGGTCCTTGCCACAGCAACTAGTACATGTCAAGGAACCATGACATGATGTTATCAAATGATAGAACTGCTGACATTAGAAACACCCGAGATGGTTTAGAATGTATGACTGTACCCTGCCTTGATTGTGGTAGGTGAATGTGGTGATGTAAATGTCAGAATGAGAATACTGATCAGCATCATAATTCCATCTTTGAAAGTGGAGGTACACCTCACCGCAGAAACTACTATAGCAGAGAAACTTGCAAGAATCTCTTACTTGGTGATGTTCTTCAAATCCCTCTCAACAATAACTCCTCATGATGAATTAAAAGTGGCATGAGGTGTAACCTCAATAGGTATACCCCTAATCACCTTTGAATGCAAGAGAAGTATACAATATTAAGATGTGAATGTTCCACCAATATGTCACCAGAGAAAATCTTCTCTACTGACTTTGAAGAGCCACCAAGTCCCTCTAGTCCCTTCTGAATGAAAAAAGGAGACATCTGCCCTAAAGGTTTGTCTGATAGAAAATGCAGTATAGGAAAATGAGGTACAATAGGTGTTACAGATGTTGAAGATTGCTGCTCAGAAACTTCAAGACATGATCATTTACCTATGGACGGGTTTTTCACTATTTTATTTAAATGTTTATTTGGAGGATCCATAAGAAAAAAGGAAATTTTGGTGCACACTGACCCCACCCCCTACGAGGGGACACACTACAATGTCAAGCAAGGACACTACAGCAATGTCAGGGTTTCGTGAGCACTGTACCCAAACACCAGCATCAGACGCAATGTCCACAACACCTGTTGAGAACTTCCAACACTGGTACTTGGTTGACCCTAGCTCAAGTGGACCAGCCAATTGACTCAAGGGGGCCACCTGCCTATATAAATTCAAGGCCAAAGTGATGTGTTAGGATTAAACCCCTAAACCACCAGGGTCCTCTCCTCCCCTTCACAGGTCACCATATATGGCAAACATGTAAATGGATGGTTAGATCCCACAGAAGGTAAACTGAAAGAACTCAACCTTACCTGGGAGGTCCTCTCACCACATACAGGAATCCACACCAAGGGGTGTTGTGTTTGGACATGAAGGCTAAATGAAAGAAAGGCAGATCACCTATTATGAAAGAGCATAGCCAAATAAGGAAGGAACATCCAATCCCAATGATTTTCAGTGGTAAGGATAAAAGCTAGGTAGCAAAGAAAGTTGCAAATGGCAGAGGTGAGGAGGAAGTTTTAGGAACTCATTGTAGAAAGCTTCCATGCAGAACCAAGGCCTCTGATTGTAGAAAGGGTCCAGCATCTTCAAAGCAGAGGGCCTGGCAGAACCAGAGTGCAGAAGAAGATTCTGCAACCTTATCATGCTCTGCTGATGAACAACTAGCACCGATATATTACTCTTCAATATACATATCAAAGTAACAATAAAAAGATATCTTTATAATGATAACAATGGAATTAGAATGTAATATTTGGTATACTAATAGTATAACAAACTGTCAATAAAAGCAACAATAAGTAAATAATATAATATACCTCACATTAGGTCTTAATATGTCATTTTTTACATTCTTTACTTATCTCCAGGATACATTTTGTAAATTCATATAAGTGAAATCTTGGATATAATTTAAACAATATTAACTTATATTACACTGGTTCACAAAGAAATTGAAGCAACCACAAAAATAGTTGTTTTAACCTAATTTGGGGGTGCTGAATTCAGATTTGAAATTTGTTTTTACTCATCACCTCTATTTTTTTTTGGATATGCATACTGTACATTTTGTACACATACTGTACATAAAGGCGTATATGCATTCAGGGTTAATTTCTAATATTGAGCGACTTATGTCTTCTTTTTTAGTTATTATGCAATAAATGTAAGTGATAGCATTACATTATATATATCAAGTTTCAGGAATCAGAACAAAGACCTTGCTTCATTTTTCGACATGGAAAACAAGTCGTGCTACTGCACAAATGTACCTGGCTTGTTCACTTTCCTTAGTTTGCCACATAATCCTTCAGACTGGCGTCTTTTCATAGACTCTTCCAAGCGAAGTCTCAAGGCTGTGCTTCTGCGCAACGGGAATAAATATCCCAGCATTCCCACTGCACACTCTGTCCATCTAAAGGTGTCCTATGACAATATGGAGCTTCTTTTAGAAGCTGTTAAGTACAACCAGTACCAGTGAAGTCTGTGTGGGGACCTCAAGTTCATTGGTCTTCTTATGGGTATACAAGTGGGCTTCACAAAGTACTGTTGCTTTCTCTGTCTCTGGGATAGTCGAGCTGTATCCCAGCATTACAAGCAGAAAGACTTGAGGTCTAGAAGCACTTTTGTTCCTGGCGAACACAGTGTCAAGGAGAATCCTCTGGTTGACATGAAGAAGGTGCTTCTTCCTCCTCTTCACATCAAGCTTGGTTTGATGAAGAATTTCGTGAAGGCCATGGACAAAAATGGTGCTGCCTTCCAACACTTGTCTACTGTGTTCCCAGGTCTCAGTGCTGCTAAGCTCAAAGAGGGCATCTTTGTCAGACCTCAAATCCAAGAAGTGCTGAAGGATACTGATTTTGAGGAGCTTCTTACCTTAAAGGAACTGAGAGCATGGGAAGCATTTAAGTCAGTCTGTAGTGGTTTCCTTGGTAACACACGCGTACCAAATTACCAAGCCTGTATTGAGAAGTTGCTAAAGACTTATGAGGATATGGGATGCCGATTGTCACTCAAAATTCATTTTCTCCATTCCCACTCAACTTCTTCCCTCCAAACCTTGGAGCAGTGAGTGATGAGCACGGAGAAAAATTCCACCAAGACATTACGAAGATGGAGAGCAACTACCAAGGCAAGTGGAACCCCAGCATGATGGAAGACTTCTGCTGGAAGCTCTTGCGTGACATCCCGGAGGCAAAATACACCAGATCATCTAAGAAAACACACTTCTAACTGTCTGCAGTACTATGAATTGTGTACATTGTGTCATCCAAGTATATTTATTCCGTCAATGTTCTTTATCTATCCTGTTTTATCTGTAATAAGCTGCTGCAACTGTTGAAATAAGCACGTATATACTCTGTATATACTGAAATGAGACTATTTAAAAGCCAAAAAACTAGAGGTGATAGAGCAAAACTGTTTATAAATTTGAATTCAGCACACCCAAATTAGTAAAAAACACCTATTCACATTCTTGCCTCAAACAAAAAATATTTTTTTGTAAACCAGTGTTATTAAAATCATACATTTCTCAATAATGGTTTTAATATCATAGCATGATGAAACTTAATGTTTTTTTCTTTAAAATTCTCCAGAAAAATTTTGCAAAATAAAATATACTACATACAGAACTATGCAAAAAACAAATGCCAGATACTGCCTGTGATTTGTTCATGCTACTATACAGTAAAAACAAAACCTTTCAATTAGTTGAATCATAACATAAACAGACTGTCACAGATGGCACTGTTAAGTAACACCACAATATCTATGGGCATCCAATGTGCCACTACTTCTTCACAGAAATTACTACAATTTGATATAAAATGCTGAAAATGATATGCAGTTCTCTTGTAACAGTCACTGATGTACACGTATATGCAATTAAATGGGAAGTTTAGCAATTTAGCTGGTTTCATTCTCAAGAAGTTCAAAAGGGAAAAGTCAATGTGCAACTTAAAAGACATATAAAGAGAGAGTTAATAAGTTTACAGTTTAATTAATAATTTAAGGAGGAAAATTAAACACTTAAGTCAGAAAACTTGTACCTATACATAATTCTACAGATTACTAACAAAAATTAACAATTCAGTCACTGCTTTTTAAAACTGAGAATAATATTACACAACAGAATTTAATACATATACACAAAATATGTCACTGATAAATATATATTAAGTAGTTCACAGTTGAAATTTTTTCAATTTGTTTAATTTTTTTCTTTTGTGAAGAAGTTATAACTCACTCGTTTCATGTATAATATGTGCAAAAATTATCAAAAATAGAAACTTACGATAAAAAGTGACATGAATTGACTCTGCTAGCTGCTCAGAACTATCATAAACTGCTGTGCACGTATAGGTACCACTGTCATTAGTATGTGGTGTGATAAAAGATAAGTACAGAGAACTACTGCCCTGTTTTAATACTTCAATTCTCGTTGTTCTCCTGAAAATAAAAAATTTAGTTATACAAAACAATAACTTTTACACAGGTTGTATACATGCATGTAACATTTACATCACACAAAATATCGCATTAACTGTTCTTGTTACTTTTTCTATTTTTAGAATACATGTTAATGCATGCTGTATAAAATATAGCACAGCTGAATTTGTTTCCTTAATTTTTCTAAATTATACACAATTTTTAGATACACTAGTGATTAGTTATATATTACCTTGAGAATAAAACTTCCAGCTGAAAGTCAAATCTTTGAGAGAATCAAGAATGCAATAACAATAACAAAATTCGAGGCAGTTATAAGATATGTATTCAGTGACACGTGTTATTTCAAAAAATATTTTCATTTTCCTTGTATTTTGATATGTATGTGTGTATATATATATATATATATATATATATATACACATGTATAACATTAATACTCAAGAGTCAAGTGAAATAAAAGGAAATGTCGTGTTAAAAACACCAATTCCAAACCTCAGACTGATGATATTTTCTAATATACAAAAACAAGTCTAAACCAAAATAAAAAATTTCTGCGTAAATCAAAAAAAAATAAAAAAATCTCAGGGTACAGGCTATAATGGGAGATATCAAATGTACTCTAGGTTTTGGAGGTAGCTGTGGAGGTAGGACCCACATTGCAATGGGGACACACCATTTATCAGTCTTGATTTCTGTTTCACAGTCTCAAATTTGGAAATTCATGAATAATAATAATAAAATAATAAAATCAAGAAAATAAACAGATATCAAATGAGAGAAATGTGGGTGCCACAGTGCCCCAGAGATATATCCCCTTTCACTGCCTACAGACGGTTGTTGGAAGGTGACTGCTCTCCAAAGTAAAGAGAGAAAATAAGATATTACCACTTGAAAGAAAGTAAGAGAAACTAATCTTTTGAAATTGGTATTCTAGCTCCCATTATAGTAGTAAAGCATTATGTAGTAGCAAAGAAGACAGATTATACTGATATGGAGAGTCCCAACCAGTTATCCAAACCAACTAGTGTAGCTCCCAACCACCACCTATCAAGTCCATTGTAACTATCAATTTTCAGACTCTGAACAAGCCTATATTATCTAATAAGGTATTCATCTGCACAGAAGTAGTGCTGAGTTATTTAAATGGCTCTATTAACAGCTAGAACTACTTATCAGAAACATTCAGCAAAATTTCCTTAATTTTTTACTATTTTTATATATATTTAATACATTCCTTTTTTTGTCACAAAATATTTCAACAATTTTGTTTAATTTCATTATTGAATCCATTAAATAAATTTTGCATCAATATTTGAACATGTATAAAAAAATATTGTAATTTATATCATTGAAAATTTATAATGCTTATAACAGAAGAGTATGGTACATTACTATTTAAAGAGGGCAAGCCAGATACTGGAAAAGCAAAATATTTAGTTTGATATAATTATCAATAATATTCCTCTACGTCAGAAAACTGATAAAAATTGGATAAAATGTATTTACAACATTGCATCTCAAAACGGTTCTCACAAAAGTAAATTTGCAATACAAATAGAATAGTTGGCTCCTATAAGAATTCCTATTATTTAAATACCTGGTTATTGAAAATCATATAATTTTTATATAAGCAAAAATTTTTTGTTTTTGTTTTGGAGAATCATTTTCTTCATTCCAGTACCATGAAAGCAAAGGGAACTGATCTATTAATGAACTCATAATCAAAATTAAATCCATTACAAGAATTGTGGTGTACAATAAAGTAAAACCAAATATTTTAAATTTTTTACTTGTTCATAGTTTCTTTGATATTATCTGATAAAATGAATAACTGTTTAATAATTGTTCTTATTGATCTAGAAATAAATTTAAATTTAATCAGAGATTTATGAAGTTTAGGAAAGCATACAGAAAAGGTAAATCTACAAAAGAATTTGGTGTAGGATAAAGATTTTTAATAAGCTTTAATAAAATCATTAATTACTGTATCTTTAAATGTTTGTGTACTGTTCATGTCTTTTTACAAATGAAACCAAAATTATAGTCAGTTTTATCAGTAGAAACTCTAACATATTTTCCTTGTAAAATTTGAATCTTATTTCCTTAATTGATGAAACGATAAAGCTCTATTTCTTTAAATTTATAGGGGAGAGACAATATAAATCTTATTCTAAGTTCTTTAGGGCATATTCAACCTGGTGAAAAGTATTAATTATTTATAGCATTAAACCACCCATGTAACAAAAAGTATATCTAAACAACTTAGGCTTAGAATCCTGTTTTGCAAATGCATTTATTAAAAAGCTTTCTTGACTTGTACTGCCTCTTTAAGCACAAACTGTTTTTTTTTTTATTACTAACCTTGATATAACCAATTTAACCTCACTTTCCCTGGAGCTATGGTTAAGGTTATCTCAATTCTAGAACTTCTCAGCAATGAGCTCTCACAGATCCTGAAGACATACAATAATCACTGACATTGCTGTCTGGGATCTGAATGAGCAGTGCAACCATTGGATATAGACAGAACCTATTCAATATACCAATACACCAAGGTCTTATGTTACTGATCAGGACCTACAAATAGGATAGGAATTATAAGCCCCTGTAGAAGCTAATGAAATTGATGTTCATGACAGATCAGGTTGGCATCAATAAAGTTGATGATCTGAAGGCTTTTTCAACAAAATGAAGTGAAAGGAAAACTGCAGTCATACAATTTCCCATTAAGCGACACTGATCTATTCTGGTTAGATACACTCTCTGCCTTAGAGGAGCAAATGCATTATTTGAGGGTAAGAAAATGCTTCCATTTGGCAGTGATAGGTTAAACCACAAACTTCTGACAACTATGTTGGATAAGGCATAACTGTCCCTTTACATAACTGAGAACAAAGTACCTCAACATAAACCACAATATCTGTGGATGGGGAAAATAACGTACTAAAATTTTGCTCCAAAAACTGTCGACCATCAAGTAAGGTACAGGCTCCAAAGCAACTATAAAAAGTTCCAAAATATCACATTCACAATGAACCAACAGAATAAAACAAATCAAAGGCAGCTTAATCCCAAAGTAACCTCATTTTTATTTTTATACCTTCTTTAAAGACTGTGTTTATCAATGTCGATTGGAACAACATTTTGTCATGCAAATTTATTTTATTACAGCAAAGTAATATTGGGTCATCCACTATGTTTACCACAGAGAATCTTACCCTGAACCCCATCGATGCAAGTCCACAGGAAAACCACATTGCCAAAAGAAAAAAAGGCATAGGAAAACAAATTACATTCTCTTAAGGATTCTGAGCATTACCTTCAATTGTTACCTCAGAGCCCTCTGTAGGAATACCAAAGAACTAATTTTGTCTCCATCTCACTACAAATGAGATTACTGACAATCTCAAGTGAAAATGACTCCTCCACCATCTTCTCTGATTCTTGTGCAATGCCAGATATCAGAGACTTAATTTGCTTCTGTGTTGGAAACAATAATCCAGGAATTCATACTGTAAAAATTAGCTTGCCAATCAGAAGAAAAATATTTTAACTTATTATTATAAATCTCAACAAGAGAACCAGGATAAAATTCAAAATTTACCAAACGATTGTAATATTGAAAACCCTCTCAGCAATGCTTTATTGAAAAAAAAACTGATAACCAGGATAGAGGATATGTTGACGTAGATGGCGATGTTACAAGATAAATATTACCAAGGGCAATTACATTAGGTATAAAACAATTGGAAGAAGCAAGAAAAAATTAAACCAATACTTAGATTGGCAAAGGAAGAAACCCTTGTAATTAAGTTAGGTATAAAAAACTGGGGCAAACAAGAAAAAATTAAACCAACGCTCAGATTGGAAAAGGAAGAAACCCTGGCAATCGAGTAATAGCTGTAAGTGTGAGAAGAGGTATGTATGTTTTGGAACCCTCTATGGAGAACCAAATGTTGACATAAGCCAACTGAAAGATGACAGGAGTTGGGAAATAGGAGAACAGGAAGGGGAGACATGGATTCAGTAAATCTAGGAGTAGAAACGGAAGAACAAGATTGAGAAAGCCAAGAAACTAAAACAGAAAATAAGAACTGTTGCTAAGATTCAAGCGAGTCAGGAACACCTCAGTGTGAAGAAAAAAAGCCTGATAATGATCATGGAGACAAGCATGAAGAAGGCATATCAGTATCTAGTCCCAACAGTAGGAACCATACAATGAGATATAGAGCAGAAACAGAAGTATAGGCCAATGTTGTGAAAAGAATAGAACAAACCTTCCAGTAAACCTTTCTGGAGTGAAATGAAGTACCTCAGAAGAGATATTAACACAAGAGATGATATAGGAGTGTATAAGGAAAGAGAAAATTGCTCACTGAAAAGAAAAACATAAACTAAGGGTCCACACTTAAAGCAAGTAAAAACAGAGATTCTAAGGACTGGGAATTGGAGATCAGAAACGAAGAAAGGCTGAAAGACAGAAAAATAAAACAGTAAAGAAGACAAGGAAGATGAAGTATGTTAATACAAGTGTGCAACTTATCAAGATATGAATATGCATGGACTCTAACATTAGGCAAAAGAGGGAAGACAATGTTATCTTGAGTATGGGTTTCTTTTAAAACATGAGGGATTAACCATTAAAAATGTGAAGATTTACCTCCAGAAATGAAGCTGTGCATAGAGCTAACCCTGGTGGGGAAGATAGTCAGTCAAAATTGTCATTCTGGTTGTGCTCAAGTTTGGGAGAAGAAATGTTGCTTAAATGGAGTGTAAGAAGCCAATTGTAAATGAGGGAGCTCACAACACAATGAATAACAGCTGTTTCATCTTCTATAAACAACAAGCCTCCAACTCTTCTGTTAGTAAACATTGCTACTGTCATGGGATAAAGTAATAGTTATAACTACTTTTTATTTTCTAAGTTATACTAAAAATACCATGCTAGTTATGTGAAACACAGAAACTAAGCCAAGTAAACTGAAAAACTTGAACAAAGCTTACCTGAGTAATAAATTATCACAAATCATAAGTAACTGATTAACAATTTGAAATGTGTCCTTTCTACACAATGTCAAGGAAATAGTAAATGTAAGGGAAGCAAAGGAAAAAATTGATATATATTTGAATAGTAAAGATCATTTTGAGTTTTTTTGATTTTCAACAATTTAGTTCAAGAACAACTTGTTGTTCTTAGATTTTATAACAAAACTGATTATGTTTATAATACATTTGCAAAAACAGCTTGTTTGGGTTGAGAAAATATTTTACATAGAAGAGTGAACAATGGTCAATGTCAGGTTCACAAAGAAAGAGGTAAGTGACCAG
The DNA here is from genome assembly GCA_011833715.1 of Carcinoscorpius rotundicauda. Classification (NCBI taxonomy): domain Eukaryota; kingdom Metazoa; phylum Arthropoda; class Merostomata; order Xiphosura; family Limulidae; genus Carcinoscorpius; species Carcinoscorpius rotundicauda. The sequence continues at coordinate 7,183,283 of CM022394.1, read as the reverse complement.
AAGCTGACCACAATACAGTTATGACAGATAGTGTATGTACTCTTGTGTTGTGAGTAGTTTTTTGCTCATAACTTAAAAAGTATCATAATTAGGACAATGAAAGTACAGTATATTATAAATATTATACTAACACACATCTACATAAATTTTTATGTAAATTGAACAACAAACTGTTTATAGGTAAATAACCAAACATAGGAGAGGCAGAAAGTGTTAGTGCACCTATTTAATGGTCAGTTGTGTAGCCTTTCAGGTGAATTGCTTGGCACAATCTCTCCTCATAGCCCTCCATGATCTTTTAACAGTACTCAACTGGTATTTTCTTCCATTCTTCTTTACAGAAAGCCTCCAACTGTTGCAAGTTTTTAAGATGATGCTGATGAGCCTTGGTCTTCAACTCATGCAAACATTTTAAATTGGGTTGAGATCAGGTGACTGAGATGGCCACTCTGCAACCCGGACTGTACATATTTTGATGTATGCTTAGGGTTATTGTTGTGCTGGGAGATCCAATAATGCCCAAGCCGCAAGTTCTGAGCATCATTCTTGACATGAGTGCTTAACATATCAATGTATTCTTTTGTTTTCATGATTACATTGACGTGGTGAAGGCTGCCTGCACCAGAAGAGCTGAAGAAACTCCATAACATGATTGAGCCAACTCTGTATTTAAATGCAGGGACAGTGTTCTTTGGAAGATTTCATTCCCCCTTCTTATGAAAAATATAGCAAACATCATTATCGCAGAAAAACTCAATTTTAGTCACATTTGATCAAAGATTACTCTTCCAACAGGTAAAGGGTTTATCTACATGCTTTCTTGCATATTCCAATTGTGCTTCTAAATGAACAGGCTTTAAATATGGAGTTCTACATGGACGGAATGCTTTGAACCCAGAAGAACGTAACATGTTCGCAACTGTAGAGGTGCTTACTTCAACCCCAGTATCCCTTACCAGTTTCTGTGTGTCGTTACGTGTTAAACGAGGGTTCCTACTAGCTTCTCTGAGAACCTTCCTCTTGGTTATCTCCGGAATTTTGGTGGGGTGTCCGAAACAAGGGAGGTTAGTAGTTGATCCTGTAAGCTTAAACTTGGCAATTATACTTTCAACAGTAGTTTTCAGCACATTAAAATGTGTAGCAATACTGGAAAGAGACACACAAAACAAATATTTTACAATAATTCGGCTTTTGAAATCACTGGACAGTTGTTTCCTGTTCACCATGATGACCAAGCAAATAATGACAGAGACGGCACTAAATTGCCAGAAGTACATTTTTTGCCAGCTAAATTCCAATAATAATGAGCCAAGTGTCTAGTTCTGGAATGGTATAATGTAGTTTATTCACCAAACTAACACTTTTTATGGGAATATCAGTTTTTTCACACGTTCTGAACTGTACGAACACTTTCTGCTCCTCTTATTTTTAGTTATTTGTTTATACACAGTTTATTTGTCATTTAATTTACACAAAAATTTATGTAGATGTGTGTTAGTATAATATTTATATTATACGTCTGTTAGCCTAATCGTAATACTTTTTAATTATGAACAAAAAAACCACTCGAGACACAGGGGTATGAACACTTTCTATCGTAACTGTAAAAAGTTATTCATTTCTTCATTTGCTGAACATACGATCAAAACAGATCATTTGACAAGTTGCCATAAAACAAAAAATGTTACACCAACCTAATATGATACTGAATTTAACATTAGTTTATAAAACACCTCTTATTTAGTCAATATCATTCGTTATGACAATAAAGAAAACTACAAAAACATAATCAGTTGTAATATTGACTATCAGCTAAATAGTTTTATTGTTTTTAAACCCTGTTTTTACTTTTTAATTTAATGAAAAATATTATCTTACAAATTTGCAAGGTCATCATTTTTTGGTCCAAGCCATTTGATCTCTGTAAACAACTCTGGTTTGTCACTTTTCCCAATGCAAGTTATCACGTAACTTTTCTCAGCAGGCCTATTGTGTGTTTTTCCTTTTGGATTAATCTCCAATGTGGCTCTATGTACTTCTTGTGCTAAACATCCTAAAAAAGAAAAAATTTAAAGAAATTTCAAATACAATTCATCTTGTAAAGAAAAATACAATAAAGCATAATTTCATATAAAATTCAACATTATGGTCTATAGTTTCCAAGGTATTTTTAATTCATGTAATAAATAATAATGCTCAAGTTTTAGTGATTACTAGAATTTACTAATTAATTGTTATGCTCATTAATGGTTTAAATTTTAGTAAATAGCTAGCAACATGCAATGGCTTTAGAAGATACAAAAACACGTAACACAAAATTGGGTTTTTGTACAAAAGTAGCCAGTAGTAAAGCTTTGAGATAAAAATAATGGAAATATCTTGATTATTCAAATACTTGGAATAATCATACATAATAATGGTTGGAAACAATTTCAAATTTTCTATTTATCAAATATTTTCATAAGAGTAAACTATATTATAATTTCAATTACTTGAAAGTTTTAATAACAAGTTGTAATTTTTCTACATCGAAAATACATTTCTTATAGCTATCTACCTTTGCTCACTTAATAGCTTTTCTCAATTATTACTGCCCTCTAAATGCTCATATTTTCCTTGCCACTAGGCTTTGATACTCCCATCTACTCCCACATTTATCTCTTTCACAATGAGGTCAATTAAATCAACCAATCCCATTTGTTTTTACTATTAAAGTGCAAAGTGACTTCTACATTAACAAAATCTCAAAAATGTCAAATTTTGTTTGCATTATCTCTAAAACCTCCTGCATAAATTTCAAATGGTTTTCATGGAAATATTATATTTCTTCTATTATTTTGTGTAACCTAACTCTATAGAAGGTTAGTTAGTTTAACTAACTTCATAAACACAAAAACAAAACTGAAATAAATTTCAATAACTATTTTCTTTGTAAAATGACAACAAGTTGTAATATCAAACTGCATTTGTTCATCCTGAATAGTTTTAAATTTGTGACAGTATAATCTATTCTTACATTTTGTTTTATTGCCTGTTGAACTAGTTTCTAACAACTACATATGCCATAAGTTGCAAATTATGGCATATGGCACATTATGGTTTAGAATTACATTAGGCACAAGCATACTCAAATTGCTCAAGTTATAAACTTCAAACAAAAGGGAATGATAGCCATCATGAAAAACAGGACAAATATTCAAAATGTGACAAATAAATAATGGAAGGAAAGGAGAAGATTGACCCTTCTCCAAAGGTGTAGGACCTGGCTGTATGTTAACAGAGGGAGCAGAAAAGGGCTGTCTAAATCATCCTTGCTCTGAACATGCTCATCACCCAGAAGAGATGTTGAGTGTAATGCAAAATTTAGTCCAGGCCCCATATAAGAATTCAACTCTGATGATCGAAGGCTTGCATCTTCTCAACAGACAACGTCAATCCTGAACAAGAGTTTGCGTGTCTCCTGTAATTTTAGGAGCTATGGTGTTAACCTCAGTAAAACGTGAATTCTTATGCACAATAATTTGCACGAAAATGGGAATTAAAGTCAATAATACACCAAAAAGGTAAAATGTTGAATAAGTTTGTTCATGAGCAAAATATTGGGAAACTAAAATTATTGCAAACAAGAAGCAAGAAAGAAACACATCAAATCTTTTTGTGCTGAGAGAATGATGTTCACAAAGTATAACAGAGAAAGTCAACTGCATTAGAAGAGTGTGTTGTGCTCCTATTGGTGGAGGGTTATCACATGTTAGTATACATTACTAAATGTGGGACTCAAACTTGTAGCATAAAGATAAGCACACCAAACAAGAATTTTTTTTCTTTCAATTTATGTTACTTTTATCTGATAACAATGGCAGTGGTAGTTTTTAAGAATGCTTTTAACTTATTTAAATTGCAATAATTATGAATATCACAAATATAAATCTTAGGTAATGGCTGACAACAGAGGTAATAATTTTTGAAAATTATTTTGCCAATAACTTAATTATAATTATTCTTTATTGAATATCTAGTAGGTTAACACAAACGTTTTGCTAGTTATTAAAACGACATGCAAATGTTAAGACATCTCATTAGTGCTAGTGCTTGTAAAGTTATTTCATGAACTTACTATGTCATAAAATAAACAAGTTTAAACACTGACATTTAAAATATACAAATCACAAAATCATACACTGTCTCTTTGGAATCACTGTATTCAATGATTTGTATTCACTCAGTGTCTGTTAAAAATGACTACCAAGCGGAATACAAGTAGTTACAAACATTTTACCCTTTTCAACTTGTAATATGTAAACCTAGTAACAAATTACTTTTACCTGAAAAATCTTACGATTATTATCTGTAATCAGTCTGTTGTGAAATGTTTTATTATTTATTATTATCCTTGTAAGGACGTTTCGGTATTTATTATTATCCTTGTAAGGACGTTTCGGCATGATGTAAATGCAGCAAAGATGTTCAACATAAAACTTTCCTTAATGTCTAGATTTGCAAGACACCTAGGAAAAAGAAAATATGTAATAATATAAAACACAAGAGCTGTTTGTGATAAAGTCAGCTAATTAGTTATTCAATTAATTGAAGAGTCTGTTGCCATGTTATTAATCAACTGCTGAGTCAACAAGGGTGGTGAGTCAGTAACTTTTAAGGTTGTGTTACAGGTACGAGAGAAAATTTAACAAGCGACTGCATAGTTTTATTTGTGAGTTAAGTTTATTACTTGAGGACCTTACAAACCTTACAATGTTAAGTAAACTTAATTTTTCTGAATAATAAAAATAGAACCTATATAACAATAGAAACCATTAGAGCAATGAAAAATTATGATTGAGTTGTTGCACAAAAGAAGTCATGCCAAAATTAAAACTTATATATGAGAAAATACCTTCCAGACACATTTCAACCTCTTTTACATATCTGAAAAATGTGTAGAATAAGTAAAATGCTTGAAATTGTAACAAGATTTAACTTTTTTTTTTTTGCTAAGCCCAGGGAAAACACACAGTCTAGACCAAAATAACACAGTATAACCTAAAGATACAATGAATCATTTTGTCCTTTAAAACTGTCGTAGCATATTCTACCTCAATAAAAATTTAAAAACATCACTTATTTTCAGTCATAAACAACTGTTAAACTCCATTTAAAAATGGCCTCAACTAATTCCAACAGAACTTATTCAATAAATAAATCACCATAAAAAATGAATATACATATTTTACTAATGATTTAATTATTCTAAACTTTATTATGAGTATTATTATTTTCACATTTGAACTGATGAATTTTCCAGCTGTCATCAGGTGTTATGCTAGATGTTTGTTGTGTGTCCCAAACAAAAAGTTTTTCGTCAAATTACAGGATCCGAAACCCCAAACCTGTGACCTCATGCACTCTAGCCACTCAGCTATAAGGAGGACACTTCAAAACCTTTCTATCCCTGATATAATCTGAGTAGATCTCTGAATATTTTCAAAAAACTAAATGTTCTCCTTCTTAACCCTTTGATTATCATCTGTGTCCAGAACCAAAATAAAACCTTCACAAGCTGTTATGTAAGCATTATATTGTGCAAAAGCTTGAAATTCTGACTTTTGCAACCATACTGACCTTAGAAATATACTTAAAGTTCACAATTTATAATAACTGGGATTTATGGGTGACACCATATACCATATAGGTCCAATGGACCCAAAAGCTTACAGGAAAATGTTACAAGTTTTCAATTATGTATCTGTACTATATATCTCTTTGCACTATTTGTAAATATTATATATTTACTATCTGCATTATTATTTGTATATATTCTGTTTTTAAGCCTATCAAAAATTAATATGCAAAATTTATTACTTCTTATACTATCTTTCCATGCAAATAGTACTGTTTATTGCATGATCTTTTCTGTTACTTAACCTATTAAAAGATAAGAACAGTCTCCTCCTTTAAAATTTTACACATTATCACTGTTGTTTACACTTGTATCTTTGTTATCTCTGAACATTTTCTGCAACGTTATATTTTTGACTAAAGAAGAGAACATACCCTAATTAGAATGTCATGAAGATGTACTGCAAATAATTAAATACAGCTAGTTTTGGAGAAAGATAATTAAAATGAAGAAAAGTGAAACAGATGACAGTACGTCTCACGGTGATGGTAAACTGGACAATATAAATGATATTTATAAATCTAACATATCAGATACTGTACCTCAAGAAGGCTGGTATGGGTATTGAAACTTTTCTTAAAATAGAAAACAATGTTTTGACCTTCTTAGGTCATCTTCATTAACAAAGAACCTGAAGATGACCTAAGAAGGTCAGAACAGTTCTCTACTTTATTTCAATTAAAGTTGTAATACCCATTCCAGCCATCTTGAAATACATTTTTACTTTACATGGATTTCTCATCATCATAAATGTTGCATATTGATTTTGTGACAGTTTATGAGTTTCTTACTGTGTGGCATTGGCTTGTCAAGTGGTTGAAAAATTGTGGAAAAATTACAAAAAGCAAAAGCAGCATTTTACATGGATTTACAAACTTGAAAAGAGCACCCACAACTACTACTTCTAGATTCCAAGCTGACTCAATGTTTGCATCATATTATCCCAAGAGGTAGAACTGTAGATATCTGAAGTACAATATATTCTCAACCAGCAATTAACAAAAAGTCCAATACAAAAAAGGAGATCATTTTGTTACACGATGGACAGTGCTACAGTTAAAAAAAAATTATTTGAAGATTGCCTATGATTAGCTTTTACAATATAATTCATGTTATTTCAGTAAATGTTTATATACGGTGGAACTTGACCTCCCAATATATTCAAGAAAAAGGTATTTGTACCAATACTTTTTCACTCGATTTCAGAAAGAACTTCTGGATTATAACTTCAAAAAGACAATCCAGCAAATTCCATCCAACTTGCAAATAATGAAGAATAAATGGCCAAGAAAAACTAAATTGTACTGAATTTATGGATACAAAAGACCACAAAATAAGCTAATTTTGAAATATTTGTAATTACCATTGAAAAGTAGCATATAGATAATGCAATTAAACTAACAAAAACTATGTATTATATTTTTACATATTATGCTTTATAAGAATGAGAGGATATATATTTTAATTGCTTACCTTAAATGAAATACATACAGTACTACTGTCCAATAATAACGTTTTAATATCTTTTAACCTTTATTAATAGTATCTAATGTCATTTTTCATGACAGTACTAGGATTAGAGTAAGGAGTCCAAGACTGAAGATAATATTACTGATATGACCTATTCAGTGACCCATAGAATGAAATTATAGCCTTTTTATGCAGTTGATCCCAGTTAATATAATAATTCTTTCCTGAACAGAAAATAAGAAATCTTAAACTATACCATAAGACAACCCTTCCATCTAGTAATAGTTAACCAGTGATTTGTACAGACAGACACTTTATACTTTTGACTGTTACGCACTACCCTGCACTTAATACAGTTTAAATATATAGTTTGCAAAATATCTGTCCCTCTTACCACATTACACAACATTATATATCTTGACATTCAAAATACAGTCAGAAATAATCAACAATTTAATGTCATTAGGAAACTTAACCAATTTACTAATTATGTCAAAACGAATATAGATAATGTAAGAAAAATCAAAGACTCAATCACTGGCCCATGACAAACTGCATTAGTAACAAAGGTCCAGTACAACTAGACCCACATTAACCCTTTCACTACAGGCTCAGTGTAATATACAAGAGTTTGTCCACACATTAACAATCTGCATTTTAACTTTTGATACAGTATTTGTATCTTCACAAAATTTGGAAGACTCTTAGTAAAGTTAAGTATTTTGTATATAAAAAGTCATATTTTTACTGAAGATTTGTTTGTGAAAATAGTTTGTTTTGTTACATGTCTGAGTGCAAAGTGATTTCACGTAACGATTGAAAATAAAAAATTATTCATCCCAAAAATCTCATATTTTGTATCTAATTTCTAAAAAAAACCCTAAATACGTTTCAAATGTTTGTCTTTAGTAAGACTTTATACTTTGTTATTTTCTACACCCTAACTATGTGGGGTCTGTCACGTTACCGACCTCACAAACATCATAAAAAATTAGTAAATAAATATAAATAATGTTTTTCTGTGCTAGAATGACTACATATTATAATACAATAATACAAATGTTTAGCTGAAGTGGCTTAAGTCTCATGAAAATATAAATTTATTATTATATTGACATTCCCATAATGCCTAGCTCACATAACAAAACTTGCACTGATGCAATACATGTGCACTAATGTTATACATCCAGTAATATGAAACGGATCTTTAATCTTCTCCTTCTTGGCTGTGTTTAATTGGACTAGTATTTTGAAATATACAGTCGCATTTCAATTATTATACAGTATATATAAATTGTGTATACAGATTACACTACAAAACACAAATTATGTTCCTGAATAGTATGTGTTATTTCTCAATTGCTTATGTTGTAAAAGTACAGAAAATGGCCATTATTCCCTTCAAATTTTGCTTTTGTGACCTGGATAATGAAATTTAGAAATTAAACTACTTTCTATGTAAAAACAGGCAGATTTGCACATTTTAATATACATAAGGTCTGAATTAAACAACATATGAATCAAGATTTACAGGTGTTCATACTAAAGTTATGCAAAAATATTTAGAAGTGGGTAGTTTTTCGAGATTTGCGACTGTGATGTAAACCACTTTCACGTCTCATACCCTGAAAATAATCTCCTATCATGTTTTCATTATATGCTCTCAGGTCACAAAAGCAAAGTTTGAAGAGAAAAACAGATCTTTTCCATTTACTTTAGGCACAAGCAATTGAGAAATAACACTTTCTGCCCAAGAACATGAAAAAGTAAAAATTTTGTGTTATTACTATTTAAAAATAAATGATTGAACTTGCTTTTCTTAAATTATTGAACAATAAATCAAGAAGTAAAGCAAACAATTACCTCTTCTTGCTATGACCTTTGTACTCAGTTACTGCAGGACATGGGTCGCTTAGTCTTTTAAACTTTCATATGTGGAGGACATCAAATAAATTTTTTTCTAGGTTTTACATATAACAGTTGAATAACAAAAAAATCATAAATAACTACACTGATACCATAGAATTCCACGATAATTTATTAAGCTTAGTAACTAAGATGTATTTAGATTTTTAAAAAATATGAAACTTCAAGCAACAACCTACCTCATTGAAATCATAAATTGAAAGAACACAGTTGCCTTTTCAATGATTAAAATGACTGAGAAAAACCACTCTGGGCACATTCTGAGCTGTTGATTGGTTATTTGCATGTAATATATTTAAGTAAATGTATATACAAGAGGCCTTTTTCAAAACTGGAAAGAGTTGAACAGGGACCACTTTGTTTGATTCAGTACATAAGCCACACCTTAGTAAACCAAAAACAATGAGGTTCTTATTTTATATTCTAGTTTGTTAATATTAGTAATTTGAATTCCAAATTTGTATGGAACTACAGACTTAGTATTTTGATATCACAGACATCTAATTTTCAACAGTGATGAATTCAATACACAACCTGACTCATTAAAATCTATATTTGGATGTAATCGTTTACTATATACTTATAAATTAAAAATTACCTCACTTTCACTGCTGGCCAAAATCTTAAAGTCAATGAACGCAAAGACAAAATATGCATTTTGTGTTAGAATCAACCACTTATTCAAGAGATGAAAATAAGAAAAGGAAAAATGTGAACATTATGAAATTAGCTTAAATACAAGCTGGTCAAATGTTTAAGATCAAACTAAAAAGAACTCCTAAACAGGGTAGGAAATGCTCAACAAGAGGTCTCAGTTGTGAGTTGCACATCCATCATTGCGAATAACTGCAAACATGTGCTTTTGCATGGTCGGTATAAGTGTTTGCAGAAAGCTGGCTGGGATGTTATTCCATGTGGTGAAGATGGTTTCACAAAGATCATTCACTGTTTGGAATTGAGATCCATTTCTACAGACTTCCCTTGCTATCCACCCCCAAACATTTTCAATGGGGTTCAGTTCAGATGAATATGCTGGATGGTCCAAAAGAATCATGTTATTCACCATGAAAAAGTTCTTTGTCCTGCATGCATTGTGGATTGCAGCGTTATCCTGCTGAAAGATCCAATCATTTCCACAAAAGCGAGGGCCTTCAGTCAATAAGGGTGCTCTCTCTAACATGCCAATGTAGCCAGCTGCTGTTTGATGCCCTTGTATAACCTGAAGCTCCATTGTTCCATGAAATAGGAAAACACCCCAGATCATGATGGAACCTCCTCCACTGTGTCGTGTAGAAAATGTCTCTGATGGGATATCCTTATCAGTACCAGTAATTTTGGAAGCCGTCTGGACCATCCAGGTTAAATTGTTTCTCATCAGAGAACAAAACCTTCTTCCACTTTTCTACACCCCATGTTTGGTGCTTCTCAGCAAACTTTAACCAAGCTGTTTCATGGTGTGAAAGAAGTCGTGTCCTTTGAAGGCATTTATGGTTTTTAAAGCCTTCTTCTTGTAAATGTTGTCTTATTGTTTTTGAGCTGCATTCTGCAACCATAAGGGTCTTAATCTGGTTCGATGATTGGCTGGTGTCAAGCTGGACAACCTGTTAAATCCTCCTGCTCAACGTTGACAAAATTTTCTTGGGCCGACTACTTGAAATTCTCGTTCAGTATCCCTCAGGGTCTTTTAAGAAATTTGCAACAGTAGTTTTATTATGCTTAATCTCACCAGTGATGGAACACTGAGAAAGACCTTGCTTTTGCAGCTCAACAAAATGTTCAAACTCTGTCAACATTTCAGCCTTTGGTGTGTTTTTACCAAATGTAACACAAGAGGTGTCAGTGGGAGATGTTGATAACTAAATTTGTTAAGTGTTTACTGATTTATACTTCATTTTAGTATGGTCTCAAACTGTTGACTAGCTAGTATTTAAACTAATTTTCCCTATTAAGTGCGATAAAAGTTTTTTATTTTTATTTTCATCTTTCAAAGCTTTACTCAAATAAGTGGTCAAGTCTGCCAATGCTAAATGCATATCTTTTCTTTATGCTCATTGGCCTTAAGATTTTGGCCAGCAGTGTATAAATTAAAGTTGGAATTATAATCTACAATTTGACTCCAAACTTACTGATATAAACTGAAAAATAGTATTTCAATAAAATTTTGAATGCAAGTCAACAAATACACTGATATGGCCTTTGACCGGTGTCCCATAACAAAATGATTAATAACAACTTTTTACCTTCTCCAATCCAACCACCTTACATTTTAATTAACTTATCTTTCCACCCAACTCTTAACAACACAATTTTAGTATTTACTCCCTTATATGGCTCATTGTCCAAAGATTTCTGAAAATCTAACTGTACCCTTTAAATCATACAAATAGCCAGTAGTTATCTCAGATACAGCTGGGCAACCAGTGGTACTTGGTAGTTGATTAACTGAAACCCCCACTAATCAATAAATATAGTGCTCTATAAACTACGACAAGTAAAAGATAAATGTTGGTAACATGTGCAATGAGCCAGTTGTCTTCCCTATAATTCATCAGTTCAAAATTAGTGACAGTGTCAGAAATCCTTGACAACCCTACCATTACAAAGACGGGGTAGTAAAATCTGATGGCAAAATTTGATTGCTTAGGTAGTTATAATAAATAAAAATAGTAATAACTACAAACTGTAATTTCAATTCGTTGAGATTTTTGTGATAGTTGATACTCTGATAGTAGAAATACTGATGTGAACATGTAATAATAGACTATACTAATTAAATCACCCAGCTCTAATATTTCTTTATTTTTCTATGGAAATCAGCACTGTTGATAAAATTTTGTGTATTCTTAAATGTGTTTTGAAAAATAACTTTTTTTAACAACAGTGAAAAATATATTCATTTAGACACCTAATGTCGACCTATTTCTAAAAGTAATGATTCAAATCATTTTTGTGAAGTTTGTTATTATGGAATGACATTTATTATCTCCACACTAAATGTTATTTGAAAAGGTCTTTAAGTAACTTCAGAAGAACACCATTTCATTTGAATTTTGTATTTTTTTTCTATGTCAAGCATATATAAAAGACAACTAAATATACCATTTTTACCAAAATATATTATTGCACATCTAATTTTCAAAGGTTAAACTGAAGAAATCCATTTTTTACACACCAGTTTTACAGCATGTTCTGAACAGTTTTTAAATACAGTAAGCAACTATCAATGTATTAAACATTTTTGGAAATATTTTGCTGACATTTCTTACATGTCAATTTTACAAAACTTACTGAAAAGTTTACATCTAGTAATACATTCAGCTAATCATTCATTATCACATAAATTGCCATCATAGCTAGAACTGTCACTTTCACTATATTTACCTCCTTGTTTCATCTTCTTTTGATTCCCACAGTATTATCATTCATAACTTTGGATATGCAAGATTTTTTGAAACTTTTAATGTTTTAATGATTTTCAGTGGTGGCTTCTGGTAAAATACCTAACAAAATTGCAAGTGCACAAGTATAACGTGCAGTCAATTTTTCCACAGTAATTTGGAAGAAAAAAGTGTGCATTATAATATTCAGACAAATACAGTAACAAGAACAAATGAAATTACTGGTAGTTGAAAAATTCACCAAAGTAACAGTAATGTATACAATATTTATCATGCATTCAATGCTGAACTTTTCTGAGCAAGCACTATTCCTCAGGTAGGAATAGCATTCAATTTTTAAACATGTTCACAGAGTTAAGACCCACATGATGAAAACACATGTACTGAAAACCTGGTCAATAACAGAAATTACACACATGAAAACAGATTAAAAATCGTAAAACAGAAGACCAAGAAAGTCTGTAAAATAAAAGCTGATTATTACATTTACATTTGTAACTTATCACATAGTTAAATAATGGCATGATTTATACGAATAAAAATACTGCTTTGCAGGCATTAGCCCCGTGATCAGACTTGTAGAAGTTCAAGACATACCATCGTACCTTCTAACAGAAAACAAATTCATGAATGTTAAAGGTGTGGTGTTATAGACACAATTTATAAAAAAACACATCTAACACAACATGTAAAAAACATATATCTAATTTGCCACAAAAAATAATGCTAATAATGAACTATAATATAACACAACAAATATTAAGCCTTACTTGGTATTAAATAATATAGTCAAGCAATTATGAAAATGAAATGTAACAATGCAAAAACACAATTAAGTGTACATTTTATTTAATACTAAAGTAGAACAGGAGTTGGTGTTTGAAGCAGCCAACCAATTGGATCTTCCGTCTGTTTTGCAATTAAAAATTAGGGATTGTAACAAATAACCTTAACATCTTTTCATTAACTGAAAAATAAATAAAATGCTCCATGGTTGAAAGGGTCAGCATGTTTGGTGGCAAAAGTAAATCAAACCTGATCCTCTAATTATGAAACAATCAATTTAATCACCAGGCCCATACTAGCCTAAATCTGAATAAATAAAAAATATATAATAAGAAAATAAAATGGTATTCTTTCACTTACTTGTATAGTAGAAACAATAAAGAACTGTTATAACTGGAAATCCTAATTGGGTCATTCCATGTGAAAACATCTAGATTTTGGAAAATTTTCCAGATGACCCCCTCAGAATGCCTTGAAAACATTCACATGTGCTTATCTACCCATATAATGAAAACTTGCCAAAGATTAGATTAATATCTCTAATATATTCTTATTTACAGCCCTGTAATATTTAATTACTTTTATTTTACTTTTTTGCAAATTCATTTTCGGGCAACTTTGGCTGCTTAAAGCTACAAGAGTAATGGTGGTAGAAGGCTGAAATTTGCTACATTAACTGAATTAATCCCACAGAATTCAAAATTGGTCTCAAACCAAGTTTACCTGTCCTAGAATTTTCATAATGAGGCTGTAAAATCACCTGAAAACCCAAAATCTTAAAAAACATTGGTTTATTTAATAAGCCATAACTCTAAGACTCAATATAATACAAAGCTGAATTTCTGTTTCAAATTTCCTATAACGTATCAGTTGATAAATCAGCAATTGTTGTAATTAAGTCTATTAGATCTCCTGTAAAACAATGTAGTTGCATGCAACTTTTTATGAAGTAGCTAAAAATAGCCCTACTTCAGGCCTCAGTTTGAACATGTCACCAGTTATTCAGCCTTCTCAGATTTTTACCATATATCCTTACATCTCTGAACATGATCTTAAAAAAAAAAATCAAGGTTGTGAAAAATAATAAATTAACAGGCAGCCTAAATAAAATAATTGATTTATTTGAATTGCATATTTGTAAAAACAATAATGGATTAGTACAAAAGCCAGTGAGACAATCTCACAGGTCATCAGACAATTATGACCACTGAGATGGATGGTATGCATGATTTACCTGAGTGCAGTATAGGAACTCCTTGAGCTGATCCATGTCACTTACAGAAGTATTGCAGTAAAACTGGATTTAAAAGACTGGATTTGTTTTCTACTGAAGAAATAATACTTTTAACCTGGAGATCAGATGTTCAACAGAATCGTATTTCATCATGAGATGTTCCTCATTTGCTATGAAAATGAGCAAAGATTTTATGCTGACCTTCAGCTCATCCATGCAAAAAAAATACAAAGTAAGCAAATTGTAATACTTCTATATATCTAGGGTGGAAATATTTTTTGAAGTCAGCTTACTGAGTCCCAGTTTTATGAATTGAACATTTATTCTCTGTCATATTATCCGACTGTGTGTGTCAAAATTTTATTTAAGCTGCCTGTTAATATATCATATTTCACAATGAATTAATTCTGAATTTTTGCTTGCTGCAGGATCCATTTGCACAGTGGACCAGGACACTGCCACAACAGCAGGAGTAAAACCAGGACAAAAGCTGTGCATCAGCTGTTGAAAGAATTTGGTACAACATCCACCAGAGGATGTACCAGGCCCTTCTGAAATGGAAACAGCTCAGTCTGACTCGGAGACATTTACACCTACGGAAACTCTTTGTGAAGAGTTAAACATTAGTGCCATTGTTCGTGTATGGATTGTTTGGATATATTTGCACACAGTAACATACCTGAGCTGAATTGTTTTTTAAATAACAAACGTGGTCAGAGGATACTTTAAAAAACTATAACTCAAAAAGTAGGTTGAACACCATCTTGAGATGTAAGAATATATGGTAAAAGTCTGAAAAGGCTGAATAACTGGTGACATGGTCAAACTGTGCAACAGTTAATCCAATTACTGATTTATCAACTGATATGTCATAGGAAAACAACATTCAGCTTTGTATCATATTAAGTCTTAGAGCTATGGCTTATTAAATAAACCAATGTATTTTTACAATTTTGGGTTTTCAGGTGATTTTATAGCCTCACTATGAAAATTCTAAGAGATATAAACTTGGTTTGAAACCAATTTTGAATTCTGTGGGATTAATTCAGTCAGTGTAGCAAATTTTAGCCTTCTGCCACCATTACTCTTGCAGCTTTAAGCAGCCAAAGTTGCCTGAAAATGAATTTGCCAAAAATAAAAGTAATTAAAAATTACAGAGCTGTAAATAAGAAACTATTGGAGATATTGATATAATCTTTGGAAATTTTTCATTATATGGGTAGATGAGCAGATGTGAATTTTTTCAAGGCATTCTGTGAGGGTCACTTGCAGGACCCTGGATGATTTGACATGGAAAGATCCAAATTCCATTAGTTGATTTTTATATTAGAACTTTTTGTTTTTCTAATGATTTGAGCAGTAGTTTGTTTTTTTTAATTTTGTGCAAAGCTACATGAGAGCTATCTGTGCTAGCCATCCCTAATTTTGCAGTGTAAGACTAGAGGGAAGGCAGCAAGTCATCACCACCCACTTTCAACATTTGGGCTACTCTTTTACCAATAAGTAGTGGGATTGACCATAATATTATAATCCCCCATGGCTAAAAGGGTGAGCATATTTGGTGCTGCAGAATATGAACCCGTGACCATCAGATTACGAGTCAAACGCCTTAACCCACCTGGCGATGCCGGAACTTGAGCAGTAATGATTTAGATATTCTCTATGAATAGAGCTGAGAAATTAGTGGCATTTTCTCATACCTTAGTTTACAGGACTAATTGATTTAACTGGTGCTCATAGGTTATTGATAAAATTTCCCAGCTCCACCTATGGGTGATACACAATTCATGTCAGTTCTTCTGGAGGTCAAGTAAAGTTTTCCTCTTTGTTTTAACAACTTAAAAATCAATCAGACACAAATTGATATTTCTCAAGTATTTACATGTATTATAAAAAACATTTGCATGAAATTTATTTCACACAAAAAAAATCAAATACCAAATAAATTTAAAAAATTATAAGTAAAATATGTTTCTGTCATTATTTATGCTTCTGTAGATAATCTGTTTAGATGGGTACTGTCAAAAACAGCAAAGGTATTTGTTAGACCAGTTACTTCTATACTTCTGCAGTTGTAAAAATTCTAGAATCCCTTGATAACTTTGATTAATTGATTAGTCTATGTAACATTATTCAGTATATTTGATACTCATACATTATTTGTTACTTTGATTAGGTCCCCAGCTCTAAAAGATATACTTCCCTGTGGACATCAGTACTGTTAAAAACAATTTTGTATTCTCGAAGATGTTTTGAAAAAAAAATTTCTTTTCAACAGTAAGACATTCATTTCAATGATGACTTCCATAAATCTGTGACCAAAACAAGCAGTATTTCTAATAATTCCATAAGTGGGGGTTTTCTTTAATGAATTGAAGTTTATTAAAAACAAAAATTTGAAAATGTCTTTCAACTTTTAGACAAATACATATAATGAAGACCCGTGTGACAACAATAGACAAACCCTGTTGATAAAAGCAGACAAAAAGAAGTAAAAATAGAATACAAGTAAATACATTTTATTAGCACATTTACATTTGTGGTTCTTCACATGGTTAAAAATCTGACATAACTAACTGGTTAAAGAATACAATATTTATTCAGAAAAAAAACCCAAGAAGAAACACTGTATATACCTGCACAGACGAGTACATTATCACTTATACTGGATCAGATAATAACCTACCAGGGCGATTTCTGTCTCTCAGAATAAATTTCAACCAAAGTAACCACTATAAAAGCAAAGAACTGAACAAAGAAAATGCACCAGGATATAAAGTATTAACTTGCTTCATTCAATGTCATAATCTACCAGCAAAGAATATTTCAGTGCTTACCTCTTCAAATCAGACTAAATACAATGCTCAATTATCCATGCACAGTAGAGGAGAAATCACTTACAAGAGAGCAATGTGGCAAGGACATGTTATCAACTCTAAAACTGCGTGTTCCCATCATTAAAGTACAAAAACTAACTAGTCAATAAACTGGAATAACTCCATACTACCACAGAAAGTAGAAAACCCATGATACGTCCATATTTCAAAAATGATTAAAAAACACCAAGGTCAGACAAGGTTTTCTTAAATCTTAAAAAAAACAACAACAACAAAAGTCAAGGATAAAATATATGAGCCCTTCTCTTTCATTTCACATAGCTCAACAGACTGTGAACACACAACCAGAAACTACAGAGTTGCCTGTGTTATTTCTATTTTCAAAGAGAGTGATAAAGAGTTGTCCTGAAAATTATATGTCAGTAAATTCCACTTCTATACAAGATGAAGCTTATTTCTCTTATAAATAAAACTTAATTAGAGGAATGTGATAGTGTAATTGAAAGCCAAGTTGTACTCAAGTAAGCAATAAAATACATCCACTGTTATCAGAAAATCATTAATTCTCCTGTTAAACTCCTGGCTTCTAGTAGTGCTGATAAACCACATCTTTCATTATCCAGTCATCCTATATTAAAATAAAACTTTCTCAACTGGCACGGTAAATATTCAGCACAAGTTTTACTCTCCTAATGTGGTAGTTAGCCTTTGGAATTGGTTGCCTTTCGATGTTTTGGACTCAGTAAATTTAAAAGTAGGTTTGATAAATATCTAAATTATCAGTGATGGATTTATTTTTCCAGCAGACATATATAACCTAAATAGACCAACAGACCCCTTGTATCCTTAAATATTATGTTAGGTTGTATTAACCTGTTTTGTTTTCTAAATCCTAACTTATGTCCTCTCATTCTAATATCTACAGAATATAATATTACGAAATCAAAGGTCTTTACTCCTTCAATTCCCCGCATATTTGGATATTTTTTCAACAGATACACATTAAGAACACTTACCTCTTTACTCTAACACTCTCATTTGTGAAACTATTCTATTAGCATTTCTCTGAACCCTTTCCAATAAGTCAGTTTCTCTTCTTAGACAAAGTGGCCAAAATAATGCTGCATTTTAAGCAAGAAAAACTAGTAACGTGTAGAAATTACCACTTTTGGTTTGTAAACAATGTATTTACTATAACACCATAGTTTTGATGACTTATTTAACAACCACTATGTCAAGATCCATTTCTTCAGTAATAATTTACCCCTCACTATATTAATGAATGGATTACACCTGTATTAAAATGATTTAAATTACAATAATTAATGGATATAATATACAGACTTTCTTCGGTTATTGTAGAAGAGGTCTGATGAGTATTTTACAGAATAAGATCATGCAACAAAAGTATTTATTACATATTTTGAAGTGAGGTATTGGCAAAATTATCCTTATTATTCATTGGAAATGAAACTAAAATTATTTTCCACTACTGATTGTAGTATTTCTCATCTGACTTTAAAAACTCAGAGGGTCGTACTTTGTGAATTATAGCATCAGCATCGTATTTTCTTATCTTTATAAAGCAAAGTTGATTAATGTAACAAGTCAACAGTAAACTTATTAGTCACATCTGTACTAAGTGTTAGTGCGTTACGCTGATAATGAGTAGTGTTAATCACACTTGTGCCATACTAATCACAATAACACTTGGTTTTCATCACTCTGCGCTCCGCTAAAGAAATCATTGAATCGCTACCGCACTGCAGAGACCTGACTCGCGTGCATGCTACTACTACTAGTAGTAGTAGTACTGCTAACTTAGATTACTGTCTTAATAATAGTAACAGTTATATTTTAAACTTTAAGATCTCATGAAAGTGAAAAAAAATTATTCACTTACCAAATGCTACTGTTGAGAAAATTATATACATCCATTTCGAATTCCACATTTTAATTCTATCATTCGAATACTTAATTTTCGGTGCTGGAATTCGTAATCACAAAACGTTCGTCAGCGAAAACCTAATTCACAACCCTACTATAGGTATAGCATTAGAAGGTAAACTTCCAGTATTATCACTTTGCGCGTGCGTGCGCACCCTTAACACCAAATAACGTGTTAAAGGATGTGTACCTCCGCAGTATTTGAAAGATGTATCCAGTTTTCGAAACCTTGAAATACTAAATAAATTCTCTCGTTTTCTTTTTTTTTTTTATCAGAGTGTGTCGTCAAAATCAATAAATGTAATTTAAGATAAGGTTTATAATATATGCATGTTGTTGTTTAACACAGTTGGCTTTTCAAAATACTAAATCTGGGAGAAACATATTTGCACTCTTATGTAGTAATTGTGCATAACGATATGTAACAACTTTTTGCCTTCGTAGTACGTTTTCAGCTTACTTACTGATTATAAGTATTATTTTAACATAAGATTGTAGTTTTCTTTTACACTACAAATTAATAGAAGTATAGCGTTTCGAGCCCCCCACACCTATGATATCACGGATAGCCCATGAACAGATATTTAGTGGCAGAGTGATATTTGTGGGCCCTTATAATGATAGAAACCGGTTTCAGATACCCGTGGAGTGCAGAGCACAAATTGCCGTTCGTGATTAATTCGAAACAAAGGGTGTTTTGATCACTCATAAGGTAGTTTTTCTAAACTTGTGTGCTTGAAAGTAATCAAAGAGTTATACCTGTTTTAAAATTATTTTAACTGTAAAATCTGTAACTTGTAATAAAATAATTTTTTCGTCCGTCTAATGTTAAACGTAAAGCTAAACATTGGGCTACCTCTTCTCTGCCTACAGTGGATATCGAAACCTTACATACCGCTGAGCCAAACTTCACTATAAATAAGTTTCTAACTATTAAATACCTGTAGGTCTCAAAATAATTTGGCCAGTCAAAAAATAATTAAAATTGCTGCGCAAATAAATTTCCTCTCAGGTACACTTCTGTGAGCTGACATGGATTTAATGATTTCCTTTATTATTATTATTCATATCCTCCCTCTTCCCAGTCTGAGAGTTTCTAAAGCAAAATTCGTGTTTTAATACTCGTAATTGGTACAGCACAGATAGCCCATTAGGTAAATATATCCTTAATAAAGAAAAAAAAAATTTAATGTTAGCAGTTCTTCTGATAGATATGAGATCTTTTATCTGTTTAGTTACTGCTGATTGAACCATAACACAACGATAGTGTTTTGTTATTTTGTTTTGTTTTTAATTTCTCTCAATGTCAGTAAGATTGAAATATTAAAATGTATTCGTACATATA
Organism: Carcinoscorpius rotundicauda; assembly: GCA_011833715.1. NCBI lineage: Eukaryota > Metazoa > Arthropoda > Merostomata > Xiphosura > Limulidae > Carcinoscorpius > Carcinoscorpius rotundicauda. The sequence continues at coordinate 7,162,663 of CM022394.1, read as the reverse complement.
AATAAACAATGTTCAGCTGCAAAAGTGTGTACTGGTATTTGTTTTTTGTTGGTCGTTTTTAACATGTAGGACACTTCATGCAATATGAGCTAAACAGCCTGATCAAAAGGTCTTACAGAGTTCAAAGTTTAGTTATCCGTAAATTTATAAGAAAGAAGTAAACAACACCCTTTGCAACAAGGGCCACTTTCATAATTCACCCACAGCTGAAAGTGTAGAGAATTGTTCAGTTGCATAAGATCTTGAACCCTGAACCCTTCACTCCACAACCCGATAGTACTAAACAATTCAAGTTTATGTATCTTTACAGAAACATACCTGGGGAAGACAGACCATTATTCTGTCAAGGCATGGCCGAGCGCGTAAGGCGTGCGACTCGTAATCGGAGGGTCGCGGGTTCGTGCCCGCGTCGCATTAAACATGCTCGCCCTCCCAGCCGTGGGGGTGTATAATGTTACGGTCAATCCCACTATTCGTTGGTAAAAGAGTAGCCCAAGCGTTGGCGGTGGGTGGTGATGACTAGCTGCCTTCCCTCTAGTCTTACACTGCAAAATTAGGGACGGCTAGCACAGATAGCCCTCGAGTAGCTTTGTGCGAAATTCCAAAACAAACAAAACAAATATTCTGTCAAAACACACTATAAAACTGTTCTCATACTTATAAATCTTGTTTGCCTAGCAATTATTATATTATATTATTATATGATCCTAGAACATTAGCTACTATTTACAAGGATTAACAGATAATTCCTAAAAATTAAATCATCACGAGTGATTTTCTTATAATTAAAAAATACCTTATATCAATTCTATAAAAGCTGTTATGGAATCACAATAATTCAGTCGCCATCAGTAAGTTTCGAGAACGTTTGCTTGAATCATAGGCCCGGCATGACCAAGCGTGTTAAGGCGTCCGACTCGTAATCTGAGGGTTGGCGCCAAGAGATGGCGATGGGTGGTGATGACTAGCTGCCTTTCCTCTAGTCTTACACTGAAAATTAGGGACGATTACTAGATATATCCCTCGAGTAGCTTTGTGCGAAATTCAAAACAAACAAAACAAGATGGAACCATTGCTGAATCGTTAGAAGAGCCTTCCATTATACCAGTACTCAAGTTACCATAAATAACCTTCACTATTAAACTACAGTATAAGTTAAGTTGTTTTCGCACACGTGATCCGGAAGAATAATGATTTCTTACAAGCTGAAATGTTTGTTAAACAAAATACTATTTGCTTAAAAGTAACCGAGTTAATGTTGAATCTTGGAACAAATTTAAAAATGTAATAAATTATAAGTTCCCCACAACAGGGACAGCTGTAGGTCTACGAATTTACAACGCTAAAATCAGGGGGTTCGATTCCCCTCGGTGGACATAGCAGGTAGCCCCATGTGGCATTGGTATAAGAAAACACATACACAATTGTAATATTGATATTCACTTGTTGTTATTGTATGTTGCAGATAATAACCTTCAGAGTTTTGAGATATTCAAACTCACTGCCAGAAAACTTAATCTTTACTAAAACTCATCGAGTTGTCAATCTACAGACTCACAATTATATGATCTTGATATTTCAAATAAACACTTTTTGTAACATGTATTTTCTAATCCGACGTGCCCTTTACCAATTGATGCAGTGTGCCAAGATTGTAAAGAATATGGAAATTTTTACGAACAGTTAGTAATGAGTATAAATAAGTAGTAAAAAATAAATATGGCTGAGAGTATAGTATAAATTAAGGAAGAGAATAATGTTCGACAAAAAAACTAATGTAACCGAAAAGACAGGTTTAGAAGCCATGACATCTCTGTCACTTCTACCTGTTCCACTGGAGCTACATGATAGCACACGTTTAACAAATATTATATCATTGTTTCATGGAAATTCGAATAAGATATCAAAGGTCTTATCGATACAAGTGATGAGGCCACAATAATTCCAAATGCTACAAAACAAGATATTCTTAGTTTAAGAACATCTAGGAAGGCAAAGACATTTATTAGAGTTTATAATGAATTTATGTAACAATTTATGACAATCTAAAGTAGCTGGTGAACCTAAGACTATTAGTTTAATCAATTTTGATAAAATAAATTGAGTTATTGTTAAGAGTCTCAGAAGAGCTTTCAAAATATACTTTCAATTCCGCTAGTGACATTCTTTGTATGTATAGTTTATGGGTGGCCAAACCGTGGCTTGTGAGCCACTTGTAGTTTGTTTTTTGACATAACGTACAGCTCGCGGAAATGTTTTCTGAGCTTCTTTTTGCATCACAATTAATATAAAAGGTAAATGGAAAATTTTCAAGCTTTATAATTATTTACCGGGTATAAACTGAGAGTCTACTGGGTTAAAACATAAGTTTAATGTTCATGATATAAACTGAGAGTCTGCTGGGTTAAAACATAAGTTTAATGTTCTTGGTGAGTAAATATATTTAAGAATTTAAGTCTTAATTTTAATGCTAGATTTGAGTCAGGGGTTAAAGACATTTTAGATCAGCAAGGATTACAGAGGAATTGTGTTGGAGAATCAGTAATTGTATATTACTTCGAAAGTTGGGATGGTTCTGTAAACATAACACTCGGGTAGTTTTGTTCAAATGTCTTAAACATTTTGTTTTTGTTTTAATATTAGATCGTGGTAAATTATGTCTTAATTAAAGATTTAGTTCTGAGGTACTGAAAAGGTAATAAATAGCGAGATAAACCAACCGATTATTAAGACTTATAACTTCCTATCATCAACTACGTGAAATTCCGAGCTTACGATAGGATTTTTATTAGCACAAAGCTGCACAACTAATTCTTCGCTCTCTGCCTAGTACGGATATAAAAACTTCGTATTTAACATTATAAGTCCACATGCTTAGTGCTGAGTCACCAGAATGCCTGGGAATAGTTAGCTTAAAGTTATGAAAAGATATACTATTTGTTCCTGTCTATTCAAAGCGATTAAGTAGTTTAGTGTATATTGCTGCGCTAATACAGGAAATAGTAATTAATTTACTGTATTAATAATGTTTTACGGTGTAAAACAGCTTATTTCCTTTTATAACGGAAATTCATTATATTTTTACTTTCTTACACAAACGAATTTACTATTATTAAATATTTTACTTTGAAGCTTTAGTAGCTGTACTGAATTTTAATATTGCTTTGACATTGTGTCTTATACAATAATGTCTCTCCCCAACTTGGTGGCTCAGGGATAGATTTGAGGTCTTTTATCGTTTAAAATCGGATTTCGATAGTCGCCCAGGAAGCTCATTTGAGAGCTTTGCGATTAACGCTAAGCGAATAAAAAAAAACACCCTGTAACAATATATCTAGTAAATACTCTTTCAGATTTTCTCTGCAGATTTTCGTGAAAAGTTCGAAATATTAAAGCTACAGTTGTATGTGGTAATGATTTTTTTTTCTCGAACGTAACAAGCAGAAATTGCACTGTGTTTTCTGAAATTAACAAAGATTTCCGAGGATGTTGAGCACGCAATCACAGCCATTCATTAACATTAATTAATTGATGTATTTTAATCACTACTAATAAGTATGAAAATCATATTAAACACCATAACTTTATCTTAGTCATTTTCCTAATGTATCCAATTCTAACGAAATTTGAGCTTGAACACGCAGGATGTGTTGCAAAACTGACCCTGTCAATTTCTTGTTAGAAACTTTATTTACAATCCCAAATAATGGCCACAATGACCATAAGTAAATAGGTAACAATATTACTATTTCACAATATAAGGTTAACAATATAACTCCAGTCTTAAAGATTCAGATATAGCTATTTATTCTAAGGTTGTTTTAATATTAGTTTTCCGTTCATACAATGAGTTTATTACTCTTTAGCAATTTTATAATGTTTTTAGTCCATTGACATTAGCTTATACAGTGATCACACCCATATAGAGAGCAAGTGTTTAGAACATTTTTATACATCTATACGTATTTTGTTCATATATTAAATTTTGAAGAAATTGAATCTGTATTATTGAGAACACACTCATACAAAATAAGATGGCAATCTTTCGTTTGTTTCTTAGTCGTGTGGATATAAATGACTCGTAATCCGAGGGTCGCGGGTTCGCGCCCGAGTCGCGCTAAACATGCTCACCCTCCCAGCCGTGGGGGTGTATAATGTGACGGTCAATTCCACTATTCGTTTGTAAAAAGAGTAGCCCAAGAGTTGGCGGTGGGTGGTGATGACTAGCTGCCTTCCCTCTAGTCTTACACTGCTAAATTAGGGACGGCTAGCACATATAGCCCTCGAGTAGCTTTGTGCGAAATTCCAAAACAAAAACAAAACAAAGTTATGTATTTATTGATAGATAATTCAAGCATATTTGACTAACGATCTTTGCATTGGTGTCTATTTCCGGTGTTATCAGTCCAGGAAAATAGCGATTTATCTTGTTACTATTTCCCTTTATATTTTGATTTTTGCCTCGCCTCGATTCCTGCTGCAGCATAAGTGCAGTGAAAACCTTAGGTCTGTAGAGAAGAAAGTCAAGTGCTTCTGGAAGTTGTTGCCATATTCCCCTGTCACGCCTTTTCAACGTCTAATAAAGTGTAGGTTTTACAACAACGAGTTGTTTGAGTATATAGTAATTACCCTGTTAATGAGATAGATAAAAGTGAACAATGTTGATCTCGTTCTATTGTGAAATATGGTGTCTGTGTCAATCCTTTATTGAAGTCTTTCACTTCAAGAATGTCCCTTTAATAGCTCACTACTTGTTCCCTGAATCTCCTGTTTCTGGTGGGATCAGCATATTCAAACATTCAAAGTTTATAAATTTTTTGTTGTGTTCCTACCTGTTAAATACATGCGATTTTTTCCTATTGTTGTGTTTATTGCAAAAGTAATAAAATAAAGTGCTACATCGGTATTACTTGCACCATCTCCGTTATTTGTGTTCATTTATGTGCACAGTTGTCACAAGCAGATGGAGAAATACCACAGTCAATTTACTTTCCATCTCTTTCGCACTCGTCGTATCTGGAAAGAAGATGTAATTTGCTGATCTATTTAGCGTTTATCATGTTTGTGATTTTTTTTTCAACAATTATACATGGCAAATATTTAAATAAATTAATATGTTATCATTTTCTCACTTGACAATCTAAAAGCTCATACCTTAAGGTGGATTCCTGTACATGGCAAGGAGACCTCTTGAATGAGATTCTGTACTTTCAGTTTACTTCTTCCAGGATCTAAACATTCACCTACGTGTTTGCCGTGCTTAGCGACCAGTAAAAGTGAGGAGAGGATCCTGGTGGTTGAGGGGTCCAAACCCAAGATGCCACTTTGACCTTCAATTTCTGTAGATGGGTGGTCTTGAGAAAGCTTACTCAGGGTCTATTGACTGGTCCCCTTGGGCTAGAATCAACTAAGTATCAGCATTAGATGTTCTCAGTGGGTGTTGTGGACGTTTTATCCGATGCTGGGGTTTGGGTATAGTGTTCACAAAACCCCGGCATTGCTGCAGTGTCCTTGTTTGGTATTCTACTTAATCCAGTCGTAGGGTTCTATGGCGGGTGGGGTCAATGGGTTTATTGGTAAATGATCACGTCTTGGAGACTGAACAGCAGTCTTCACCTTCTTCTACATCAAAACATCATTTTTCCGAACTATATTCTTTGTCAGACAAATCTTTAGGGCAAGTTCCTCCCTTTTTATTCACAAGAGACTAGAGGGACTTGCTGGCTTTCTGAATTTAATCAAGAAGCTATGTTCTGGAGACATTCTCGGTAGAAACATCCTTTCTAAATAATAAAAAACTTCTGTTACATTCGAAGACCATTAGGAATATACCCACTAAGGTGGCAAAGACCATGATGCAGTATACTAACTGTCGTGGCTCTCACACCTTTCACTTTTTTCTTGCCCTAGGTGGGTGGAGGAAAAAGAGACACAGCATTTCAATTGGGTTTACAACATTTCTTACCCTGAGGCTTGGAAGATATTGTCTCCATCTCCATCTTGAGCATATGCTATTCCACTATGTTTCACTGCCTCAGTGGGAGTGCAGACAAATCTTTCTATCCCTCTAGCAGAGCCATTTTCAAATTATGTGAAGAGTCTTTTGGTCTCATTGGATAAACGTATTGACAAGCCCATGGCTACTCCTGTCTCTGTTCCCACCATTCCTTCCACTGACTACTGGGGTCCACTTCCTTTGGACTCAACTTCTGATATATGTTTGGGTACATCTTTTTCGGCTCCAAGATGTGAAACAATTATTCATTCTCGTTCTCAATTGCTAAAATCTGCATCTACTGACAGAGATCTGTTCACTACATCCAGGGTACAATCTACAGAGAACAAAGGATCTCCTTCTAATAAAGAAAAAAGACTTGGTGAGAAACCAAAGATTTCTCCTCCATCTGAATAAAAATGGCTATATTGGTACAGTGAAACTTTTAAGGTTTCCATTCTAATCTAGATGACATTAAGATCTTGATTGATTCATATCATCTTGTGTGTCTTTCCTTACAGGAAACGTTTTTGAAATCTGTCGATATAGTCACGTTTTGACAGTTTTATTTATACTGGAATGGCGGAATGTGTAATGGACGAATGAATAAAGCCTGACACTACCAGTCGACTAGCACGTGCCTGCTCTGTCTTTGCCACTCGATATACCCTTATATACAATTGCCATTCATATATCCTTGAGTCATTCCTTCACTGTTTGTTCTCTCTATCTGTCTAATGGAGAGACCTATGAATAATCACATTTTGATGCTCTCATTGAACAATTGCCGTCTTTAATTTTCTTTCTTTAATACTTATATTTATTGTTATATCCCTAGTCAGACTCTTATTGCTATTAATTTCTCTATCTGCTCCCTTTCTCTTTTCTTTCATTTTTAAATGGTTGACAGTGATTATTTTCCTATCATATATAGGGATGCTGGCAGAAGTCGATGACACTCGACCCACGTGCCTTGGTGGAACCTGGATCAGGCCAACTGGATTTCTTTCACTGTTCTCTCATAATTTGATCTTGCCAACATTCTGTATGCCATCAATAGACTACTGCATGACAATAGTAACTGACTATATGATCCAGGTGGATGGTAAATTTATTTCCAAAACCTCGACGTGTTTCTCATGGTATCCTTTCATTGTAGAGCTGTGCCTACCAAATGGCATGGAAGGCTATAAATCAGGCTTTGGTTACATTTTGTGGGTATTCTGCCCTTTAAAACTTCGTTGCTTTTCAGTGGGCTCGTTCCCTTGCTCGGCTGATAGGACGTCAAAGCCATAAGGAGTCTTGGTTTAAATTCACAACTAGCATCTCTTCCACTACCTGTTCCAAAGTCATGTAGGACAAGACTCGAAAGGTCAGTAAGTAGTTTACTTCCTTCTTCTTTTTGATCTTGCTCTTCTTTGTCTAGGAAACTGATGATACTCAGAGCATCGCCAATACTATCTGCAAACGTTTTCTCTTTCAACGATACTTCTGTTTTGTCCCCCACCTTCTTGGCCATCAAGTCTCGAGCAGAACGGTTGTCTCTTTTCTTTTCCTTTCAGGTCGTCTTTATGATTGTATTTGCTCCTTTACTCTGACGATACTCAAGCTTGCTCTTGATTGGTTTAGGAGTACATTTGTTGGTTTGGTTTGCATTTTTAATTTAGGGCAAAGCTATATGAGGGCTATCTATGCTAGCTGTCCGTAATTTATCAGTGTAAGACTAGAGGGAATTCAGCTAGTCATTTCAACCCTCTGCCAACTTTTTGACTACTCTTATCAACGAATAGTGCTATTTACCGTCACGTTATAACATCCCCAAGGCGAGCATGTTTAATGCCACAGGAATTTGTACATACAACCCTCGGATTACGAGTCAAGCTCTCTAATCATCTAATCATTGCGAGGTCACAGTGGTCAGATCTAATGATATTTACTCTGACAGGGACGTCCAAGACTTGCTTAACGTAAGAGCCACATAGGATAAACTTGTTTGAGAGCCGCAAAACATGAAGAAATATTACACATGTTTTGATTGTTACATGCATATTTTTACACACATTTTATATACGTATTAAGAAATACGTGTACGTAATGATATTTGTGTATGTAGTTTTAAAATTATTGATTTGTATGAGTTTCAATAATCATAAAGTATACACACACACACATATTTATATATACATGCTCCCCGCTAGTACAGTTGTAAGTCTACGAATTTATAACGCTAAAATAAGGGGTTGGATTTCCCTCGGTGGGCTCAACAGATAGTCCGATGTGGCCTTGCTATAAGAAACACACACACACACACACACATATATATATATATACAGATACCAAATGTTTTCAAAATCCTGGCTGGTTATTGTTTTAACTATATTATACTTGGTAAATAATTATAAAGCTTGAATTTTTTTTTATTCACCTTTTATAATAATTGTGATGCAAAACGGAGCTCAGCCAACATATTTCTGCGAGCCGCACATTATATGTCAAAGAGCTGCGGTTTTGCTACTCTGCACGATGAGATGACGCATTTTTTATCTTTCCTTTCTTGCTCTTGTTTTTATCCAGATCCGTCAATAGAATATTTTTACTGATGCTTGTTACCAGGCTATTGTTCTCTCTTCATCTAAGCTTCAGAAAGATATACAGACAACTCGTGAAAGCAATTGTACAACAGCTAGAAGAAATCTTGGTAAGATCTTATAGAGGATGGTTAATACTCGGTGTGTTTGGTTTCTCAAATTAATTAACTTCTTTTTGCCAACCCAGTGTGGATTGTTGTAACATCGTTCTTTTATGGGCTATAAAATTCGACTTGAAACGTCGATCAGGGAAGCTTTTCTTAGGTTACAACATTTTTTTCTCACATTATTTGATCTTGAGAATACAATACTAAGTGGAGGTATGGCATTTTGCGAGACTTTTACTCATATGGTTTGCCTGACCATTGACCCATTTTATCAAAAACTTTGTAATGGACTGGTGATTCCAAGTCTCTGTGGACTCGACACATTTCATTCTTTTCCACAAGAACTTGGAGCCCTTCAATGCTGTGTCTTGACATTTTTAAGTGTGAAAATCAGTGCTATCACTACACAACTTTCTTGTAATATTGCGAACGACCTCTTTGTCGACGACCTTTACATCTAGTTTAGGTCATCGAGCAAGAGGTTTATTGAGTGGCAGTTTCAGAGTGCTCTTAGTCGTTCCTTTAAGCAGACCAAATAAAGGGTTTTCCTTTGTTTTACTAAAACTATTTGCATTCTATTTTGCTGCTGACTAGACATTCACTCTGAACTCGAGCTCCGTCTCAGTGATGTTGCTTTTCCGATATTTCATGGTAAAAAAAGATATTGAGGCTTATCTTGCCATCTTGTCTCTAGCTGACCTTCATTCCACACATCAATCAGCTACGTGACGACTGTTCAAGGGCACTATACCTTCTCGGCGTCCTCTCTTCTACCACTTGAGGAGCAGATAGAAATTCTATGCTAAAGATCTCTTGTGCTTACATTCGATTCAAACTAGATTATGGGTCTCAGATCTTTAGTTCTGCATTAAAAATGTTAGACCCCATTCAGCATCTGGGACTTCGGCTCTGCATGGGAGTTTTCCATATTCCTCCAGTCTAGAGTTTGTTGTACATTGAGTCTCAAGAACCTACTCTTCATCTATGCTATTTGCAAAATTTCTTTACTGTATACTTTGAAACTTTGGTTTTTATCATAGTGTCTCATCTAGAGCTGTCTCTTCCTTCCGCAGTGAGCTATGCTTCTTCAGAATAGAAAGTCCACCATTCTTCCTTTTGTCCTTTGTTTCCAAGTACAGCTGGCTGAATTGAGTCTGCCTTTTGATGACTTTGCTTTCTTCATTGGTCAACCCATCCCACTATGGCTTATTACCATCCCCATCTGTGACCTTTTTTGAGTCATCTAAGGAAGGTGGATACCCACAATTAGAAATACAGTACCATCCTTCCATTTTAATTTATATGAATGGTTCGAAATAAACTGACTCTGGAGGCTCTGCCATGGCTTATTGTGGCTTAGTGGTTGCACACGGGATGCTCTCTACAGTTCAATGCCGAATTTATGCCATTTCCCTTCTCTTGGATTACGTAGAAGCTATGCAGTACACCAACTGTGCTATTTATACTGATTCTTTTAACTCTCTACTGTTTCTGGAATCGCTTTTTGTTAGTTCTCACGCTGTTCTCCTCGATATTGAAAACTGATTGGCTCATTTATGTTTATCTTCTTTTTCTATCTAGTTTTTTTCTGGCTACAAGGGCAAATTGAAATTTGTAGAAATGCGCTTGCTGACATCACAGCTAAGCCTGTCTGCTGTGGTGCTATCACTCCCATATCTGTCCCATACGAGTATATAGAGTGTGGTCCTGTATTCAAGGTTGGGCTCTGTATTAGTTAGCAGTCAACTTGGAGTGTGCAACATGATATCGATCTTTCCCAGATCAAGTTTTATGTTGCTCTTTGACCATCTTGCTTTCGTAAGAATTAAAAGGAGAAAGTTGTCCTAGAAAAAATATTGTGATGACGAAAAAGTCAAGTGTAAATAAAATTATATATGTAAAAAACGTACAGTGACCCGCATGGGGGTCATACCCACAACATTCACACAAAACTCTAATTAACTGAGCTAATGGGCAACATAAACCCAAAATTAAAGAAGCCTTACTAAAACAACAACTTAAGCCCAAAATAAACAAAAGAACATCTTCATACCTATAATAATAAATATATCCAGCATCTTAACATGCCCTTTACATTCCTAACTCAATTACATAACCGTCTTAAAACACGTGTTTAGCTATTGGTCAGTAAACCTTTTTCTTTGTGAACCCGACGGTGACTGAAGAAGGTCGAAACGTTGTTCGCTCCTCTTCATAGTACTTTCTCTACACAAACTAGCAATTTTTACATACATAATTGTCCTGAAAAGCTTACAAGTTAATTACAGCTTTTTAGCTCACCACTTTCTTTTATCTCTGGTTTATGCACCAAATTGTGTCCTCTATGACACTCAAATCACAGTACTCTACGTTTTACTGTCGTGAAGTCATTATGATTCTAAATGACGGCACCATTTTAGATATGATTTTACCATGGGTTTACTTCTGACACTGGACAGTGTCATTTGCGATTGTAACATTGTCCACCTTATTTGTGTTTTTAAATTTAAGGGTTATCGGCCTTTTTAGTTATATTTATGTTTTATCTGCTTTTTGAATCTTTCTGAGTTTCATTTTACTTTTTACAATAATTGTATTTTTAAGTATTTTCGTTTTTACACTTTGTTTGGCGCAGATAACACATTTTTTTGTGCTATGAATGCCAAACAACCAACCATCCTAAAAGCTGGCATGTCGTTCTTCATATATAACTTTAAAATGTGACAATTTATATTTTGGTTAATAATAAGCTTACACAGATAACTTAATTGAATAAAGAATACAGACAATCATATAAAACTATTTTTTATAGAGGGATTACACTTATATTGAAAACATTATTATTGAATATGGCACACGGCCTAGTGCTGTTTGCAGCCTGTAGAAAATTATGAGGCTCTCCTCTCCTTTACATAATGCCAGCAACACTGGAGCTCTCCTTCCTCAACCAGGTATATGGTGAACTCATTGGTAAAACAAGATGTTAGAACCTTGGTTGAACTGAGTAAACAGCAGAGAAGGCATGCTCTATTTAGTTTTGAGCATTGCAACCGGAAGAATTGGTGGTAAAAGCTACATACACCCACTGTTCTAGGAGGTCACTTCAAAATAAAACCTGGATTCTTCTCCCATCAACAGTTCTGCCTTAGCACTATACTGAACCTCGGAAGCTAAATCTGAGAATGCATCTACAATTCGCGACTGTTCTTGCAATTTAAGTACCAGTGAGGTCTAAGAATGAGGAGGAAATCTTGCTGTAATAGGTGGCTGAGAGTGGCGACAGGTATGAGGAGCTGAGAATCATTAGTTAGCTCTCTGCATGCAGGTGGTTTCAGTGTGATGGTCATGAATTGATTACAGAGTGAAATAATCCAAGGTACTCTTAAAATGATTAGGCAGCCATATTAAAGGATGGCTCTGCTTACCCTGAAAATTTGGGCAAAAGTAGTTCACCCAACCCAATATGGTTTGGCTACAACACACACACAGTCGGCCTCACATTTTTGTGGTTGAGTAGAGCATATGAAAAGGGAATTCAAACTTACAACTTGTAATGTCAGAACCCTCTTAAATTGAGAAAATAATGCATACATGAATGACGTACTGCTGTAGTCAAGAGGAAACAGTATGCATCTAGTATTAACATCACCTTAATCCATGAAACACAGTGAAAAGGAAGAGGAGAATTACAGGAAAAAACACACCATATTCTTCTCAGTCAAAGGTGGCAAAGGTAGAAGTGATACTCGAGTAGGATTTTAGTGACCAATTATATAAGCAAACATGAGGAATCGTACTTTCTTTTAAAGAATGATGAAATTACGAGTTTCACTGGCCAATAATTGCTTCATCACCTTCGTGTCGTCCTATGTACTAACCAACGACATATGAAGTCCACAAAAAAGAAGTCCTAAGTCTGGTCCAAGGGAATCACTCAGATTCAGGTTCTGGTAGTGACAAACCTTTAGTCTTTGGAGACTCTATTACTCGTGTTGGCTATAATCAAACTTGGAACCATGTGCTGGATATCTTCATGATAGGAAAAATAAACTTAAACGGAGAATTACTTCTTAGCTTCTGATAAAAGTAAACATTTTTTTCAATTTTTTTTATAATTGGTGTCACCTATGTTCCCAGCAATAGACTTTTCTTGTCTCTATTTTATCTCAAAAAACAAGGTCTTTCTGATGTCATGTCTACGTGAGTCGCTCAGTGTGTGGACCGTAATACAGACTACAAAGTTATCCACACCATCTATAGACTAAAGATCACTTCCTATTGCTAAAAAAAAAAGCCAGTTGTTTCTTGGAAGCTAAACATAGCAAAATTACGGGATTTGCTTCCAGAGAAAAACTTGCGATTAATCTCTGAAGGTTTGGAAAAAAAGTGAATTTTAAGCAGCTTAATCGATTCCAGTGCTGTGAAACTATTTCAAAACTATAAGGGAGATGCAGTTTGCTTTGACGAATCCGATGATAATGTTAAAAAAAATTGTTACTTGAGTTGTTGTTGTTGTTTTTGAAGTAAGCACAAAGCTACACAATGGGCTATCTGTGCTCTGCCCACCACGGGTATCGAAACCCGGATTTTAGCGTGTAAGTCCGCAGACATACCGCTGAGCCACCGGGGGGCCTGTTACTTGAGAAAAGACAAACTAGACAGGCTTTATTAGATTAAAGGTACTTTTGACAAGCCACAAAGCGATGAATAAAAGCAAAGCAAACCTCCAAAACATCTGCACAAACTTCAAGATCAATGGTACCAGAGGAGATACAATCCTTAGCTAACTGTTAGATACAAAATATTTTTAACAGTTTATAGGTGTTACATGAACCATAGGGTGGATTATCTGTTCCACTCAAGAGTCATGATGGTTTCTCAGCTGTTTACAAACAAGATCACAGGAACTTAATTGCTCTAATAGTAACAATAAAAAGAAGGTAAATGGAATCGACATGACTGAAAATTACTGAGATACTTCACTCCTATCAAGCATAGGAAGAAATGTGGAAAAATAATATTTTAGCAGCTACAAACAATCTCCAGACATATACTACCAGAAAACAAATGCGGTTTTCGAACAAATAGGTACACGACTAATATGATCTTGATTTTGTCTCATATTCAAGAAAAATGTTTCAACCAAAACATATTGCAGCATGTTGTGTCAATTTCACTGAAACATTTAAAATGTAGGAAAAGAAGCGCTGTGGACGCTGATCGTTAAAGTTGGATTTTCGCAAAAGTTTGTTGCAATTTCAACGACAGCATGAATGGACAAGTGTTACCCCGGGTTGCCACTTCAGAAGCCTTCCCAATAGCACATGGTATCAAACAAGGTTGCGTAATGACTTTCATGTTATTCATTCTGGTTTTAATAGCAATTTTGGTTGAGGCAGTAGACGTCGCAGTGGGGGTCCTATCTCTAAGGTGGCGTAACCGGATGTAGCGATCTTGTGCAGGTGTGGTCACACGAGGTCTACTAGATCGTGGACGGTCACGAGTTCATCCATGTTGTTGATGACGATTCCATAGCCTTGTGATGGTGCTTGGGTGGACATTCACAGCTCTGGCAACAACTGATCGAACAATGGCGTTGTTGCGTTGTGCTTCAGTCGGTCTTGGCGTAACTGTATTGCGTGTCGGTGGCTTAACACTGAGCTATGGAAACCGAGAACCCGTCACTTTTATAGGGATTTTCTACATGTTGCACTTGCAGAACATGCAAATCTCTCAAACAACTTTATCGGACACGAATGCGTTTTGGCGAAAAATCCGATGTTTTTCTCCGTTTTCAAAGTGCACAACTTTTATTGTCATTTTAGTCTGTCAACCAGTGCCTTAACACGTGTAACATCACATACTTTGAGCTTGTAACGTTATCACATATATTTCTCTTTAAATTAAAAAAATGTCCCTTTCGTGTTTCTTTTTTTGAAGAGTATTTTATATATGTTTTATTTTATCCTTGAGTACGTTTTTGATATATAACAACTAGTTTTCGAGAACATCACAACGAGTACACAACATTAAGCTTTATTACCAAACCTACACACGTACATACACATTCTAACAAAAACTCTTACCTTGGGCTCTGCGACATACGTGTTTAAGCATTGTTTGTGCATACCATCAACAGGAATAAACAATTTACAATTTCGTTTGAATCAGAACGGGCTATATCATCATAGATATAGAAACTGTCTTGACTTTACTTTTTAATTGGCAGCAAAGTATTGGATGTCAAACATTTTGCATACAGAAAAAAAAACACGATTCTGTGAAACAGATGTTAATATACAATTGAGATATATATATAGTCCTAGGTGTACATGTTTCACATCAGACGAAGAATGCTGCACCAAACCTAAACCAAAACATATTTATTGACTAACGAGGGCGCTCACAAGTCAATTATATTTTAAGTTCACTGATTTCACTCTTTATTAGGGCCTGGCATGGCCGAGCGCGTTAAGGCGTGCGCTCGTAATCCTAGGGTCGCGGGTTCGCGCTAAACATGCTTGCCCTCCCAGTCGTGGGGGCGTATAATGTGACGGTCAATCCCACTATTCGTTGGTAAAAGAGTAGCCCAAGAGTTGGCGGTGGGTGGTGATGACTAGTTGCCTTCCCTCTAGTCTTACACTGCTAAATTAGGGACGGCTAGCACAGATAGCCCTCGAGTAGCTTTGTGCGAAATTCCAAAACAAACAAACAAACACTCTTTATTACAAAAACCTATGCATACCCTGTATAAGTTAGGTATACACCTACTGAATTTAATGATATCATATTTTTACCTAACCACAATGACATTCAATGAAGTGATATCTAAAATAGTTCGCGTCAAGCAAGGTGAGACACTCTTTCTATACTTAAACAAACGAATTGTGACGTGTACTCAATCTTTCACAGGAACTAGAGCACGTGATCATAAAAAGCTATATAATTGGCTCTTCGGGAATCTGTGAAAGATCTCTACGCACATCCCTACGCATGGCTACATGTGGTGAAAATGAATGTTCTAAATCATTGTCTCATATCAGTGAAAGGTAAAATTACGTTTTTGCTCCTCTTTGCATATTCTTCGAAAATAACTTCAAACTGTTTAATTGCACACGAAATTGTCATTAAATACGTTTCAAAATACAAATGCAAGCAGCTACGTGAAAATGTTTCCATTCATAAGCTGCTGAAATAGTTGATTTTGTTGAAGTTAAGCACAAAGCTACACCCTGGGCTTTCTTCACTCTACCCTACCACAGCCAAGGGAACCATGTTTCTACCTTTCTAGATCCACAGGCATACCATTGTGCCAGTGTGGGGAAGGATGAACACTTCTCACTGAAATGATAATTGCTCAAATATTTGAGATCACAAAAATCTCAGTAGTTTTGAGCACCCTGTGAAACAGGAACAATTGAATCTCATTAAACAAAAAAAAAGTGAGGTGAATATTCTTGTGTTCTGTAGCTTATTACACACTTAGTAGAATAATATCTCAAATTTCTAAAACAGCAGTATATGACTTTCATCATTCTTATTGTTACGTTTACTTAACATTGCTGTGTTTATGCATGAAATCAGCAATTAAATGATTAGTTTTACCAGCCTTACGAACTACAGTGAGTGTTTTATGTTGAGAAGTGAAGTTTTTGTCAGCGTATAGAAGAATGAAACACACGGTGGTAACATGGTGTAATTTTATATTATTCTGTTTGTTTGTTTGTTTTGGAATTTCGCACAAAGCGACTCGAGGGCTATCTGTGCTAGCCGTCCCTAATTTAGCTGTGTAAGACTAGAAGGAAGGCAGCTAGTCATCACCACCCACCGCCAACTCTTGGGCTACTCTTTTACCAACGAATAGTGGGATTGACCGTCACATTATACACCCCCACGGCTGGGAGGGCGAGCATGCTTAGCGCGACCCTCGGATTACGAGCGCACGCCTTTACGTGCTCGGCCATTTATATTATTCATATAACATATATATGTATTCATTTATAGTACATTTATATATCTTTAAACGATATATTTCCATAGGAAAATTTAAAAAAACGGTGGTCTTGATATTTTAGATATCATAATATAACGTGAGAAGACTTCCTTTTAATTCGACATGAACCACAATATTGCTGCAACTGGAAAAATTTCAAATATTTTATAAGAACCACCATTCTTACAGTTCAATGGTCTTCACACCATTTCAAAAGCAGCAGACGTATGTCACAGTACTAATGTCTCATCTTCATATATTTGCAACACAACACGTTACAAAAAGCTTAATATAAATATATTTACAGCTATTAAGTACTTTGGTTATTCCTCATTAATATACATTTCATGTGTTTTTTTTATATGTTCCTAGTTTGAACGTAATCTTATTTAAACAATTATGTAACATATTAATTTAGCTCCCAGAAATGTACATATGATAGGATATGATTTTCAGACTTTTGCTCGTATCTTTGAATATATGAAAAACACAAAAGAAATTTAACATTGTAAATATAGCTCAGTATGAAAAGAATAATTACTTCTTAAATTACATAAATTTCATCCCAGTAGAAAAGCATGGATTTCAAAAGTTCTCATTTCACAAACTTATAATCCGATGGAACACCAATAAAGTTTTTCAATTATCTGTTTAACGCACCGTAACAATGACGACATAAGTTTTTAATGATTAACTGTGAAAAAGTTATACACCAAGTTCACAGAAAAACAGTTGTTGTATGATTAAGTCCCCATAATAATCTATTCATATTGTTTTATAACTTATACAAGTTAGGCGTTATTTATTCAAAGCTAATATTAAGAAATGTGGCTACGATACTCCTAGTTCATAACAAGAGCAATAACAAAAACTTACCAAATCCAGCTGACATAAGAGGTATGGGAATGTTAATACACGTCAGATGTGAGGTTAGAGTCGCAAATAAACAGGTGAATGGTGCAACACAAATTATATAGAAATTGCACACTTATGTAATATTGCTTTATAAAATTATGCAAAAGTAACACTTCAGTAAGAACTCTACTGTATGAAAACGAAGATAATACTCTGCTGATAATGAGCACCTGATATCAGAATAAAACAGAACACAAAATTATCTTTTTGGTTCCCAACAGTCACATGAAAGGAATATAAAATGGTAATCTGTTTGTAAGAGCAAGCAGGGTCAATAACTGTGGATGAGTAATTTCCACATAGCTTTGTGAAAAACATTACATAAGAAAACTCAGACCACGTGAAGTTGGTGTGGATCACAAGACGTAGGTTCGAGGTGTTTAAGAGTGGTTTTCAAAAGGTATAATAAAGTTTTATGATAATAAATGAAGGTAGAATGTTAGAGAAACAGACTCATAAATAGTTGGGTTTGGTAGCCGGGATTACCACACAGTATCTACACTCATCAAGTTATTACAATGGCATTTTGTGATTGTTGTCACGTTCATTATTTCTTTGTTCATGCTCTCCCTATGAGTTTACGTTTGTAAACAAAGTTTTAAAAAAAGAAGGAGAAAACTTCACTCCAAGAAGCTTATAAACGTTTTTTCAATGTAAGGGTGTTGTTTTTACCGAGTACGTAGTGGTAGCGCAGGCTATATTAAAATGATTATAAACTCATTACACTGTCGCAGTCTGTTTGTTTGTTTGTTTTGGAATTTCGCACAAAGCTACTCGAGGGCTATCTGTGCTAGCCGTCCCTAATTTAGCAGTGTAAGACTATAGGGAAGGCAGCTAGTCATCACCACTCACCGCCAACTCTTGGGCTACTCTTTTACCAACGAATAGTGGGATTGACCGTCACATTATAACGTTTCCACGGCTGGGAGGGCGAGCATGTTTGGTGCGACTCGAGCGCGAACCCGCGACCCTCAAATTACGAGTCGCACGCCTTGACGCACTTGGCCATGCTGGGCCACACCTGTTCTGTCTGATGACTGTACATCTTGAATATAGTTATGCAGTATAGTTTTTACTGCAAAATGCTTTGTTATAAGGCTCTCACGCGCAAAGCGCCTACCCACTCCTATGCCGGTTTTCCATAATCCATTTAATATATGAGGACAATGGGCTCTAATTGTTTGTTTCAATAGTACGATCACACCAAAATATCTAAAGGCATGTTTTCTTATAGAATAACACAAATAGCCATTTCATTCTCAAGTTTCTGGCATTTTGAATTTTTTGAAGTTGATTTGATGGTCACTTGTTTTAGTTCTTAGGATATTTTATCTCCATGCTGCTAAGCAAAAAAAAATAAAAAAAATAAAAATAAAAGTCACTTTTGTCAGACCTGTAATGATTTGACCATTTTTTGTTGTTTAACTACAAAATATTGAAAATTTTCTTTAATACATTCTTTTATTTTACTGCCACTCAACATATTGTCTTAGCCTTTACCTGATTATAGTTTAGTTTATTTTTTGTTTCAGTTACACACAAGTTATTATTAATCTAGAATCATTCAATTACTTTTTTCACTAAATTCCCACATCAGCCTAATGTAAATTATTGTGTTCCATTTTTAACAACATTATTAATGGTTGAAAAATTCTCTGTAACATACATATTCTTGACATAAAAATTCCTTCAGTATTCACTATTGTTAATCAAACATTCGAAACTCCTGTTGTCTCAGATTTTTCTTCTCCTATGTGTTTGTAATTCTTTAACCAGAATTTCACGTCATGATGAACCACATTCTCAATAAATAGACTATTCCACCTCTTTCTTATTTTCACATCTTTACGACGTTAGTAAGAGCTCGTTTGCTACGTTTTATATACAAAGTTTCTGGACTTTAGAAAATAAGGGTTACTTTTCGTAACTCTAAACAAATCATTCAGTTACGTTTACCCTTTAGTCGATTTAACCTCCTATTTCTAAATTGAATGAGACTCGTGTTGCAGCATATAATCACAGCCTTCAAACTCGCCAGTATAAGTATTAAAACAAATAATGTAACATACGAAATGTTTTATGTACTCCACATTATTTGAATCTTGTCTTCTGAAAAAGAAACTAAACAGTTTTATTAGTAGCTCCATTTTAATATTATATTGCCCATAGTCTCAATAGTATGCTGTTCGTGTGTAAATGAATTTTTAACTTGAAGAAGAATTGTTTGTTTCTTTTTTATTTTTACGCAAAGCTACACTAGGGCTAGTTGCCCTAGCCGTCCATAATTTAGCAGTGTAAGACTAAAGGGAAGGTAACTGGTCATCACCACCAACTGCCAACTCATGCGATACTCTTTCATCAACGATTGACTGTCACATTATAACTGGGATTGACTGCCACTTTATAACGACCCTACGACTGAAAGGGCGAGCATTTTTGGTGAGAGGAATTCGAACTCACTACCCTCAACATTGTGAGTTGAGCGCCTTAACTACCAGGCAATGCTAAACCATAGATATTTTTCACATATTGTCATCTGAAGGGCACGTAATTTCAAAAGTACTCAAAAAAGTATTAATTAAGCAGACACGTTTTCAACAATCCCAAAGTAGGTGTTATAATAATCTAATAAAATATTTAGGTTCTCTAGTTGTAAACGAGATACAGGTTCATTAAGTAACACTCCAAATATGTACAAATCATAATTTAAAACGCTTTCCACCAAACATTATTTTCACTTGTCCCTCTGGAATTAAACACAAAGCTATACAATGAACTATCTGTTCTGTACCTACCATTGGTATCAAAACCCAGTTTCTAGCGGTGCGAGACCAAAGACATACCGCTATTTTACTGGAGAGAAAAACTATTTTGTAGCTTTTTGTTTCTGGTTTTTGAATTTATCGCAAAGCTACTCGAAGGCTATCTGCGCTAACTGTTCCTATTTTAGTAGTATAAGACTAAAAGGAAGGCAGCTAGCTAGTCATTATTACTTACTACCAGCTTTTGGGCTATTCTTTAACCAATAAATAGTGGAATTCACTGTCACATTATAACGCTTTCACAGCTAAATGGGCGAGCATGTTTGGCGTGTCCGGGATTCGAGCGCCCTAACCACCTGGCTATACTGGGTTGCATTTTAGAGCAATGATATAAAAAAATGTGAAAAATAAAGCTCGTATTTTAATCATCTCGTCTAAAAATATTCATCAAGTCAGTGGTTGAATACTTATCAGTATCTTATACGCGATTCCGTTGCCTCAGTCCTAACGTTTCGTGGCACATGTCTATACAGTCTGGGAAAGATATTCAATGTTAAAATAAGTAAGCGCACGTTGTAATTGTCACCTCAAACACATTGTTAAAAATTAGTTTGGGCAACAATACAATCGGGTCTATATATATCACACACATACATATAATTGTTTTGTTTTTTTGTTTGTTTTTTGGAATTTCGCACAAAGCTACTCGAGGGCTATCTGTGCTAGCCGTCCGTAATTTAGCAGTGTAAGACTAGAGGGTAGTCATCACCACCCACCGCCAACTCTTGGGCTACTCTTTTACTAACGAAAAGTGGGATTGATCGTTACATTATAACGCCCCCACGGCTGGGAGGGCGAACATGTTTAGCGCGAACGCGCGACCCTCGGATTACGAGTCGCATGCCTCACGCGCTTGGCCATGCCGGGCCCACATACATATAAAACTTGATAGAATGGTGAATGAAACACAGTTAGTATAAGTAATGAAAGTTCAAATGTGCTAAACCATTCAAATTATCATTTAAGGTTGAAGAATATAATACAATAAAGTTCTGAGACAGTATAACGATTTTACCTATTTAAATCTACACTTTAAGTAAGTGCTGTCAATCTGAATATTTGTTGCCCATGACTTGTATGAAAACATTTAGATATTTGGAAATACCATATGGAAATTAAGTTCGTTTTAAAGTTTCTATTAGAACATTTATACACGAGCATAGAAAACATGATTAACAGCAAAATCAAATTAAACTTATAAATCTATTGCAAGGACTTTCGAGTGAGGCAGAATATTATTTGACATAAATTGATTTCAGAAATGCTGAAACACAATCAATACAATAATATTTATTTTAAGATATGCAGTAGTTCATAGTTTTCTTGAGTAGCGTTTCAACAAAACAATGTCTTTATGTTCCATATACAAAAACAACACAAATAATATCATTTTATTTTTACAAGATTTAACTCAAAACATTCACTTCATTACCTGCTGCCGAGAACATGACTGTTTGAAATGATAATCACTGATATATAATATCTGGTATATTTTGAAAAATAGAGCAGTTTATCGATAACTACTTTTGGATTTTGTAATTAATGTTTGGTGCAAGGATTACTGATTCTTATTGTTAAACTCTGGTAGGTGTAGGCACCTACTAACGTCATGTTGCAGAAATTCCTATGCTAACAAACAATATTTGCCATGACAACGTGGTCTACTTAGCAACGCTTAACGAAAGCCCGGACATCTTTGTCCATGTGGTTATACCGACTTCACTCTATTTGCAGTGATTGTTGACTGATCCCAGTTAGTTGGTTTCTATCTAAGGCCGCTGTTCAGAAATGTTGGCTTGGAAGTACAGATAAAAACCCAAAATTTCAAGGTAAGTTTTAACAGTTTATGTAAGCACAAATAGAACTGTGTTGTCGAAACTACAACGAAGTCACTCAGCACAAGAATAAATATTAAGCCACAGGTTGTAACGTTGTTATTAACACAAATATTTGGAGTAAACGTAAATAGTGCAACTAACTTTCTTGTAACAATATAAAAGATGAACATGACTTATAGTGTAATTCGCAAACAAAAACAGACTCAGATATTCGTTTTTAGTTTATGAAATTAAAAGTTAAACCGCTTGACATTTTTTAAAAGCTCTTGTTGTTTTTGTTAAGTAAGTACAAACCAACATAAAAGGCTCTCTGTGCTCTGTCTACCATAGGTATCGTATCCCGGTTTTCAGAGTTGTAAGTCCGCAGACATGTCGCTGTGCCACCAGGGGGGATTTTCAAACCCTATAGCTACATACAAGATGAAGAGGATTATAAGATGATATACATATTATTTTTAGAGATATTAAACTGTTTGTTTGTTTGTTTTTGAATTTCGTGCAAAGCTTCACGAGAGCTATCTGCGTTAGCCGTGTCTAATTTAGCAGTGCAAGACATCTAAGGGAAGGCTAGTCATCATCAACTAACGTAGACTCTTGGACTACTCTTTCACCAAAAAATTAACCGTCATAGTGGGATTAACCGCAACCTTATAACGCCCCCACGGCTGAAAGGACGAGCATGTTTGGTGTGAGTGGGATTCGAACCCGCGACCCTCAGCTTACGAGTCGAGTGCCTTAACCAACTGGTCATCCCGGGTCCAGATTTTAAACAAACTGCAAACGTTAATTTTACTTAACTATTTGGCTACATTCTTCTCTTTGGGAATTGGCGTAGTTAAAACCATTTATGATTTTAATTGTGTCGATTTTTCATGCATGATTTTGTTACTCAAGCAAAGATATCCATTACTTTGTCAGATGAAAATAGTCTACTCTTAATTTTTAGACACCTTAAACAATTAGAAATGTTTCCACCGAACGATAAATGAAATCATCAAGAACAAATTAAATATTTTCTATTCATGAAATGCAGGTTATAATTAAGGTTCATTCGCAGCTACGTAGTGTAAATTATGCACAAAAGTTTCAGATAACCATGAAACTTTGCATTACGACGAACTTTCAACAAATCAGAAATGATCATTTGGAAGTATGTTATAAATGTTGTTTCTGTAAGCTACATAAATATTTAGATGTTTTACGCAATAAATATATTTTAAAATAATGGGCTGCTAAAAATATGTCAATTCATACTGCAACTTTCAAACGCTGGAAATACATTTCTTGGTGTAGTAAGTATTTGAAAACAGTAAGGTGTATTTTAACAGAACAGCGTGGAGTATTACTTATGTATATATAATCGTTCGTAAACTTTCTATCTCTTAAAAAATTAGACTTTCAACGTCCACATGGAATAAATAAAATCTGTAATTGTTTTTCTTCTGCAAAAAGAGAAACAAAATACTCAGAGTTCTCAACTGAAAAGTCACCTTAGGATAGATTTAATGTAGGAATGTGAGGGCCATATGCCTTTTACAAGGTTTTGATATTTTTAAGTTCCCTTAGAGTTACGGCGTAAGCTTGATGAATAAAATTCGGGGTTCGATACTTGGAGTGAGCATAGAGAAAACAGCATTTTGTATAGAATTGTGCTTGAAAACAAGTAGATAACTCTTTTTAGTTAATGGATAGCTTTGTTGAAATAATGCTATAGAAGCCAACTTTGATCTCACATACTGATTGTTAAAAGATCTAATCACCGTAAAATACTGAAAAAAACGCTTGTCACATTCGTTACTTTAAAAACATTCATGTGTAGTTTTATAAAAGCTAGAACTTGGTAGCAATGGTATGAGTCGGTTACTTCACAACGAACTAGATTGTTGATCAGGTTGTTACAAGGCAACACTCACTGACGTCATGTTACCAGAGAAACCATTTTGCGTCTCTAAAACGAAAGAAAACTTTAACACACCAATCTATATTATTGGCGCATTTACTTGAAGAACAGGTCTTCCATAATTAAAGAAAATTAAGCAATAGCAACTCAAAATTTCTCAGCTACTAAATTTGGTAAGTTTCTTACAAATGTTATATGAGCTAAAACTTCCAATTGAAATTCGTTTTATTGGATTCAGTAAGACTTGAATTGGTGCAAGTTAAACAACAAGGTGGTTACGTGTGTCGATACTTTAATACAATAGTTTGTAACATCACATCAGTGCCAGTCAGAAGTATTTCTTAATGGATATAATAGTTTGTGACAGAATAAATATTTTTAGTTCACCAAACTACTTTTCGTAAAGGGAAAAACTTATAAATTTGTGAAGAGGAAGAAACGAATATGATAATTAAATGATAATCAGTTGAGATTTAAAGTGTGGGATCGGACATACTGTCTCTACTATTGATACACATATCCATAAACTAACTGATTTTTGTTTTAAATTATTGTATGAGAAGTAGATCTTTAAGGACCGATTGTTACTTTTAGTTTTCATATTGAATCATTGTACACCATCACACCTTTTGATGAATTGATTAAGTATTAATGTTATTTTCAAAGATAGATAAAATATTGCTGGTTTAACAAAGGAAGCCATTATCAAATTAAACGAATTTGTTACTAAACAATTCGACTGATTTGTTTCCTGGGAAAATTTGTGAACAAATATATTGATTGGATTGGGTTCAAAATTAGGCTTTTTTTCGAACTTTATTTTATTGCAGTAATAAAATGATTATAAAAATGTCTTAATCATTTCTATCATAGATATATAAATGACAATTCCGTTTGTTTAAGAAGAAATAGGATGTGTTGGATTTTTCTGAGTATTTGAACTATGAGATTCAAACATTGAGTTCATCGTTTAAGTTGAAATATTTCGTTTAAAATAATTAATTTCTGTAAATAATTTGAAATGCACATGTGGTGCGAAACCACGGATGAATGCAACAGACACAAGAGAATGAATGATCATCTTCAAAATTATGATCTGACAAAATTGTTAAAATACAAAGTAGCTATCTGACGTTTGGGAAAAAAATATTTCGTCGACGGCAGATTGTCAAATTATTTGCGTCACTGATTCATTGCTGTTTTTATCATTGTTAGAAAGCTGCTGCCATCTGTGTGTTTGTGTGTGTTTTCTTTTAGCAAAGCCACAAAGGGCTATCTGCTCAGCGCAGCGACGGAAATCGAACCCCTGATTTGAGCGTTGTAAATCCGGAGACATACCGCTGTACTAGTGGGGGAAGAACTGCCATCTAAGTAGTTCACTATTAAAGGTAAATGGATGTGAAAAAACAAACTGCCAATCTTTGAGCAACAGATTTGTGAGTGCTTGAAGTTAATCATAATCCTTTATGGTGACATCTGGCATCAATAACCACAGCTGGAAGTGTGCTCGCATGTTTTCTACAAATCGTTTCCTTAATTATCCTATGATTATATTTAGGAAAGGAATTTCCATGTTATGTTTGTAATAGACGTCGGAGGTACTTATTCCAAGGATATTGAAAAAGATGCATTTGACATCCACATATAATTTTAGGGCATTTTTCTTTAGAATCTAATTATCGCAACAATACTTTGCTTTTGTATAAACTGTAGCAAATCAACAATCAACAGATGCACGAAGGGTTGAATAAATAATCTGATTTACTTGTTGAAAACTCAAATAAATTTCAATTAGTTTTACTTGAAGATGCGATACAGTTAAACAAATTGGTTTTAAACTTCCTTTCACAATTGTAAAACTGATGATATGTTCAAAATTAGTAAACGTATGATGTAGTCTATTTGTTTTTCTTTGTGTTTATGAACCCAACTCCAGTTCTCTTCAGAGAGTTGGTGAATTTCATCGAGAGTTTTGATAATATAGACATAAAGCTCTTCAACTGTTTCGAAAGTAATGTTCTGCTCTGTCCATCGCGTATTGCAAAGGTTTTCAACGTGTTTTTTCTTAACATCGTAAGCAAGAGCAACAATGTGAGATTTTGAAAGAACTTTTGGTGTTTGTGTAAATTATCAAAAAACGTAAATAGTTGTCGACAATAATCCATCATATTCCAAATGGAAGTTATGTCACAACAAAAGAATACTGCTAGGTTTAGAAAGCAAAGCACACATCATTGATAATCAGCACTTAGAGAATTTTCTTAACCTATGCTTGAGCTCGTGTTTTTTTGTCGTCACTAATAGAGACAGTTGTGTCATGATCTTGATTTATGCACTCTTGAGTTTTATCATGTTGTTTCTGTAAAATATTGCGAATTATTGATGCGATAGATTATCCTGTTATTTACTCAAGATCAACTAATATCGAGAAGTATTCTTATTTGTTGACTATTGTACAGTTACATTCAAAATTCGTAGACAAACTGAGGTAATTTCACACTCACTGGTTTCGTCCGCTTTATTGTGCAAGGAGGCACATTCGAATATAGCCATAAATTGTATTAACAGCTAATTGTCTTCTTTCGTTTTTTATTGTTTTACTTGTGAACATAGCATTTTGAAACCAAAAGGAAAGTACTCTTTCATAATTGGGTTGCTGTATGACGTGATTTAAATTAGGTAATAAAAGTACTTTTATTGCGATCAGGGATCTCCACTTATTCGATCTTTTCTCGAAAACCGATCTGCTGTTTTGCACAATATAAAATGGCATCGACTAGGGTTGGGAGGATTTGTTTATTATTTCTTACATTATCAACAATAATTCAATTAATAATAAAATATATTCGAAATCAATAACCACGCACTTGTGGTTTATTGTAGAATGAACACTGAATTCTTTCTTATGGTAGGTCTTTGATTCGTGTTTGTTCAGCAACACTTTGTAACTTTCGTTTAGTGAATGGCGTCTTCTTAAAAAAACACACCTAAGTTTTACTTTTCTATTTATTGTAAAAAGAGAGCACAAAAAAGACCCTCAACCTCTATAACTAGAATTACTGCTGTAAATAAGCCACTAACACTCATGAGGATATGTGGATTGAAAAACTGCCGTAAATGTTTGTCCTCTTATGAGTATTTTACTGTGAAATTTCTAATATGAGAAAGTCATCTTGCAATGCTCCATAAATACAACTTATTTTTGTTGAGACATTTCCTGAGGTACAAATCTGTAGTTGAAATGGTATATTTTATTTGTAAATTAAAAGTAATTGCTTTAGAAGACTATGTTATAGTTGTCTCTATTGATTTGCCTCAGATTTTACAACGCTTCTTTGCCCAAAGTGGAAAAAGGAAAGACAATGTTGCTTTAGACGCTTAACTAGTGATCTGGTAGACATAATGAATAACAGCAAAATGAAATATGCGAGTATAAAACATCAGTAATACTATTTAAACGAGAGATGCGAGTGAAATGTAAAGTATAATATAAAAAAGTACATTCATGGCAAATATGTGATAATCTCACAATGGTTTAAATTGCTTAAAAGAAGAATTTTTCGCGTGTGTAGACGAGAAATATAAACCAAAATAATATACTAATAAAATACTAAATCAACAGAGGGGGGCAGTGTCATACGCTAAGTATTTTTATTTAGACGTTCGCATATTTTTGTTAATACAGGAAGTGCTGTCATATGGTAATAATAATAATATCTGGAGTCTAAAAGTTTTAGGTTTGACACTATGTTTCAAAAGTTGATGAGATTTGGAAGATAAAATGTTCTAATATATAAAGACATGAATAAGCTGATCAGTTAGTTCAGTGCTGTGCGTTTTTATTTCGTAGATACATAGGGAAAATTTAACAAGTAACTTAGGGTTAAGTCTTTAATTTCTTGTCATAGTCCTTTGCTCTAGTATTCACTTTTTCAACTTGGAAGGAATGGCTCAAACTATGAATCCAAGGATTTGAGGTTTGTGTTCCGTAGCATTTAAAATGCGATCCACATTGTTGCAATATAAAAGAAATTATTCAAATCCCACTATTCGGTCAGACAAGAAAATCTCAAGAGTTAGCAGATGCGAACTGGTTACCTTCAATCCAGTCTATCAATTCAAAATTGTAACCTAGTGTGACCAGGTGGTTAAGGCACTCGACTGGTAACCTGAGGGTCACGAGTCTGAATCCACTCCATACCAAATATATACTCGCTCTTTCAGCCGTGGGAACGATATAATGTGTCAGTCATACTATTTGTATGGCCTGGGTCGCAGTCAGCGTAACAGTTCATCCATAAGGTGTTTAATGGGATTGAGGTCAGGGTTCTGTGCAGGACATTTAAGTTTTTCCACACCAATCTCAGCAAACCATGTCTTTATGGACCTAGCTTTGTGCAAGGGGCATTTTCATGATGAAACAAGAAAGGGCCTGTCCTAAACTGTTGCCACAGAGTTGGAAGCACACAATTCTGTAGAATGTCAACGTATGCTGTAGAATTAAGCTTTTCCTTCATTAGAATTAAAGAGCCTAGCATAAGCCTTGGAAAATAACCCCATACCATTATTCCTCCTCCACAAAACTTTACAGTTTGTACGATGCATTCAGGCAAATAAGAGTTTTCTTGACATCCA
This sequence comes from Carcinoscorpius rotundicauda, assembly GCA_011833715.1. Classification (NCBI taxonomy): domain Eukaryota; kingdom Metazoa; phylum Arthropoda; class Merostomata; order Xiphosura; family Limulidae; genus Carcinoscorpius; species Carcinoscorpius rotundicauda. The sequence continues at coordinate 7,133,870 of CM022394.1, read as the reverse complement.
CCAAACCTAGATTCACCCCTCAGACTGCCAAATAGTGAAGCATGATTCATCACTCCAGAAAACGCGTTTCCACTGCTCCAAATTCGAATGGTGGTGTGCTTTACACCACGCCAGCCAACTATTGGCAATATGCATGGTGATTTTAGACCTGTGTGCAGCTGTTCAGCCGTGAAAATCCATTTCATGAAGCTCTCAAAGAATATTTCTTGTGCTGACGTTGCTTCCAGAGGCAGGTTGGAATTCGGTAGTAAATGTTGCAACTGTGGATCAACATTATTACAATGTGATAATATTTATAAAATACAATGTGATAACTGCCACGACTTCTATATTGGAGAAACAAGTAGAAAAATGGAAACCAGATTCAAAGAACACAAAAAGTCACCTTCACACGTTTTCAAACACTGTAAGTCAAATAAACGTAACCTAATCATAGAAAACACTGAAATACTAAATAAAGAAACAAACGTAAACAAACGCAAAATTAAAGAAGACTTACTTATACAACAACTTAAACCCAAAATAAATCAATATAAAGGGACGCCTTTATACCTATATTAAATGTGATAAAATAAAATTATATATTGAAACACCTAAGCACGCCCTCTACATTCCGACACTTGGTTACAATTCCAAACAGGTGGTCAGCTTCCGGTCGGTTACCTCTTTTTCTCTTTGTGAACCTGAAGATGACCGAAGTAGGTCGAAATATTGTTCGCTCCTCTACGTAAAATATTTTCTCAACCCAAACGATCCATTTATGCATATATGTTTGTGGACAAACGTTGTTTATGCGCTTCAGCACTCAGCAGTCCTGTTCTGTGAACTTGTGTAGCCTGTGGTTGAGCTGTTCTTTCCTTGGACGTTTCCACTTCACTATAACAGTACTTACAGTTGACAGGGGTAGCTCTAGCAGGACAGAAATTTGATGAACTGACTCGTGGCATCCTATGCCACTGCCACGTTGAAAGTCACTGAGCTCTTTTGTATGACCAGTTCTACTACCATTGTGTGTCTGTGGAGATTGCATGACTGTATGCTTGACTTTATGCACCTGTTAGCAATGGGTGTGGCTAAAATAGTCGAATATACTAATTAGAAAGGGTGCCCACATAGTTTTGGCCACTTAGTGTATGTTTTCCTGCTGGTTGATGGTTTTGCAATTTTAAATTGGTTCTTTACCGTAATGGTTTATTAATTATTTACTGGTTGCAATAGATCTAGATTGAACATTTAGTTTCAGTTTCGGACATTGCCTGCTTACCTTGCTAATTTGTATTTATAGCAAGGACGCAAAGTTAAACAATTGTCTTAATGTGTAACGTTGGTTTTAGTGTACGACCCCGATCTTCACTTTGAACTCAGACTTAAGTGACTTAATCCGCTAAGTTTCTGTAGGGTTTTTATAATAGTCTGTTTGTTTGTTTGTTTTTGAATTTCGCACAAAGCTACTCGAGGGCTATCTGTGCTAGCCGTCACTAATTTAGCATTGTAAGACTAGAGGGAAGGCAGCTAGTCATCACCACCCACCGCCAACTCTTGGGTTACTCTTTTTACCAACGAAACGTGGGATTGACCGACACATTATAACGCCCACACGGCTGGGAGGGCGAGCATGTTTGGTGGGACTCGGGCGCGAACCCGCGACCCGTAGATTACGAAGCGCACGCCTTAACGCGCTAGGCCATGCCAGGCCCATTTCTAATAGTCAATCATTACTCATGTTGTGTTACATATTGCTTATGGATAAGACTTAACACCTAGCATGAAGTTACTTGTAATGCCAGAACAAGTATAGCTTTTCATAAACTAGTGTTACAAAGTAGTTACAAAGTACGAGGATTATCAAATAACACTAATTATTATTCCTTGGTCATTTAGAAATAGTAATATAAAACTAAATATTATGACAGAAAAAAGAGAGAAATCATAAATATCGGTGCCGCTAAGGTAAAAACCGAGACACTGAAAATTTTATGTACGTTTGGCCTGTTTTACAATTAAAAATTATACTTCTCCCGAACAAACATTAGGAATAATACTTGAATTAACTAGCTTCACTTATCCTTACTTTTACAATGTGATTTCAAGGTCATGCCACTACGAGGTATAACAATACTGTTTATAGAGTGTGGATTGCAAATACCAAATTATGCATCTTAACTATAACGGCTGTTGTTTGGAATTACGCACAAAGCTACACAATGGGCTATCTGTGCTTTGCCCACCACGGGTATCGAAACCCGGATTTTAGCGTGTAAGTCCGCAGACATACCGCTGAGCTACTGGGGGGCAACTATAAAGGCACAAATAGTAATTAGTATATATTTTTTTCACATGCATCCAAAAATATAACTCAAGTAAACCATGTTGCATAAATATACATCATACCACAATGGAAGTCTTGATTGACTGTTACCGGAGAAACATTTTAATTACGCAATATGCGACCCTCAACTTCGCGAAATGTTTATCCTGTGTGCATGTAGATTTCCAATAGAATTTTTCTGTTTCGCCTCAGTTTCCTGTCACGTAGAAACTTTTTTTTTTCCCATTCTCATGGTGCAGGTATGACGTCATGAATATATCACACGCAAACATAATACACTGACGTCATCTATACAAATATAATAATACTGTCTGTTGTGTGTTCATGTAAATAATTCGCAGGTTGTGAATTGACCTCCACCATAATTGATATGGAGGTTCATTGAATCCATGGTAAAATACATAAATTTTCAATTTTGCATTTTGCGGTTTTTATGAGTGTTTTTGCATTTTTTTTAAAACAACTATTTCGCCCCTGTTGACAAATCACCAAATGTAGCATGAAGATTTGTTGGGTTTGTTAGTTTCACATTTTGTGTTTTGCTATATTTATTGATGTGTTTTTTTTTAATTACACAGAGGAAATAAGCTTTCATGTCCTCAGATGACCTTTCATTAATCATGAATTTACATAACTTCCGTCCAGGGTAAGGGTACCCCAGCTAGTCATTTACAATGTTAATTAACACATAGAAAACCTCACACGACACTGTACGAGATATATATGTTTCAGATATTAAAATAAAGCTAAACAAAAGCCACATACACTAACCATTCTTAATTTTGAATTGATGATCTAAAAGGAAGATAAATAGAGAACAGTATTCATTGCGAACTCTTAGGCTACTTTGACGAAACAGTCGGATATGACTATCGTTCCTACAACGCATCTAGGCCTACAAAGTGGGTGGTATATTTTTGTTTTCCTTAGCTAAGAGGACGAGAACTATAGAAACTTGAATCCTGAGCGCCGACCACAAGGTAGCCTAATGTGTGAAGAGGACTGATATTATCACAACATCCAGTCATTGTTGTTCATGGTACATTGGCATCTGTTGGATTTTTAGTGTTAAAAATCTGATGGAGACATTATCATGTATTATATTTCAATTGACTTTCTGTTCGAGTGGTGGTCAACATATTTCAGTGGTCAGTTTGAATTGTTGAAGACAAATTCGATTAGTTTTTTTGTGGCTTAATTTCTTGTGGAGAAGCTTCAGAATTATTTTGTTTCTTTTTGTCGTAGGGCCGATATGGCCAGATAGTTAAGGTATTAGATTCCCATGTTGAGGGTCATATGGCCAGATAGTTAAGGTATTAGACTCGCATGTTGAGGGTCATATGGCCAGATAGTTAAGGTATTAGATTCCCATGTTGAGGGTCACAGTTACCGTTACACCAAACATGCTCGTCCTTTCTGTCGTGGAAGCGTGATATGTTTCGGCCAATCTCACTACTTATTAGTAAAAGAGTAACCCAAGAATTGGCGGTTGGTGTTGAAGACTAGCTGTCTTCTCTCTAATCTTACACTGCTAAATTGGCAACGGCTAGCGCAGATAGCTCTCGTGTAGCTTTGCGCAAGATTAAATAAAAACATTTTGCTGTTAGGCTGTTTCGCATTTACGTAAGATATCACACAGAGCAAAACTATATACTAAGGTTTTCTTTTCTTATTGAGCAAAAACGAAATTGAATGAAAATATGCAGACAATAGGGAAATAATATATATTTGCATAACATAATATCGACCAGTATTTTAAAGCTTGGCAACATCATTACAAACATTTTATAAAACTTTTTAACGTTGCATACTTTGTTTGATTTCACAGAACTAATACATTTTCACAAAGACTGTGTTTGTTTGTTTAGAATTAAGCACAAAGCTACACAATGCATTAGCTGTGCTCTGCCCTACACATATATCGAAACCCGGGTTTTAGCGGTGCGAGCCCGCAGGCATACTATAAGACCTTCATGAATAAAGTTAAAATTATGCCTCTGAAGATTTCTTGGAATTGGATGGTTGTTTAATTGTTGTTAAATAAAGCTATACAGCGAGTTATTTATACTCTACCCACTAGGGATATCAAAACCCAATTTTTAGTGTACTAATAAGGAAGAAGATGTAATTTTGAACCACTGAAGAACGATTTTCTGGAAAATAAATTACTGGTTTAGCTGCCAGCAAATTACTTTCAGATCAACTGTTATCGTTATTTTGAACTTTTGCCTTAAAATTGATTTGCCTAAATTCTTGTTTAAGAGTTTTGAAAACAAATTATACCAATACAACAAAATTCACTACACAAAAGTAAATTCTACTTTATCCAGAACGGCTTTCTTGAAGTAATGGTTGTTTGTGGCCATGCTTTATTTGTTGAATTTCAAGCAAAGCTACTCAAGGTGTATCAGTTACATAAGCTGCCACTAATTCAGAAGTGGTGGACTAGTTGGAAGACAGCCAATAAGCATATCCATTCCATTCTTTAACAGGAAATGTTGGGACTGATTACATTGTAAACGTCATCATCCATTTGCTTATCTTCTTGCTCGATGCATTTACTGGAATAAGATGGGGTGAACCAAATGATATGACGTAAATATTTACCAAATTGTAATCTCGTATAGAAAATAACGCCTTAATATCATATCTTGTAGTACAGTAATACTCTGCATCTTATAATGTGACAACAGACATAACAGGTATTTAAATACCATGATAAATGGCACCTCAGGGCCTTGTCCATACTGGTTTCAAGCATCCACCTTTATTTGTACCAGTATCCTTTAACGTCCATCGTGGTCATTCTAAGAGTTCCAACTATTCTGAGAAGCCTTCACCAGATTTCCGTGTACTATTATTGGCACTCATAATAAAAAATTCTGATTTGTATAAGAAAACGAGCTAATGACGTGTTTTGCCTTATTTTGTAGCACAATTGTTTGCAATATCTAAAATATTCTAACTTTCTTTACTTTTTCTTGTATTCGCTTTCTATTTTATAAACACAATAAACAGTTTTTGTTTCCATTTATTTAATTTCTAAACAGACGTACAAATTGAAGACAAATATTCCATCGGTTAGGAATATCAGAGACGGAAAATATTTGCTTGTTGCTTTGATATTAAAGATCAATTCGAATTCCTACCAGTTTATTCTTTATTTATTATGATGTATTTGGGTACTTAATAAACTGTCAAGTTAAATTCTATGAAAACATTATATGAAAATATGGCTTTTATGTTAAGATAAAAAGAAGTTCGAATTCAGGTAGAAGTGAATAGATGTAACTTTTTAATCGTCACATCATTATCACGTTGGTTGTCTCTTAGACCCATATTTGTCCCCCAGTGCCACGATGGTATGTCTGCGGGCTTACAACACTAGAAACCAGGTTTCGATACCCGTGATAGGCAGGGCACAAATAGCTCCTTGTGTAGCTTTGTGCTTAGTTACCAGAAAACAAGCAGACTCGAATTTAGTTATGCTTCAAGTAAAGTCTAAAACTAACTCGTGTATATTCTAAACTGACCTCTGATGGCTTATTGGTAACTCTATGGCCTTACACCGCTAAAACTCAAGGTTCGTTACCCTTAATAGACAAAGCATAGATAGCCTATTGTGTAAAAATGGAAAATTACTCGATTTGGGAATAAATATCCTTTTTTCGTTTGACATTATTTTAGCCGCTACACCTTTTCTAAATAAATGTAAACACTGAAATAGATTTATGTTTGTATTATGAATAGTGTCTTTCTGGTGTTTATATTTGCTTTAAATAAAGGAACTCAAAGTAGGAGGTATTTTTATCTCACACATAAGATTCAGCGCATTGGAAATTTAACACAGGTTTACTTTTGTTTTCCACCTTTTATATAATGATCGTATAGCGTGATTATTGAGACACATTTCCAAGGAATACAAGCACTGTTTGTGATGTAGTATTCTTTAAGTGTGTTTATAATACCGTGTCACGTTGCTTGGCAACTATTTTATAGTTAGGTGGCGCGTGTTCATATGAAATTATAATTCACTTATAAAAAGAAAATACTCATTGGTTTAATATTTCATTAGCCTTTTTTACTGTTTACCATACTAATTCAAAAGATGCGATGGGAGTTGTGAATATTTTGTTCTCTATTCTAAACTTGTAGAGTAAACTAGCTACATTACTGACGCTGCACGTAAGAAAATTAGACGCGATTGATGAGATAGTATTTAAGCACTTGACTGAGGGAATAACTGTGCGTAGAAACAAGTTTTCCTTCCACCAAGGGCTGTACACAGGAGGAGGGTGGAGGATATACATCTCGAAATTTCTCTTGTCCCGACAAAAATAAAAGGAATAACAAGGAAAAGAGAGAAAAGAAAGAAAGAGCAAAGGCAAATTTCTAAAGCATGTCATATTTGTAATGTAAACACATTTAATGTATTTTGCCTCACAAGTGGCTCAGTGGTAAGACTGAAGACTTAAAACTCTAAAAATCGAATTTTGATACCTGTGATAGACACACCACAAGTAGCTCATTGTGTAGTTTACCTGTGATAGACACACCACAAGTAGCTCATTGTGTAGTTTACTTGTGATAGACACACCACAAGTAGCTCATTGTGTAGTTTACCTGTGATAGACACACCACAAGTAGCTCATTGTGTAGTTTACCTGTGATAGACACACCACAAGTAGCTCATTGTGTAGTTTTTTTCTGAACGGTAAGGAAACAAAAATGATTATATATTTATTTTATATTACAAATTACTGTTTCTCAACTAGTATATTTTACTATACTACTATATTGTATTTTGCAATAATTTTGTAAAGCGGTCCCCCATCAGTAGTATTAAAAATCTAAATTCATTTTTCCAGCAAGGAGAAGTATCAAAAATGTTAAGTATAATACTAGTATTTTTTAGGAAGGGAGGACTTTTATCCCTCGAATCGAAATGCTAGTAATAGTCTAGATTTCTTGATCCTGGTATTTTGAGCCCCCCTCCACGGTATGTCTCCGGATTTACAACGCTAAAATCAGGGGTTCGATTCCCCGCGGTGGGCTCAGCAGATAGCCCGATGTAGTTTTGCTATAAGAAAAGCACACACAAACCCAGTTATTTTGTAAGTTTATATCAAAGCAGAGTCACTGAGCTAACTGTTACGTTAATCGTGAGGAATGAGACCCAATATGGTGTATCTGTTTTGTGGTATGAACTCTGAAGATGCAGTATTGTAAAATTAAATGTATACGTGTACAACTATCTCTCTTAGAATACCACACACAAATACTCATGAAGGGTACTCTGAACTACAATGCATGCAATTTCAAAATATTTCAGGCCTGGCATGGCCTAGTGCGTTAAGGCTTCGTAATCTGAGGGTCGCCCTCAAGCCAGTGGGGGCATTATAATGTGACGGTCAATCCAACTATTCGTTGGTAAAAGAGTAGCCCAAGAGTTGACGGTGGGTGATGATGACTAGCTGCCTTCCCTCTAGTCTTACACTGTTAAATTAGGGAAGGCTAGCACAGATAGCCCTCGAGTAGCTTTGTGCGAAATTCCAAAACAAACAAACATCAACATATTTTTGAAGTAGTAGCGTTGTTCTAGTTTCTTCATTCATATTTAAAATATTTTTTGGAAGAATTTAATCATGGTGGTATAAAAACTGTTTCAAGCTTGACAACCTATTGTTGTTCTGGTTAGCTGACGATGATCGAAAGTGAAGGCCTCTTACGATCATAATGTGAATTTTATCTGTGATGAGGTTATATGTTTGTTTGTTTTTTGTATTGTAGCAGTTATGACAGTTTGTACTTTGTTTTGAAAGCAAAGTCGCACTGAGCTGTCTGTTGAGCTCATTGCAGATAATTTAATTCCGGATTGTAACACTGTAAATCTGTAAACTTACTGCAATCCCACCGGGCAAGATTTAAGTTATGTCGATATAAGCAAATTCATTCGTTGTAAAAATATTACAGCGTAGTAAACACGGATAAAAATTCAAGCATTTATTTTATGTTAAAAGAAATGTAAAATCGTATTTGTAAACGTTTATGCATTTTATGCCTCTGGGGATTACTTTAATTTGAAAAGGATATCACAACATCTCTTTTTGTACATAACAATTACTGTTTACTGTATAGAACGGTTACATTAAACCGTTGTTATCTGTTATTTATAGATCTGTAAGTCACAAGTGAGAAACTATTCTTAACTCAAACTGCAAAACATTTATAAAGGAAGTAAAGTATCATACATTTATTATGAATTTCGAGAAACAAAGTAGGTCAGTTTAACATACTTTGATTTTAGTCGGACGCACTTCGTGTTATGTGCGAAACAGATTGTAAAAGCTTAAATTTAAGCCTTAAGTGACTCGCTTACACTATTTGTTTTTGAATTTCGCGTAAAGCTACTCGAAGGCTATTTGCGCTAGCCGTTCCTAATTTAGCAGTGTAAAACTAGAGGGATGGCAGCTAGTCATCACCACCCACCGCCAACTCTTGGGCTACTCTTTTACCAACGAATAACGGGATTGACCGTCACATTATAACGCCCACACAGCTGAAAAGGCGAGCATGTTTGGTGCGACTGGGATACGAACCCGCGACCCTCAGATTACGAGTCGCACGCCTTAAACCACCTGGCCATGCCGTGCTTCGCTAACACTAGAGGCTGGGTTTAGGGACTTGAGAAACTTTGAGCTATAAAGTTTTTTTATTTTAAATTTAACATGCTGTACTGTTTCAAATACCACAAAATAGATCAATTTCCTTTAAGCTAATTTCTCCAAGACAGAGTTTTATTAGGGCAGTTTTTATCCGAGTTCTGTTATCATCCTCTTTTTTCGTTCAAATCCACTCATTGTTCATTGTTTACAGGATTAATGGTTTAATTTTGTTTTTGCTGTTTAATCACATAAATGTATTTCTTTGTTTATTATTAAGCATAAAACTACACCATGTGCTTTTCTTAACATGAGTATCGAACCTAATTTTTGGTTTTATAAGGTCTCAGATTTCCCACTGAGCTGTTGAGGGTTATTAAACACTTGAAAAAATATCTCTGGTAGTTTATTCATTTCGTGTGTACCAGAAATAGCGAGATATACGCTTTTCTGATGTTTTTTTCTGAGGTAATTTTTGCTAGTTTACCGTGTTCTTCATGTGTGTGAACTTGTACACGTATCAATCACCATTTAAACTTTTTTTTTGACAAATAATTTTCGGGGCCGGGTCTAATTTAATTGTTAGCACGCCAGCTTGCGTATGTAAAGTGTATATACATATAGAATATTACAACTGAATAGTCAAGTGAAGTAAAACAAAATAAAAATGTAGGACTGTATTAAGAACAGCAAATCCAAACCTCTGACTAAAGGTAATTTATTATAACAAAAGCAAGCGTCTTCTCCCCCCCCCCAAAAAAAAAACCTGCACTAATCGAAAGAATTCTCAGGATACAAGCAATAGTGTGGGATATAAAATCTACCCTAGGTTTGGAGGTATCTGCGGAAGTAGAACCCACATTGCTGTGGGGGCACATCGTCTATCAGTTTTAATCTCTGTTCGCCAGTGTTACATGAAGAGTAATAAAATAATCAAAGGAACAGAAATAAAAATTAGGAGAGAGAGATGTGAGTGCTTAAGTCCACAACATTCTACATCTATATCATCCTTAACTGCCTGCAAAAATTTGTGAGAAAGTGACTGCTCTCCAAAGTAAAGATGAAAAAAATGAAATAAATAATAAAGATAAAATAAGAAGGTATTATCCCTTGGAATATGTAAGTTAAATAAACGTACCTTCTGAAGTTGTCATTTCAATCCCGTTGTGGTGGTAAGGCATTAATTAGTAGTCCTCTGGACAAAGTATACTAATATAAAGAGTCCCAACCAGTTATCTAAACTAACTAGTATAACTCCCAACCACCACGCGTTGAGTCCACTGTAACTACCACTTTTCAGGCTCTTAACAAGTCTATATACGTACTTTTCATGTGCATAAAGTAGTGCTTAGTCGTTTCAGAAACCTTCAGTAAAATTTCCTTAATTTTTAGTTCTTTATACCTATTAAATAATTCTTATATTTATCACTTGTTTGTTTGTTTTGGAATTTCGCAAAAAGCTACTCGAGGGCTATCTGTGCTAGCCGTCCCTAATTTACCAGTGTAAGACTAGTAAGGCAGCTAGTCATCACCACCCACCGCCAACTCTTGGGCTACTCTTTTACCAACGAATAGTGGGATTGACCGTAATATGATAATGCTCCCACGGCTGAAAAGGCGAACAAGTTTGGCGCAACGGGGATGCGAATCCGCGACCCTCAGATTATGAGTCGTTGTTGTTGTTGTTTAGAATTAAGTACAAAGCTGCACAATGGGCTATCTGTGCTCTGCCCACCACGAGTATCGAAACCCGTATTTTAGCGTGTAAGTCCGCAGACATACCGCTGAGCCACTGGGGGGCAGATTATGAGTCGCACGCGCCTTAACACGCGTGGCCATGCCGGGCCATATTTATCACAGAATGTTTTAATAATTTCATTTAGTGTGTTTTTATTAAATCCATAAAATATTAATTTTTGTATCGATATTTCAACATTTACAAAATATTGTAATTTATTATGAATTTTACAAAGTAAATAATTGTAAACTTATAATGCTTGTAACAGAAGAATGTGGTATATTACTATTAAAAGAGGGTAAACCGTACATTGGAAAAGTAAAATATTTTCTTTTTTCAAAAATATTTAGATTGATATCAATATAAATTATTTTAATTTCTAAACGTAAGTAACGTTCCTCTACATCAGGTATTGAACTATTTTCAATTTCTAATTCTACCGGATAAATAGTGATAATAACACTATTTATTTAAAGGTTATTAATGCTAATAAAATCATCTATCTATCTGTAAGTTGAAGCAAAATATATGGATTTATGTAATTTTAAATAAAATTATTGTCATAAATATAAAGATATAAATTTGCAATGTAAATAGCGCTAGGTGGAACTTCAATGACGTATTTGAAAACCTGGCCATTCAAAATTTTTAATTATCATAAATGCAGAAACTCTTTTATGTATTTGCCGCTAAATTTTCGTTCTTCCTCGCTAATACAGCGGTATGTCTACGAATTTACAACGTTAAAATCTGGGGTTTGATTCACCTCGGTGGGTTCAGCTGATAGCCCGATGTGGCTTTGCTATAAGAGAAACACACACTTCGTTCTTCCACTAATATGAAAGGATAACAGAATTTTTTTTATTAAAGAACTTATAAAAAAAATAAATGAAATTGTGGTGTACAGTGTGGTGAAATCAAATGTTTGAAGGTTCTTTACTTGTTCACAATTTTTCAGATATTCTAGAATGGGTTGATCATTGTTATTATTAAAAACATGCATTTCTTATTATTAAAACTCATGTTTTTAATTTTATCAAATAAGATATTAAGTAATTTAGTTTTTAAAATTGCCGATTGTTTAATAAATGTTATTATTGAACTACAAATAAATATGAATTCAATCAGAGATTTCTGGAGTTTAGGAATAGCGTATAGAAAAGCTAAATCTAAATAAAAATTTGGTTCAGGATAAAGTTTTCTTAAAGCTTCGATGAAATTATTAATCATTATGTCTATAGATTGTTTGACGAGTTTAAGTGTTTGAGTACTATTGATTTCTTTTATCATAATTAATGAATAAAACTTTTTTTTTTACAAATGAAACCAAAATTGCAGTTTGCCTTATCACTTGGAATTATTACATATTCTCCTTGTCATTCTCGAACCTTAATTTTTAAGTAATGAAACGATAAAACTATATGGTATTTCCTTAATTTTGTACGGAATGATTTAATTTTGATTGTTTGACCATTTAATAGCATTGTTTAATTTATCTCTAAACTGTGGCTACATCCCAGTTTCTTGGAAGCAAGCTAAGTTCTTACGTTTCTAAAGAAAGAAAAACCAGCAAATGATCCAGTAAGCTAACGATCAATTATTTTTACTACACTCATGTGCAAATTAATTGAAACAAGACGAAAAATTACGTTTTTTTTCCATTTTTTTGCATTTTATTTCTGAGAATCCAAAAATTACTCACAAATTACTACATGATATGGCCGCCTTTATTTTTCAGAAGATCATTAATTCGTTTTGGCATCGAGTCCACTGTAATCTTTACTAATTTTTGGATCGTGGTACCTCACCTCAATTATGGCCTCAGTTAGCTTATCTTTCGTAATACAGTCTTTTCCACGAAGTCTTTCTTCACAAATCGCCCAAAGATTTCCAATGGGATTTAAGTCCGGAGGGTTTCCAGGCTAGTCCAGCACATGTCCCATCTTTGAATTTTGACCAAATGCTACTCCAGTAGCAATATACAATTTCGCTATTCATGGAATTATAAATGTTTGATATGGCAGTTTTGAGTTCACACTTCAGTTAATAAGACAATCTCATCGTGCAAATCGGCCATGGTAAAAAATATGGGAAAATGTTGACTCCCACGATTTGGAAGAGAACGTGAATCTATCTACGTCACTAATTGCACGTTATGTGGTTGCTTGCGTGATTATTTCTTAGCATGCGGGCAGGTCAAACTGCGTATATCACGAGATTTTAGTGAGTTACATTTAAAATTTAACTAAACTTCTTAATTTATAATATACAAATAAACTTGATATCAAACACTATATATTAAACTAAATTTTAATATTATATAAGTTTTAAGTTTTTATTGTATTGGGAAATATTTTATAACAACATCAAATTCCCCTAGTGAGAAAATTTGAATATTTTAAATTCTTCTTGAGTCGTCTCGCCTTTTGAATTTTTTGTTGACCTCCTCGAAATCTATGAAGTGTAACAAAATATTTTCTGTAATTTCGTCATCGACATTCTTGTTTGTTTGTCTTTTTGAATTAAGCACAAAGCTACACAATGGGCTATCTGTGCTCTGCCCACCACGGGTATCGAAACCCGGATTTTAGCGTGTAAGTCCGCAGACATACCGCTGAGCCACTGGGGGGCACATCGACATTCTAAAGCTATATTTTTACATTCTTTAATCTTATCAAATTGCTAGCAGATTTTTATAAGGCCGACATCCATTAAGTTTATAACCAATAGAAAGCCTAGTTTCAATTGGTTCATTGCCATAGTCGTCATGTTACGTGAAAACTCGAATGGGACTCAGTAGAATGCATATCTTCGCTACTCAGCGGTGATGACTTGTGGCTCTCAAAAAATACGAGAATATATCAGTATTTCTGATATGTCGTTATTAACTTATATAGGCCACTTGTAATAGAACTACTAGGAATAACATATTATACGTGTCCATCAAGTTTTAATAAAATATAATAATTTTTACTTTATTATGGAACAAACATAGTGTGAAAATATGTCTCCATGTTAACAGATATGGATATTTCGAATGTTTTTGGCCTTTCTATGACCTTGACTCTGGAAAAGCTGACCTCTTCTAAGTTAGGTCGTATTCAAAATGTATACCAAATTTAGTTTTCAAAAAATCCTGCTGACAAACACACAGGTGAATACGTAACCTTCGTAACCGAAACTGACTGGGGTAACAAAACTACGTTAAAGTATATACATACATTTATAAATAGTTTGTTAAAGGCAAAACGTCAAAAATATGTTTACGAAAACATAAAATCATTTATTTTTAAAGATAAAACGATGGTTGATAAATTTTACAAAACATAATTATTTATCAGCTTGATGTTGAGATTTAGTAAACTACCTACTCAGAACAAATGAAATAAAAAAATAGCCCGGTAATCAGTATAGCTAATTAAATATACTGTACATTGTCTTTTCACTTGGATACCCTCCCGCTTAACAATATTTCTGGACATCAATCCTGTGACATCTCAGAAAAGTTTGCCAGCTTAGAAACATCAGGTTAACCCTAGATGAATATAACAAACTTGCTACGCAAAATGAATTTAATGTATAAAAAAAACTAAAACTACATATATTTAACATTCTAATAATTGACGTTATGAAAGTAACATTAAAGAAATAATCGAATATAACTTAATTATGAAACATATAAACATAACTATATTTTTCTTGACCTGAAAATGACCAAGGAAGGTCGAAACGTTGTTTTCTGCTTATCAATAGAAGTGTTAATACCCATACTAGTCGTTCTGAAATACATTTTTATTTCAAGTGGGTTTCTTGTCATGAAGAATAAAGGCAAAACTTTTAAGTGAAAAGTTTCTCCTTTAATTTTTTGATATTAATTGTCTTAACTTGTTAAAAGCCATTTCAACTCTAAAGAAAAAACATGTTTACCAAATATTGTGATTAAATGAAATAATAGAATATCACTTAATTACGAAACACATAAATATTACATTTTAGCTTCAAGAACTGTCATGGGTTTAATGTTTCTCGAGCAATTTAACATGAGCAGTACCTTGTGAAAATAAATATTTACCCAACCTTCTCTCACCTTCTTGTGACCAGTGAAAATATATTAAACTGTTTCTACCATGTAGCTTCAAGATAGCTTGACATATACAATAAATTATTAAAACATATGTCACTGCTCAGTTATTGAGTCGAAAAACAGGACACTACTGAGTGTCCAGCAAAAATACAACAATTAATTTCTATAACAAAATACAAAATGATATCAAGAAATATTTGACATGCAATAAATGGCTAGATTGTTGGTATTATGTTTATAATACCTTTAGCTAAGCAGATGTAATTAAGAAAAAATAACATATGAGCTATACTTTAGCGTGTATTTAATACAAGTGATTCAACTAGATAACCTATATTATAACACACGTGTACCAGGCAACAGAAAGTAATAAATAAAATTAAAAACTTAATAACTGCCAAAAACACACGAGATATATTGGAGCAAAATCAGTATAAATAATAATATTAAACCGTAGTTTCAACATGGTAAATTCGACAAAATAACCAGCAAAAACTAACGTGACTTAACTCATGACGCAATGCTATACCATAAATGGAGCTGTTATAATGCTAACGTTAATTACGTATATAATAAGAGCTTAAACTAGGGAGAGGTAAAACTAATGTTGCTTAATATGCTATAGTGATTGAATATTACCTTAAACGTTTGTTAAACAAAGTGTACATGTGTAAATGATAAAACTTTAAATCTATAAATTATAACATGAATATTAACCCTTAAACGGTAACCATTATCAATTGATGCTGCTACCTACAACATTTCCCGCTGTTTAAGGCTTAAAGTTTACACAAGCTTGTATGCATTTTGCATCCAACACCTCGTTTTTGAAAACTGAAAACTATTATATGAGCTACGTCCGTATTATAATGTAATGTTGTGCAAATTCTTTTTTATCTAATAAGCTGTAAGTAGAAAACATTGTAACATAAACTATTTGTACTGCTTGTATTTGGAAATAGAAAGTTTATGAGTTCAGGGTGTTGTTTTATTGAAAATATTTAATTTGAATGTATGAAATGATGCTAATATTTATATCCAGCCAGTGTGCTTTGTTATTAGTGAAAATACCCTTTTCTAATATGAGGTCTAGTAGACATGTTTATTTAAGAAAATCTTAATAATTGATATAAAAAAGATCAGTACAACGAATGTGCAAAACTTTATTAGGGATTTTCACACTAACATTTGATATGAATAAAAATCCCAATTTGCATGATATAAATATGTAATTTGTGAGCTGAATTTACTTTAAAACGGTATTCCTTCATTTGTTGGAAGAGATGTTGGTCTAATTACATAAATGTGTTCTCGAGTAAAAATTAATAGTAAGCAAGAATGCATTTAATGCAAAACAATGGTTATTTTTATGGGTAGCATTATCATAGAAACATCTCTGTTCACTTATTAAAAGTCCTAGTTTAATATAATTCTTAAAATACCTTAAAACTGTCGATTAACGACTCATTTCAATTTTATTAATATGAGGACTAGTGTAAAGATGAGTAAAATCAAAATTTTATATAGTTTTAGCTTCAAAGTCTTTAATTTTTTCTTTACATTCAATGAAGTTACTAATTAATGAATATATATACAATTCTTTTAGGTTTTTCGAAAACGAAGATGCCTAGAACATCATTCTTCATACCTACTTTGTTATTCGTTTCATCTTGTATTCTGATAATAGACGCCCAAAACCGTAAGTATCCTCTGAAACTCGATGTGTCAAAAGTTTCAAGAATCTAAAACGGCTTTTTCGAAATGTTAATGCTGTTAAAATTAAAAAAAAATAACTTGCTTATTAATTTTTTGTTGTTCGAGGAAATTTAACAACTGATTAAATTCGAACAGTTTCAAAGATATAATTCATCTTATAGCTCAAGAACCAGGAAGAGTTCAAGGAAGACACTTTAATATGAACCAGGAAAATATTTTACTGGAATAACAAGCATGAAATAAAGACAAAAGGAGGAAAATATTTTTGGTTCAGCCACTGCTAATTTTTATCCGGATTTCAAGATTTCTAATAAACTTTTGATGTCGTATAAAAATTACCAAAGATGCTTTATCGCAATCGAAACTAGGTGATTTAAAGATGCTTTATGGTTCGCGAAACTAGGTGACTTAAAAAGTGGTACTTGAAATCTTGAGCACTAAGTATGCAGTTGTTTTGCCTACGTGTGACAGAGTTTCCAAATATGCTTAAGGCCTGGCATGGCCGAGCGCGTTAAGGCGTGCGCTCGTAATCCGAGAGTCGCGGGTTCGCGCTAAACATGCTCGCCCTCCCAGCCGTGGGGGTGTATAATGTGACGGTCAATCCCACTTTTCGTTAGTAAAAGAGTAGCCCAAGAGTTGGCGGTGGGTAGTGATGACTAGCTGCCTTCCCTCTAGTCTTACATTGGTAAATTAGGGACGGCTAGCACAGATAGCCCTCGAGTAGCTTTGTGCGAAATTACAAAAACAACAACAACAAAAAACAACCAAATATGCTTATTTTACTGTGAAGATTAAAATCCCCAATAGGTGTTTCAGAACTAAAATGTTCAAAATTTCAAAGAATTTTTAACGTATGGATATATTAATTTAGCTCTGAAGACTTTGATTGAGACTGAAAATGATCAAATAATCTGAATGATTTATTAGAAAGCAGACATTTTTTCTTTTCCCAACCTTGGCTTTCAAAACACCTTTTAAAAGACTGTGGTATATTACTTTGTAGAGAAATCTAACATAATCTTGATAAGTAAATAACTGCATAAATTAGAAAACAGTGCACTACCAATTGAGGAGATATTTGTATTGAAAAGCGTTAATGTGTACGTGTTTAAAATCATGATAATTCTAAATCTTATATTTATGGTATGCACGGGTTCCTCTTTAAGGTTAGCAATCCGGGTTAGAATCCGTGCGATACCATAAAACTCTCTTCAAAAAAAGAAATGCAAAAGGGATATGTTTGTTATTTTAAAGATAAATACATGTAATTACGTTACAAGCTCAAAGTAAGTGATGTTACACGTGTTAAGGCACTGACTGACAGACTAAAATGACAATAAAAGTTGTGCATTTTGCAAACGGAGGAAAACATCGGATTTTTCGCCAAAACGCATTCGTGTTCAATAAATTTGTTTGAGAGATCTGCATGTTCTGCAAGTGCAACATGTAGAAAATCCCAATAAAAGTGACGGGTTCTCGGTTTCCATGGCTCAGTTTTAAGCCACCGACACGCAATACAGTCACGCCAAGACTGACTGAAGCACAACGCCACAACGCCATTGGTCACTTGGAAGCAGGCGAATCTCGATTAGTTGTTGCCAGAGCTGTGAATGTGCACCCAAGCACCATCACAAGGCTATGAAATCGTCACCAACAACATGGATCAACTAGTGACCGTCCACGATCTGGTAGACCTCGTGTGACTACGTCGCACAAGATCGCTACATCCAGTTTTGTCACCTTCGGGATAGGACCACCACTGCGAGATCTACTGCCTCAACCATACCAGGGCTGCGTAGGATTTCTGATCAGACCATACGCAACCGTCGACGAGATTCTTAGGCCCCATATGCAACCCATCATGGTGAACGTCAACGACGTTTATCAACATGACAACGCCCGTCCTCGCACAGCCCGACTCACCACTGTCTTTTTGAAACACCACAACATCAACTTTCTTCCATGGCCCTCCAGATCACCAGATTTAAACCCTATCGAACATCTTTGGGACGAATTGGACCGACGTCTGCGACGACGACAACCTTAACCGCAGACTCTACCTCAGCTTGCAGCAGCTTTGCAGGCTGAGTGGACAGCCATTCCACAGGATGTGATTCGTAATCTCATCGCTTCCATGGTCAGGAGATGCCAAGCAGTTATTGATGCTCACGGGGGCATACTCGTTATTGACGTTGAGTGACGTTAAACTTCAACTAGTGAGCGTGGACTTCGCCTTTGCAGACTTTGGATGCTCAGCAGTGAATGTGCAAAGTTTCACAAATGTCATACAGAACTACCCGGAATATACTTGTTAACAATAAGTCTCAAATTCTGCCTTTTGAGTTTCTTTTCTTGAAGAGTATATATTCCCTGTACTCTGGATCTTTGGATGCATTATAAAAAGATATGTTCAACTGTCACTAGTATGCCTGATAAGAACAGCTTTTTGTGCAATATACTTTTAATATTATAAGTTACACAGTTTTTAAATATATGTTAAACTGAAACAAACATAGATATTAAAATAATATTAAATTCGTTACACTCCTCTCCAGATAATTAAAAATTGTTTAACGCCAACTTTTAAATAATATATTATATATATATGTGTGTATACGTTGATAACAATAAATTAAATACAATACACTGTTAAAGTATTTTACAATTTCAGAAATCATGACAGTACATAACCCTATCAATACAAATAACTTTATAATCATCAAATTACATAGCACGTGAAAGTACTTAAACACAAATATTATCTTTTTGATTCAACACATAAGTAATGGTGTGTATTTCGAAAGTCGAAAGTTTGGTTTGTTTTGAATTTCGTACAAAGCTACACAAGAGCTATCTGCACTAGTCGTCGCTAATTTAGCAGTGTAAGACTAGAGGGAAGGCAGCAAGTCATCACCACCCACCGCCAACTCTTGGACTACTCTTTTACCAACGAATAATAGGATTGACCGTAACATTATAACGCCGCCACGGCTGAAATGGCGAGCACGTTTGGTGTGACGGAGATTCAAACCCGCGATCTTCGGATTACAAGTCGAGTGTCTCAACCACCTTGCCATGCCAAGCCATTTCAAAGGTGTAATAGGAATTTTCTGGTTAGGTTCTCTAAGCAATTGACAGGTATGACAAGCGTTAGAAAACTGAGAAATATCTCATAATTTTGTCACATGTCTCGTTACCACCGATATGATCTCTCATTGGGAGTTTATGAGCGCCTTTCAATATTTCAGAACGATTTGCTTTTGGAACAACGATTTTATAAACTACAGCCCAGTACTCTGGTGCGTCTAGTGGTCTCCATTTTTTCATCAAAACACCATTTTTGAAAAAGTAACCATGTGAAACTTTCACTAGTTCATTCTGTAGGAGTTCATATTTAAATAGTGAAGAGATCTTTGGATCCTTTTTTCATTCATCGACTAGTTTACTTCTAGCAAACCGAACTTCACTGGGCAAACCAGAATCCTTACATCCATCATTGTCACTAACCAGCGAATTGTCAGAAAGACAATTATTCACAAGGTTCCTGTCAGATCCAAAAATGTCTGAGATCAATCTATCATGTCGTCCTGTGAATACGTATCTATCATTTGTTTTAGGCTTAATTTCTTAGCCTGAGCTCAAGTCACAGCACACCAGAGAAACATGTCTGGATGTTCCTCAAGTTTAGATGAAACAGTGATCAGTCCACTAGTCACCTTGGTAACAACTTTTTCCCCAATCAAATCGCTTCCCAAAAAATAATATACCCTTAATTGGCAGAGTAGGTCTTATTCCAACAACAACTTATCCTGAAACTTGGACTGATGCTAAATAAATTTTAGGAAAAGGAACATTAGCAAAGCCTTGATACCCTGAGTAATAACAGACTCAGTGGTGTCAGAACTCAAATCTAACGGCAATATACCTTCTGATATTAATAACTGAGCTGCCCAGTATCACGTAGAATATGTCTGAGTGTGGGATTATCTTTTGTCAAAGACGCAGAATCAATAGATACAAAAGGTCTAAATTCCTCCTTAACAACATCACTCTTTATATCAGTAGCCAAATCAACAACATCGGGTGATCGTGTGAAACTGTGTCTATATTGGACACAATCGTACTGGGTGCTGTTTTCTTTTCTTTCTCGAACTGCAACAGTCGGTCATAACATGACCAGGTTATAACAAAAATTGCAGGCAGGCCTTGACAAGAATGCTAGTTAGCTCTGTTTTCGACACGTAAGTTTTATCCCGACGAAACTATTTAATGTCCTCGTAGAAATGCTGACGTCTGAAGTTTATTCACTGAAGTTTGTAATGTTCAAAATCTATAAACTTTCCTGATCGATAATCTGTAATTTTCTGAATAATAAACTTTTTCACAATTATAACTTCCAAGGCTTGTAGTATACTGACTATAGCAGATCAGTAACGTTCTATTGTTTCTGGTGCGTCCATTTATTACCTTTAGGCGAAATTCTCGAAAGTTCAGCAGGCAACAATATAAAACATATATTGCTGATTCTGTCACTCGAGAATCTTTTGTAAATTTAGAGAACAGGCGGTAATTGTGCAATATATATTTAACAGTATAAGTTATATATATTTATAAATATATAATAAAATGAAAGTAACATAGATATTAAAATAATATTAAATCAATTTCAAGACTGCATAAACAAAGATACTTAATACCAGTATCATTGAATTTAGGTGTTCTGCCTTTTCCTTTTTTATTTTCAACATTACCTGTCTGGATCTCACGATATAGGATATACTTAAAAGTGTTTGAAGAACATTCTAAGTCTGCAGCAACTCGTCAGAGAGTTCAACAAACACTAAGTGAAGATTTCATGACAACTCTCTATTTTAGTGCCAATTCGCTATGTTTTTGGGCTGTGACGTGACAACAAAACTTAATATATGAATGTTAAACGCTGTTTTTTCAAGATTTGTTTGTGAAATGCTATTAAACTGATCTGGCATATACCAGTACCATATGCTAGCGCCTTGTTATGTAGTTAAGACAACACGGAACATTGTGTCAATTATTTCACATCGTAAATTTAAGCAACATATGTGTTCAAGCAGAACCCTTATGAAGTTCCCTTGGAACAAGTGCGTGAGAATTTTAAATAATGACAAATATTCTCACTTTGGCTCATTCAATTGTCAACATGTATTAGAAAAGCATTAACACAGCGTTGAAATTTATATTTTATAATGTTATGGTAGAATTAGATCCATAAAATGGAAAGAATGATCAAATATTATCTAGTCCTAACACTTTTTTATAGTCCTGTACTATGTATGTTCCCAAAATATGTGTTTTATTTATAACGTATCTCTGTGTTTCTTCGGTGACAGATTAATTTCCAACCTATATAAATCAACTTTCAATAAAGCAGGACTTTGAAAACCAAATGGTACAGCATATGAGATTGTTTTGGATTACAGATAGTGTATTATATTTTAAAGAAATCTTTATCGATATTAAGTAAAATTTAGAACATTTTGAAAACTGGTGTTTGTTCGTAATATTACTTAAAGTGTTCTGAACGCGATATTAATAATTTATCTATTAACTGATGAAATATCTACAGGAAAGTAACTCAACTTTATTTCTGTTTTAATTTTAAAAGTTGTTAATATGTAACATTGTTTATTGGGCGTGTTATGACTTTTGTTTCCAGTTGCCTCGGGCAACATGTTTTTGTCACAATTTGTTGCAATCTTCACCATTGTAGCTACTACCGTGTTGTTCGCTATAGAACTCGAGTCATTACGTGAGACTTTTCGTAGTTAGGTCGTATTGTTACGCTGTAGTTATTGACAAGGTTCCAACCGGTGTATCGTCTTTCAGAAGCAGGTACCTGTCCCACTTCCGTATCGAGTTCCGGTTTTTAGTATTTTTACAACTACTAACGAAGTCCAATTTTCCAAATAGCCTCAGGCAAGGTTTTAGTGCCATTGAATAGAGAAGATATAAATTATTTACGTCGATTTAAACTTAATAAAGTGGGATGACAAGCTATTTTTGATTTTGTGGTGACGTGACAAAACTAGATCCTTCGGAAAGCAATATGAGTTTAGGAGGTTTAGGAACACATCACAGATATGAATGTTTTTATGTATTTTCTTTAAATGTTCTTTACTCTCCTGGAATTATTTTCATATTAAATTATATTAGTTTGAAAGTTACAGAAATTTGCTGCTATAAATTAAAAAAAAACATCGGCAGTTTTTTTTTATTTCGCACAAAGCTACACGAGGACAATGTAAGACTAGATGGAAAACACGAGTGTTACGTTTTTTTATGTTTTATGTAGACTGAACGCAACAGAAAGACACAGATAACAGCTTGTATAATTTATTACAATAAGCTATTATATATGTAACAGATATAACATAAATTACATAACAACAATGACAGATATTCAGTTCAAACCTTCAAAATTAATTACAACACAAAATGGTACTGGCCTGTATCTAATAATATGATCTAGAATAAAGGTACAAAAGTCCAGATTAGAAATCCAAAATTCCAGTCTAGGGTGTGAATTTGGTCCCACGAAGAAATTCCGAAGTTTGAATGGAGAATGACGAAGTTCTTTTTACGGTGTTTTCGATGAATGTTTCAACTTCTCATTTTCCGCTTCGGTCTCCCCTAAACAGTCCTGTACGTGTTGACTCTCAGCACAACCAGTAATTCAAATGAATCGCAAAGATTGACGAAACAAAATCACAGCTTCTGTAGATCTAGCTTTAGTCATAAATCCAAGTTGAATAAAATCACAGCAAACACTTAAACTTTCTCAAACGAATGACTGACTCTTCTTTTCTTCGAACAAAAACTAATGACTCTTCCTTTCTCGCATCTTCGTCTGTTTATATATTTGTAGGCCTAGACTTCTCGAACCATCGCGTAACTTGCCAACATTCCAGAGAAATCCGTGCATGTCCGTTCTTGCACGAGACTTGTCGTCTAGACACTAGGCAGCCACATTTCATTTATAGTCAATTGATTGATCTACCTAATTCTAGAAATTTCTAAATCTTATTTTAAATGAATAACAACATATTTTTTAATTGGTTTAAACTTTGAAACAATAAATAAATATGGAAATATAAATAATAGAAATGAAAATTTAAATACAACATGACATGTTGTCGTTTACAAAACATTTACACAACATTTACATAACAACGAGGACAATGTAAGACTAGATGGAAAACGCGTGTGTATTTTTTTTATAGCACAGCCACATCGAGCCATCTGCTGAACCCACCAAGGGGAATCGAGCCCATTATTTTTGCGTTGAAAATTTGTAGACTTACCGCTGTACTAGCAGGGGGGGGGGACAAATGGAAGACACCTAGTCATTACCACCTGGTTATTTTGTGAATTGCAGCATCTCTTCAATTACAAATGATAATTGACACATCAACAAATAAATTTATTAGCGACTTCGGACCTGACTTTTCCAACTGTTGCCAATAATAATTTATATCTGGTAAATACGGCTTCTTTTCAATAAATAATGAATTATTCTCAGATATGAATATGGAAATCTATATATATATGTATATTTAATGTAATAAATGTAACTATGATATTTAATAAATAATGATTTGAGGCATCAAAATATTTTTCTGTTATTTATCACACTCACTAAACCTAACTAGGGCTTACTTGTTAGGCCCGGCATGGCCAGGTGGGTTAAGGCGTGCGACTCGTAATCAGAGGGTCGCATGTTCGCATATCTGTCGCACCAAACCTGCTCACCTTTTCAGCCGTGGGGGCGTTTTAATGTGACGGTCAATCCCACTATTCGTTGGTAAAAGAGTAGCCCAAGAGTTGGCAGTGTGTGGTGATGACTAGCTACCTTCCCTCTAGTCTTACATTGCTAAATTAGGGACGGCTAGCGCAGACAGCCTTCGAGTAGCTTTGCACCAAATTAAAAAAAAAAACTTAATTAATAACATTTTTTTCGGAAAAAATATTAGTACAAAGAGTAAGAAACGTGTTTGACGCTTTCAAGTTCAAAAATTATGTAGGATATGCGTTTTTTCTTAACTTAGTTCATATACATAATACTGTGTATTTCATATCATATTCTTTCATGCCACATATTCATAGAGCAAAGTTTCTTGCAATCATAATATTAGTTCTACGTATTTCTATTGTGATACACCCGAAGATGAAAACTATTTCATTGAACTCTTAATTTTCCTCCAGGGTATATTAATTGCTCAAAATTTACTAGTTCGATTCAGAGAGCACGTGTTATCACATCTTTGTTAGAACAACCAAGATAGGCAGATATTGATAAATGTTTGCATTATTACATGTAGTGATTTTATGAACGGAACTAAGTCTGTTTAGTTTATCTGCTGTTTTTTCTTTCATGACTTTAAAGTGTCAATGGCAATGTCTTCACAAGCTTAGTAATACATTGGCACTTTAAGCACGTGCGTATTGCTACACCGGATAACAACACCTATGGCACGTAACAACATATGTTCATCTGCTCTTTCCTACAAATCAGAAACATTTTTAAGGCTTATGACGGACGATTCAGAATTTTCCTGTTACTATATCCTCTTGCCCAGATCACGCACAATTATATATCTTAAGGTAGCGTTTCTTAACCATTTCCACATCAGAAGCCGGTTCGTTGCATCACTAAACGGTCGCAAAATACTTTTTGTTATTTAAAAAAAAAAAATCCCACATACCAGCTAGGTGGTTATGACAGATGGAGGTTGAAAAACACGTTATTTCTCTATGTATCCTAGCTTAAATTTAACTTTCTTCTAATGTTCGAAACTAAACCGAATGTCTAAATACTGTCATTGTATCTTGGTTATTCGTAAGAACGATTCTCTGCAAACTGAAAACAAATGATAACACGAAAACATATCCACACGTTTCTTGCATCCGAAGGATGCATACATATGAGAGAAAACTCAGATTACAGTTGTTCAAAGATGACAAAAGAAGTTTTAACAGCTTAATTCATGCCTTAAATATCTTTGTATTTCTATTATGCATGTGTTCAAGTGGTTTACTTCGAGCAGTCGTTGTAATGTGTTTGCACATGTATAATAGTATAAAACACTTTTAAGGCATGTTATTTCGTAGATCTATCACACGAGATCTGGCATGGCCAAGTGTTTAAAGCACATAACATGAGGGTTGCGAGTTCAAACCCCGTCACACCAAACATGCTCACCCTTTCAGCCGTGGTGGTGTTATAAAGTAAGGGCCAATTCCACTACTTGTCAGTAAAAGAGTAGTCCAAGAGCTGGCGGTCGGTAGTGATGACTAGCTGCCTTCCCTCTAGTCTTACATTGCTAAATCAGGGACGGCTTGTGTGTAAATTTACGCAAAATTTACAATAAAACTATTACTCGTACCTATTTCAATAATCGCATTTCTTTATCAGTACCTGTTAGTACTGGTAACTTTAAAAAAATAATATTAAACTTGTCATCTATTTAATTAGAGTGTAACCTTGAAAACAATTTTAAATTTCAGAAACACTTTTGGAACAACAAGCATACTATCGTGTCAAACATTACCAGTTGGAATTTGTTCTCTAATGGAGAATGTTATCGTTTCAAATCTGATAAAAAAAACCCGTCATCCTTCAATAAGCTTGCAGTACGGGATTGAGATATGTAGTTTTAACCTGCTCAGTGCCGTAGACGAGCTAACTCGTCCAAGCCGATCGGAAACACAGTGCCACGGACGAGTTAATTCGTTCTGATTAATACCTAACTTCAACGCTAGATGTCAGCATCATACGTGCATTTGACCTACTTACAAATTATTTCACTTTCGATCCAAAATGGCGTCACGAAAACAATTTACAAAACGAGGAAGCATTAGAGTTGTGTTTTGAATCTGGTTCGGAGTTTGCAAACAGAAGTGGCAATTCAGTAGATTCGGATTTTGAATATTCTTTGAAAAATATAGAAATACAAAGCTCATATGTTGGTGAAGATGATGATAACTGGCCATCAACAAGCACTAGTACACTGGCGATAACACCAAGGAGTAAACGTAAAATTGCAAGTCGTGATAAAAACAGTTAAAAAACAAGTGCCCTAATGACAATGATTGGAATGCTTAATCCTTTGCATCGATTACAATCGTTATATGGGAGGGGTTGACTTATGTGACAGTGTGCTGCATGCTTATTCGAATATACGTAAGACTGTCAAGTGGTACAAACAAGTGATGGATATAGCAGTGTACAATGCTTTGGTAGTTTACAAATCACTGGGAAACAACTTGTCTCTCCTGGAGTTTAGAATCAGTGTCATCCGTACCCTGATTGAAGATTACCACACCCAGCGCCCAAAATCCACCGGAGGTCGGCCTTCCTTGGAAAACCCTTTTCGCCTCACAGAACGTCACTTCTCAACACTTATTCCCCAAACAGAAAAGTGTAACTTGTGCTCTGATAAATCCACGAGGAGGGAAAGCAGATATGAATGTGCTGATTGCAAAGTGGCTCTTTGTGTTGATCCCTGCTTCAAAACATTTCACATGAAAGTGGATTATTAAATTTGTCATGTATTTCAATACCCAAAAACGACATTTTGTGCATTATTGTTTTATTTTTTACATATAGTGTGGCCTGCTGATGATTATTTTATTTACTTTCACAAGTCACTGTACTAATCATTACAGTATATTTTATGTAACGTGTACATCATGTGTTGCAGAACATTTCTAAGAACAAGAGAGTATATTTCATCAATGTCTTTCCCCTTTTTGGTAACTCGTAATATTTTCACACGCAAGGGAAAGTTATTTTCTTGAATATAACTGTATATAATTTTAAAGTTTTACTACATTTTTTTGTACTTTTTCAGCTGTTAATGGAGGATGGACAGAATGGAGTATTGTGTCCAGTGTCCCTTGTTCTAAACACTGCGGTGGCGGAGAAGCAGAACGGGTTCGCACGTGCACTAATCCTGTTCCTCAGTTTGGAGGAGACAACTGTACAGGCCCAGAGACCAAGATAATTGACTGTAACACACACACTTGTGATGGTAAGATTTGGACGACCCGTTTTAATAATTCTAGAAAGCACCATTGGCGTTTAATGTTCCTGAAAAAAATTAATTATATTCAACACTTTGATAAATTTCCTTTTCTTATGAAGCTGTTTAATTTTACATAAATGAGCACGTGTTTTATAGTTGAGCAAAGAGGGTTTGAACAATTACTGGTTCGTAGTGGTTTGATAATATATTTATGATGTCTACAAAGATGGTTGAGTTGTGTGATGCTCAACAGCTTTATGAGGTATCACAAATATTTTACTTGTTTTTACGGAATTTCCTTAATTAGAAGAGATGATGATTGTTGATATTTGTAAAAAATGTATTATAAAACCAGAAAAAGAAACGATTACGTAATTTGCTTAAAACCAGCTTGAATGGGATATGGTTAGGAACCAGATGATCTTGAAATGTTTCAATTCTTCTCAGCTAGATGTCATCCAATTAAAGTACCACGAATTTCAATGCGGAAGTTGTTTTCTTTTTCGAATTATTTGCTACTCAGATGAAAATTGGTGCATGGTAAATCCTTAGATTTGCATAAACATTTCTGCGATAAACAATTTATTTTACATTGACACCTGACCATCTATCTATATGGTAGCCAGTGGTGATTGGAGTTCCTGCTTCGTTGTTGGCTTGAGCTTGTAAACCTTGTACTTAAGAAAATCATCACACATAAGAAGTCGAGACACTTTCATGGTAATTATGGTTTGGCCACATACTCTGAACTAGATATGTATTATTAGGATATGCTTTTTAAGGACGTCAAGAGTAGGTGTTAGTTTGTTTTCAGAAGATATGCCATTGTAGTTATAGAGTGTCCTAAATTTGAGTGCTTTCTAAACAATATGCAGCACATATAAATGTAGGCAAAATGTAATTTGAATAAACAGTCACATCATTATTTCTAGAAGGCAACTTTCTTGTTATAACAACAGGCTGTCTGCACTCTGTTCACCATCTGAAGATAACAGCAAGGCCTTTTTTACTGTGGTACGTTTTAAGTAAGGGTTTGAAACATATTGCCTTGAAAATTCCTAAATATTTTCCGCTATTATTTGCCCATTGAAGACATGAATAAAGCCCTCTGCGCATTTGATGTCGAAATTGGTTATGTCTGAGGAATACTTAATGTCATCAAGTTAGGTGTGTCTTCTAGTGGAAATTGTAATTGACTATGAGTAGGGAAACATCCGTGTCTGAGATTGTCTAACCATGAATCTTATTTTAGTTTTTCCCCGTATTTTGAATATGAAAGGAAAATAACTCATCCAAATTGATTTGCTCATAAAATTCTTCAACACTTGTTTTGCTGATGGTAAATATTTTAAACCATAATGGGCCGAACACATAGCATTTTATCTGTATGATATGGTGTAATAAAACGACTATGAACACTTTTTATGATTAAATTGGTCTATTTGTTTCTCCTAGCGCCACAGCCTTCTGTTAACCTGCATTAATGGTCCTATGGTGATTGCATTACGCTTTTTCATGAGAACAATGTGAATTGTCTGTGTCAAAGAAAACAAATACGTCTTTCTTTCTAGAAAAATACGGAACACATAACCTTTCAAACTATTTTGTATTTTCGTCAAACGCATTAGTGAAAGGCGTTTTAGATAATAGAAAACTTATGTATGAAACGCAGTGTTGGTGTAAGATAAGGAATCTCATGATCTAATACTAAGAGTTTTTTTCTGTGTTATCTTATCGGCGTAAAATACATCACTTACAGTTTATGAGTAACTCAATTTATGCTGTAATAATGTACTATGACCTACAAATAGATGGTTGGGGTTTAAAATAATGTTGCATCTCAAAAAAAAATCTTAATATGTTTAATCAATACAGAAACTGTTAGCTTTGCGCTGTTACGAAAAAGAAAAATACAGTTTTTCAAAACTTAATTTAGGATTATTAAGAACGAACTTGTTTTTATAATGTAACTAAGTATCTTTACATCTTAGGTGCATTGCAAGTGATAATGCTAAATTATATAATTTTAAGAATGTAAATAAAAACTGTGGGTGACTTGAAAGCTCAGATATTGGAAAACCAGTGCTCTTACTAGAAGCAATTTTGAAATCCAAAATGGTTGCTGCAAAGGCATCATAGAAAACTTCAACATCAGTACATCATGAGATTTCTGAAAATATGTAATTCGAAAATCTACGAAATATTTGAAAGAACATAAAATAATATAATCTTTCTAAATACAGGGTTACCTTTAAAATCACCTCGTTCCAGCTTTCTCTGCTGTATTTGTTTCAGTTCTTCTGTGGCCTATTTTCTTTAACTGTCCCATTTCTTTTTATCATCGCTATTAGCATTTATAAGGTGAATAGACAAAGTTTATTTTCTCTCTTAGGAGCATCCTCGATTCAGTTCTAGTTTGTTTATGTTCTTAACTATGCACTGCTAGAACACAATTACAGTGAGAGCATTTCATTAAGCTTTTCCGTGGGTTTGATGTATATAACAGAGAAAGATATCCAAATGTAACACTTCTTCTATTATCCTACATTTTGTGTAATATAACGTGATTATAGCTTACAGGCCATTTGTATAAATTCTTGCTTGTTGTTACAAATTGTATGAGAGACTCCTATATGATATACCATCACATTATTAGCTTACAATTATATTAGTCATTAAAGGTTACTATTAGATTTATTAAGTTTTTAAACATCACATTCTTAACATATTCCCTAACGAATTTCAAGAATTAGAAAAAATTATAACAACCACACTGTATTTATCATATCTGTTGCCGACGATGCATTTTGCTCAGCCCAGAGCTCTTCACGTCAGTTGGAATAAATAAATACATCACTGGTTAAAATACTATTTACATAAGCCATTTAATACAATAACAATTGATATAGTGTATACATCTTTTGCAAGTAGCGAAAACTTATCACACTTACATTTGTCATAAAACATTAGTATCAGACCGAGTGGATTTGTAAACTTTCTTTTTCTATTCCATAATTTAGTTTTATTAGAATCTGTTAATAATTTTTATTGCTCTATTTCATATTTTCGTTGTATTTTATTTTCGTGACCATCTCATTAGTATCGTTTATACGTTGAGACTGGTTTCAAAGTTAAATTTTACATTTTATTTCCTACAGCACATTTTTAAACTGACAATGTGTACTTAAAGAAAGCATGGCTTTAGGCCAACTTAGGCCTCAGGTGTTTATAAATGCAGCTCATAGTATGTTTCGAGAAGTTATTGCACGCACTTTGATTATTTTTAAATCTGTTATTAACATTTATACTATTCATGGAGCAAATGTTTTATTCGTAGAACTTTACATTTCTGTACGGATGAAAAATATTTCTTTCTGTATTATATGTACCATTCCACTACCACTGTATAACTAATTAACTCTATAAATAAACAATAACGGGTTTAGCCATTTATCTCAGACATCATCCTAAGTTTCACTATCGGAACTGGGCTTTTGTTGGTCACTAACAGGTGATAAGGTGTGTTAGTTAAAATATAGCGTATACTGGTGTGAGGTTTTTCTTCACACTGGATATTAGTGAAATATTATGAAGTAAAACACAAGTGTTTCATGAGCCTATTAAGTAAATTTATATTTCGTTCTTTCCTCATAGCTAGTTTCATTAACGTTATTGGGTATACTGTCTGATATACACGTGTCTATTTTATACTCATGATACTTTAGGCTTAAGACGAATAGTTTGTATTGTAGTCTGATGTATGTATTTAAGATGAATCTTAATCTTTTAAGCTGGACGGGCCTCATGAGATTACAGCCAAAAATATTTGTACAACAAGAGCGTTCCACCGCTTGTTGTTGCATTTTGATAATTAAAGAGTTTTGGTTTGTGACATTGAATATTCCAAATTCGATATGAATTTAAAATTAGGTACAATATTTACCATGTTAAAGCATAGTTCTTGTCTATGTGTTTAAATTGAATTGATCAAAAGTTATCAATAAATACTCTGTTTTACTAGCTATTGGATTATTTTTGTATGCAAGTAAACCCTCTTTTCGATTGTGTTTCTGTCTTGTATAATTTATTTTGAACTCATGGCTGTGTTATAAAGCCGTTTTCATTTACTTTTACTTTATATCTGACTTACAACCGAATCAGATAAAAACATGAGTAAACAGATCTAGCACAGATCTACAAGGGTGCCAAGAGATATTAACAATAGTTTGAAAACAGAAATCATTATGAAATAATATACCACTGTTGATTTTTAATCAAAACATTTAGATGAAGTATCGAACGCGTTTGAATATTGGTCTGTTTTGTTTTGTGTTTTCAATCGAGAACACAAAAAAAAGTGTGGGAATAATTTTTAAAAGGAACTCACTGAGAACGTAAACTAAATGATTAACAAAACGACCAGAGAAAGAATGGAAAATAAGACTCAGCATATGAAGAGAAATGAAATAGTTACATTTAGTCACAATAATTTATTAAAATAAATGAAAATTTTATAATATTGATAGTGCTATAACAAAGTATGGGTATTTTGAAAACTGTGACACAGATTAGATGTATTAGAGTCTATATTAATGCTAACTGTGACTCATCAGAAAGATTTTTTTTTTTCAATTTATAAGTGTATCAAGTGTATTAAAGTGTCAAAAAAGTAGTTTGGTTCTTGATTGTAAAAAAAATTGTAATATTTTAGGTTTTATTATTTTAATACCAAACTATAAATGCATTTCTAATATCAACTAGGCTAAGCAGAAATGTATTAGTGAA
This sequence comes from Carcinoscorpius rotundicauda, assembly GCA_011833715.1. NCBI lineage: Eukaryota > Metazoa > Arthropoda > Merostomata > Xiphosura > Limulidae > Carcinoscorpius > Carcinoscorpius rotundicauda. The sequence continues at coordinate 7,101,493 of CM022394.1, read as the reverse complement.
TGGGATAATTTATAAGTTAATAACTTGTAAATGAAAATAAAATTATTAATATATATATATATAAACATTTATTGTAACTATTATGTAAATTAATTGCTTAATTAAGAAGAAGAATATTAAATGACTAACAAAAATATGTTTAGAATAAATTGTACAAGGTAAATAACACCTAACTTAAAATTATGAAACACAAAGAATAAATCATTGAATCATAAAATGCTCATACTTCATTATATATCGTTAATGTCTTTGCTGATATGTTATATTTCCATAATAAATATTAAAACAAATATATATATATTTTATCAGAGGAGATATTATCTTCGAATTGGTTGGAGTGGAGTGAGTGTTCAGAGCAGTGTACTGTGGGGTTGAGAACCAGAGTGCGAGAGTGCTACAACGAGACAGCAAATGATGGTTTTAGTTGTGTTAACCGTCCCGACTTGGCTAAGGAGACGCAAAACTGTACTGCTTGGAGTCTGAAGAAATCATTCAACTACACTGGATGTCCAAGTAATTCATAAATTATCACCCATTTTTATTTTAACATTCCGACTGTTTGTTTTTTAATTTAAGCACATAGCTACACAATGGGCTATCTCTGCGCTTCCCATCATGGGTATCGAAACCCGATTTTTAGCATTTTAAGCCTGCAGACATAACACTATGACTCTGGGTTATATTCTTAATGAGTTAAGATTTAATCGCATTAGTAATACAAATTATTTCAGGCATACACTGTTTTCTCCTAACAAGCTTATCAAATTATTTATTTTACTACAAATAATCTTACGTTTACCATGATGCTTGACTAATGATATAATTTTTTTATTTATCTAAAATTTAGCATAATTTATTTTTGCAAGTTTGTATTCGCACTATAAATGTTACTTACATATTTACACATTTCAAAGTGTTAATATCTTAAATTTTAAATTCTTTTCTTCATGCCCCCCAGTGGCTCAGCGGAGTATGTCTGCGGACTTAGAACGCTAAAAACCGCGTTTTGATACCCGTGGTGGGCAGAGCACAGATAGCCCATTGTGTAGCTTTGTGCTTAATTCAAAACAACAACAACTTTTATACCACACAAAGGATTTTGTAATTTAGGGATAGGTGTTATTAACATCTTCCCTTGTCTACACGATGTTGATTGAGGTGGTATCAACACATTTTCCGTCTTGGTCTGTATGGTTCAAATAGACTTGTTATTAATATATGTTCTTCCATCGTATAATGATTTAAGTAGATATAGCTTCAACTCATTCTTTTCCATTGTATACATAATTTGTTGGAGAGCATTAATAACAATTCAAATAAAAAGGGGTTGCATCACATTTTTAAGTTAATTCTTCTGTTTCTGATCTAAATCGTTTGATACGCTTTCATTACTAGGTATACCATGTAAGTTTAGCACTAACACATACTGTTCCTCCTTGCAACTATTGTCTACTTCTTCTAATGAACCTTTTGAACGGAAGAGATACACCATACCTCATACCGTTTAAACTAGTTGAAACGGTACTTACTGTGAGGGCCTTCAAATTCAATGACTAATTATACCAGCAATCCGTTGATGTTGACGTTAATTGAAAACAAAAACAAATCTATTCCACCTTTTTTTTTCATTCACTGTAATGAGAACATTTTAAGTATTGTTTCCTATGCAAGCGTTCAAATCGAGTAATTTATCAGTTTTATTCTATATTCACATCCAGCTCTCTCAAACGTATTTACGATCTACCAACAGATATGTTTCCATTCTTGACACAAACATAGACGTCATCATACTTCAATACAAAGGCACTGAGTAAACTGTGTATAGGCAAGAACAGTAATGAGTGAAATGCAATACGTTTTTGTTTTGTTTTTAAACAAGCTATACGGTAGTTAGAAAAAAATAACATTTCTAAAGCACAATTTCTAAGTCATTTGTCCTCTGACGACCAGGTATTAAATAATAAAGCTACTAACATGGCAGCAAAGATACTACAATGACGTAGTGAAAAATAAACAAAAAGTCGTATTTTATACAACGAAACTTTATTAAATAAAATACTAAACAAAAATATAATTTTCCTTTACTTGCAAGGGATCCCAATCCTCTTGGAATATTCAGTAAACTCAGTTTGCTTTTCTTTTGGACACAGAGGAGCCCTAAGGAACATTTAGCCCTCTGTAAGCTATATCAAAAAAAAATTTTGACAAAGCTAATGTAATTCATTCCAGAAGTTATGAATGTTCATAACACGTGTCTATACATTAATAATGATACTGCTATTGTAGTTGGTTCCTACTACACTTTCAGTTTCAGAAGACAAATGCTCCCCGCTAGTACAGCGGTATATCTCCGGATTTATAACGCTAAAATCAGGGGTTCGATTTCCCTTGGTGGGCTGAGCAGATAGCCCGCTGTGGCTTTGCTACAAGAAAAAACAAACAGAAGACAAAACACATGTACTTCAGAATACATTATTTACTGCAGGTTATTTAAAGCAACAGATGTAGTTAACAATATTTTTGAGAAACAGCACGTAAGCTAGATGACTGATTTCCGTGAACATTTAAGATCAGTACTTGAATGTACTAATGACCTCCCAGTATCTGGATATTTTAATTCTCACCACCATCACAGTTTTAAAAGAGTTTGTCACCAACCGTGCTCAGTGTAACAAAATTGAATGTGAAATCTTCAAACATCATCTTCCAGTTAGTCACAAAAATGCACTAATGATGTAAATAGAAAATTTATTTTTCAGTTGTTGTTGTTTTGAATTAAGCATAAAGCTACACAATGGGCTATCTGTGCTCTGTCCACCACGGGTATCGAAACCCGGATTTTAGAGTGCAAGTCCGCTGACATACCGCTGAGCCACTGGGGGACCTTATTTGTCAGTAAATTTAGCCTTATGTTCAAAATTGCCAAATGCATTAACTTGCACTTTGCTTTGCGTGCTATTTATCAAGTTTTAATTGTTTATTAATATTGTTTCTTTTTTATTATTTCACAGTTTCACTTTTAATCATATGTACCCATATGATTATAAGATTCTTTATAAAACGATATACAGATGAATCAATCACACGCACCATAACATGTCAGTGGTTTGTAGTTTGACTTTTTCCGTTCCTACTGTGGAACATTATTTTCTTCTGGAAGTTTTTTATATGCAAAAACGGCTCGTTTGGGTTCAGAAAATATTTTAAATATTTAAATTTTATATGCAAAAACGAGCCGTTTTTGCATATAAAATTCTCAACAAGTGGGTTTCTCGACATCACTGACTGTTTCTTCTGGAAGACTTACATAAATATATATATATATATATACAGTAGTGTAAATGACTATGGAAATATTAAACGAACTGATCATAAAATGGAAATAAACTATCATGTAATGTTGTTCCCTGAAAACAAACTGCATTACAATACAGTCATGTGTTGGTAGGCTATACTGTGATTGTTGTCATGAAAACAAACTGCATTACAATACAGTCATGTGTTGGTAGGCTACACTGTTATTGTTGTTCCCTAAAAACGAACTGCATTACAATACATTCATGTGTTGGTAGGCTACACTGTGATTGTTGTTCCCTAAAAACGAACTGCATTACAATACAGTCATGTGTTGGTAGGCTATACTGTGATTGTTGTCATGAAAACAAACTGCATTACAATACAGTCATGTGTTGGTAGGCTATACTGTGATTGTTGTCATGAAAACAATAAAAAATACCCAACCACTGTAATGCCTATAAAAATACAGTGACTCACAGGACAGAAATACCCTACGAAAAAACACGTAGAACCCAAAGTTTAGCCTAAGGCGAATGTTTAAGTTTCATTAGGGACTAAATCGAAGCTTTAAATATGTGCGTGAAGCTCGTGCTGTTAGGTATAAAAACAGTCGCGATGGAGATCCCAAATTCTTCAAAAGTTCAAAAGATCTTCAAATTCTTCGGTAGTTCACAGCATGCTGTTCTCGTGATATATAACAACCCAGTTAGGATCTTACTAATGACCTGACTGTACATCAAATGTTCATGTTTGTTCCAGGTATGTAAGATATATATTAGCACAAACTGGATGAGTACTTACTCAAAATCACTGATTCAGAAAAAAATAATCAAACAAAAAGAGTAAACTGAATAAAAATCTTAAAATACTGAGATGAGTAAAAATAGTGTTGGGTGCTTTTTACAGACGAATCCAAGTTCGAATTGTTTAAAATCTATAAATGATAGTTTATTGACAGCATTGCAGCAAATATAAAACATCTTTACTGGATCATTATTTCCACTTGGGCTACACTTAGCCAATGATGTTAGAGACTTACATGAAATTAACGATACTTTGACCGCTGAAAGATACAGCTGATTTTTATCCATCATAGCGGTTTGGTTTTGAAATTTCGCGCAAAGCTACACAAGGGTTATCTACTTTATCAGTGTAAGAATAGAGGGAAGACAGCTAGTCATCGAACCCGCGACTCTAATATTACAAGTCGAGTGCCTTAACCATCTGGCCATGTCGGACCTGAATGTTCATTTCTTTCTTGGAACCATTTTCATATGAAATTATATTAGTTTGAAAATTATAGAAATTTGATGCTATAAAAAAAACAACATTAAAAAAGCCTCGTTAGGTTTAGGTTTAACTAACAGAAAAATATTTTGATCCCTCAAATCATTATTTATTGAATATTATAGCTACATTTATCATACAAAATGTATATATATTTCCATATACATATATGAAAATAGCTCATAATTTATTGAAAAGAAGCTGTATTTACCAGATACAAATTGTTATTTTCAAGAGATTTAAATTAGTTAAAACATACAAAAACAGGATTGTTGATGATTGGAAAAGGGTATTACGGGCGAATGAGTAGAAGTTTGAAATATTTGGATCAAAGCATCGGGTAGGAAGTGCAGTGGTTTGGCTTTTTTTTGCTGAAGTGACAGGATATATTTGCAAAACTGATGGAATAATGGTTTGTTTGTTTGTTTGTTTGAAATTTTGCACAAAGCTACTCGAGGGCTATCTGTGCTAGCCGTCCCTAATCTAGCAGTGTAAGACTAGAGGGAAGGCAGCTAGTCATCACCACCCACCACCAACTCTTGGGCTACTCTTTTACCAACGAAAAGTGGGATTGACTGTCACATTATAACGCCCCCACGGCTGGGAGAGCGAGCATGTTTTGGCGCGACTCGGGCGCGAACCCGTGTCCCTCAGATTACGAAGCGCACGCCATAACGCGCTAGGCCATGCCAGGCCTGGAATAATGGATCAGTACAAGTACCATCAGATACTTATTTGTATTATTGGTAAAGGATTTGAATACTTAGTGTATAGTGAGCTCAAACGCTCACACAACCTTTGCAGGAATTATTTAGTTAGGAAAGAAGTTGCCGGAGTCATTAAAATGATCCAATGGCACCCACAGAGCCCCGATCTGAACCCAGCTGAAAACTTGTTTGTTTGATTTTGAATTTCGCGCAAAGCTACAGGAGGTCTTACTGCACTACTGTCTTTAATTTAGTATTGTAAGACTAGAGAAAAAACAGCAAGTCATTTCCACTATTTTACCAACAAACAGTGAGATTGGTCGTAAAATTATAACCTATCCACAGCTGAAAGGCCGAGCATGTTTGGTGTGACAGGGATTCGAACCCGCGATTTTCAGATTACGAATCGAACACCCCCCACCCACAACCTCCTCCTCTTATTTTATCATGAGTGCAGAGATTCTTCTTCCAGTAAAATACAGGGTCCAAGTATGTATGATGTGGTGTAATGATATCTGGTATATCAAGTATGTGTGATGTGGCGTAATGATATCTGGTATATCAAGTATGTGTGATGTGGTGTAATGATATCTGGTGTATCAAGTATGTCTGATGTTGTGTAATGATATCTGGTATATCAAGTGTGTATGATGTAGTGTAATGATATCTGGTATATCAAGTATGTGTGATGTGGTGTAATGATATCTGGTATATCAAGTATGTGTGATGTGGCGTAATGATATCTGGTATATCAAGTATGTGTGATGTGGTGTAATGATAACTGGTATATCAAGTATGTCTGATGTTGTGTAATGATATCTGGTATATCAAGTGTGTATGATGTAGTGTAATGATATCTGGTATATCAAGTATGTGTGATGTGGTGTAATGATATCTGGTATATCAAGTATGTATGATGTGGTGTAATGATATCTAGTATATCAAGTATGTATGATGTAGTGTAATGATATCTGGTATATCAAGTATGTGTGATGTGGCGTAATGATATCTGGTGTATCAAGTATGTATGATGTAGTGTAATGATATCTGGTATATCAAGTATGTATGATGTGGTGTAATGATATCTGGTATATCAAGTATGTGTGATGTGGTGTAATGATATCTGGTAAAAATAGGGTGAAGAAACACTGACCCATGGCTTGGCTTGTCTAAAGTGCTGATATTAATATTATTAAGGTTATATGAAAAACCGAAAAGACTAAGCAGCAGCTAAATACTTGTGTCCGTTGTTGGAGTGATAAATAACATTTAGAGCAGAATTTTACCTTCATGTGCTAATAACCTTTTGAATGCATAAAAGAAAGGTTTAATTCTCTGTTTAAAGCACTGTCCAACTTATATTCGTATTTTATTTAATAGTATATTATAATAATGAAAATTTGAACATTTACTCGTTGTTTATTATTCCTATATTTCTTTCATTTGTATGTTTCCATGATTGTTTCTACTACTGTATATACTGTACGTGTTGTACTTGGATATTTCCTGTTAAGGAGAATACAGCTACACTGATAAACCACTATAATATAACCAGAAATTCTAAGATGCGATGAAATGAAATGTTGTGGAAAAAAAGCAAAGAAGACAAGCAAGTTTGATGAACACAATTAAACTATACCTATTTAATCCTTTCTACATAGTTACATTATTAGAAGGATTTGAAAACTAAAATCTTTAATACGTACTTTACTGGTTGGCTATACATGACGATAAGGATCACACATGTCGTGACCTTGTTGGGTGATATTTAAGAAGTCTTAAATAATGTTGCTAGTTGGTAGGCTTATTGAAAATTCAAAATATCCAGCTATTAAAATTGGAGATTTATTTCACGACTGATCACTCAATAAAATATTGAGATAAAAGTTCAAGATAACTGCTGTTTGTATAAATTACCCATGTGACTCAAAAACTATATTTCTTAGTGCATTCTTGTGGTGTCTATCATATTCAAACTCCTTACCCTCTTTTGTATGTTGAAGTTTAATATTCATTCCAAGAAAATAAATTTATAGAGCAGACACATCATACAGGCGATATGTTTTAACTTTTTCATTTCTTTATTTTTTACACAATTTCTTTGCTAATCTAGTAAATTTATAAGATGTTTTTATCTGGCAATAATGAACATTATTCTAAATACGAATCTCTGAAATCCAAATTTTCTTTCACTATTCCTTTATTTTAACGACTATATTTCCATCAACTAATATAGAATGCTTTCGGACATTGTTTTTAATTTCACCCAAGATTAATATCTAGTTTGAAAGGATCAAAAATATTTAAAACTCGTCTCTTCAACCAACGACCTTCTGCATTTCAGCATTTCTCTGAAATCTTCATAAGATAAGACACTAGCCCCTTATTTTACAATAAATTTAGTTTGAAATGACTTCCAGTTCCGTGTATACGTTAACATCAATACAGTAAAAAGATTGTATTAGTACACTTTGAGAAATCGAAGGCTTTCACTTTGCTTTCAAAATTGTTGTCAAAAGAGCATTCCTACGAATGAATGTTTGTAGAATAACATAAGCAGCGTTGAAAAGAATAATTTCGTTGCATTTCATCTGTTACACCTGCACACATATTTAATTGTTTTGAACTTCAAGTACTTCACATTACTCTTGTTTTGAACTTCAAGTACTTCACATTACTACAGGTGGATATTTAAATTAATGTCAATACTCTGCCATTTATTAATATTTCGAAATGTTGATGTTATTATATTGTTCTTCTACTTCAAATGTATGTGTTTATTTTTTATTATAAATATTAGAATGTATAAAATAAAATAATGTATCGCGGAAAATTAAAACGCAGAACTTAATTAATTATTGAAGTCTTCAAAATTGTGCACAAAATGACATAAAAGTATATATAACATCTGAATCTATCCTATCATAATTCAAGGTGTATCACGAGGCTTAAAGTTGATTAATTTTTGCAAGTGTATAAGAGCATTTGATCAAGATTTCGCTTTGACAGAGAAAGAAAATTTGATTATTGTTATAATACTCCAATATGGATGTTCAACAAGTGCAAGTTATTAGACTAATTTTACTTAACAAGATATGTCGTGCCAGCTTTAACCTTTATTTATTAAATGTTATAATGGTTTGTCTTCCAGGTCCTTGTGATCAAAATTCCGATCTCTACACATCACCACCATTAAATATTAAACACTGTCCAAACAGAGCAAAATGTGATGACACAAGCGATGCAACGGGTCCAAGTCGAACCTGCACCTGCGTGATGGGCTATTTGTTAGACAAAGATGACTGGGCGTGTCTTCGTAAGTTTTCAAATGTATAACTCTTGTATAACTACTTGTGCTTATGTGTGTTTAAAAACTACACAATTGGCTATCTGCGCTCTGCCCACTATGGGTATTGAAACCTTTTTTCGAAGATTGTGAGTTTGCACTGTGCCACTGGTGGAGTTAAAATATAATGTTTTTTTTTAATTTCATATGCCTACCAATTGAAAGTAATTTATCATAAAAAGCACAGTTTTCTTTTACAGGTCTCCTTCTACATGGCATTACATAATAAGTTTCAGGATAAAACTCCCTTGAAATTTTTAACAATTTATCTTTAATTAATGTGAAACAGGTTTGTTAGAAAATAGAAACTATAAAAAGTATTTACAACAATGAAACACAATAAACTACCTAACCATATGTGTACTAACATGTTATTTTTGAAAGTGATTAATCGCAAGTTTGTTTACGTTAACTGTTTACATTTTGTAGCTCAATAGGCACGAATTGGTGATTGTTATGTTATTGTGCCATTTTACTAGAACCTTCCGAGTTTGTCGCGTTGTTTTAATTAAGTATTGCTGCATCGTAATATCTAGTAGTGTGTGGATATTATTTACCCTCATCAATGTATAAATACATGCCAATGACATAATTTCATATGATTAGATTTAAACTGCATGAGTGTGAGTTTAACTATTAAGTGTGTATAGTTGTCATTTTTAAACTGAAATTATCACAGCTTGTATCACAATAACAGAAAAGAGAAGACATTTCATTATCAGTTGTCTTCTAAAGTAATTGAACTAGCATGTGTGGACTTTGATGGAAAAAGAGACGATTATTCAAAGTTTGGATACGGCTGTCGTAACTATGAATGTACGTTCATATATATGTTTGATTAATTTTAATATATTATTTTGAAAAGGTGTACTGCAAGGCAATTGTTTATTGTTGAAATTTACCGTCAACAAGTCACAGACACCTACTGTAAAGAATCCAACCAATAGATAAAACCTGACTGTTGCAGGCCAGCCGAAATCTACAGTGGTAAACGGTCGTAGAAATAGACGTAAACGACAGTAAAAAATAGGCCTATATGCACACAAATCTGTAGTGGTGTTAAAAATATTGTAGAGTACACAACCACACTATATAACCATGTTAACTGACTTTGGTAGGTGGACAGAGAGGTAAAAGAGGCTTGGATTTAAAGATGGCAATCTACGAAAATTTGTTAAACAAGAAGACCTATAATGAAGTGACATCAAAAGAAAAGGCAAAGAAGGAAAGAAGAAATAATAAGAGAAAAACTGAGAAAGAAGGAAGAGAGGAGAGGCTAAAAACAGACAAAATAAGAGCAAAAACTGGGAGAAAAGAAAAGAAGAGGCTGAAAATAAAGAGGAAGAGCACAAATTGAGACAATCAAACTCATCCAATGGAAATTTTGAGGATCAAAGAATGACAATAGGATGGAAACCAACTGACTCTGACTGATAAATTTTCAGCACAAAGACAATATGGATTATATTCTGGAGAACTATTAAAGATTAATTTAAAGTCAGAGCAAGGAAATGCAACTGGGCAGTCTGTTTCAGCCCTCTTCTTACAAGAAAAAGCCTATAAGTGTATTTGTGTATGATGTAGAAGATGTCATGGATTATGACAAGTTAAAGCACTTTTTAAAACTTACTGAATAAGGTTTATAATGCAAGCTTAAAGAAGTCTAACCTGATACTGGAGAAGCTGCATTTCAATTTGTGGTACATTGACAGTGAAACTTCAGAAGCGGAACAGACGTGACCAAGTATGAAGGTAGTTTTGGAGGACTGGCAGACTTACTGATACGTGGACACTTCATGATCACGTATTTACATACGACTATTTCCAAAAGAAAAAGCACCAAAAGACATGGACAAGGTAATTAAGTTGGCAGAGCAGCATATGAAAGAAAAGGGACAGAGTTCAACTGGCAGATCCAAGTCAATATCAAAACCAGAAGCATGATGACACCAAAAGTGAGAAAATGGATGAGATGCTACGCTTATTATAAAATGTAGCACACTGAGAGTGAGTTGAAGTATGACGCTAATAACCAACAGCAGAAATATCAATATATAACTTTGCTCCTCCACATAGTGTTCTCTCTACCCATATTAGCTGTTTTTACATATATAATATATAACAATTGTAGCTACCTCAAAAGATGGTACTGGTAAGAAACAAGAAAAGATTGACTTTTTCCATGGTGCGGTTGCCAGAAAAATAAAATGAAGATAACTCATTATATTCACAATAATAAGGAAGTACTATCAACAATATTACCAAATGCATGATTTACGGTCAGTAATAATTGTAATTACAGCGTGTGACAAACACTGAAAGATTTCAACAAACCACAGCATAACAGCTATGTTAGAGTCAAGAAATTGAAAGTATCATCAGACACAGGAACAGCATCTGATGGCCTAGTATCTGATGACTAGATGAAGGGTCAGTGAAAAAGTTTCCCATAGTAAGAATAAAGATTGTCACTCCATACTATATGGAAGACCTTAAGGCTACGTGTATGAAACTATGGAGCTATCTACAACTTTGGGATTGACAATATACTTTGCTTCAGAAGTCTGTAGGAACCAAAATGATGAAGTATTCACAGTCACCAGAAGATATCAAGAAAATAATTGCAAACAGTACATCATACCTTTGCTAGTATCAGAAGGTAACATTTCGAATGTAGGCCAGCAAAACCTGAACAAAGCAAAGAAGAAAGACTCTTCGCTACAGAAACTTTGGGATAGTACCTGGAATAAATTTGAGTACAAGAAAAAGGAAAAGGGAACTTACAGGAAAGAGTGCCAGAAGGGTATGCTGTGTCAAATCTATCAAGACAGCTTCACTGGGAAAGTTAAACAGATTATAGTCCTAACAGAATACCAATTTCAAGTGATGAAGATGTTTCACAAGTCAAATGTGGAAGAAAACCTAAAAGTGAAGAAGATGGCAGACAGAATCACCACCAAACTTTATTATCCGTGGATCATGTTTGTAACCAAATTATGCAGGCAATATGACATCTGCCAAAGGTCAATATCTAGGTAAAAGGTAGCCAAGGTGCCACTGAATGCGATGCTATTCAGCAGAGTAACTATGAACTTGGTTGAACTACTAGCACTTTTATCTGTCAAGGGCAGCCAGTATGTGGTGACCGTAGTTGACTATGTGGCATGTTAAGTCAGAGCACTATCAAAGCCAGAGATAGATAAAGCAGCACAAGCCTTCCTGGAAGTGTTCTACAATGTATGTGATCCAAAAGAAATGTAATTTAACAGAGGGACCAAGATTACCTCAGAATGAATGCAAGAGGTGTGCAGCTCTTTATCACCACATATAACCTCAGATGTAACAGAGTTTGTTAGAGAGTCAATGAAGTCTTAAAAACACACTGCAGATTATTTGAAGAAGATATCACGTAACTGAAACAGGTATATCCCATAAACAAGTTCAGGGATTTGATATTTCGATTTACTTTATGGAAGAACAGCGCGAGGTCCAATGCAGTTATTGAAAGAACTGTGGATTAGAAAGGAAAAGTAAGACGAGAGCAACACATATTAGTACGTGCTAGATTACAGAAACTCACTGGAGAAGATCTATCAACCGTCTTAAGAATATCTTTACTTGGCTAAAGGCAGTAAGAAATACTTTTACTCCAAGAGAGTCAAGGACCGACATTTCAAAAGTAGAACCTCGGTAGCTTCATCCACCCCGAGCAATGCACTCTTTTGTGCCACATCATATAACTACGACAAATGGTAACATGCGCCTCCACCAACACGCCTTTTATTAAGTAGCACTCAAAGTATGGTGTCAAGTAATATCCTCTAGAAATATGTTCTCCAGGCCACTTTGAGGCACTATAACGTCATCTTCTCTACAGTCTCCCCCCTTGAGTCAGTGCAGTCAAAAACTACTTTTCTCCCTATGTTGTGAACGCTAGCTCTATTTGTTTAGATGTATGGGTAACCGTCTCTCTAGCTTGGAAGCGGTTTCACATTATGAAAAATAACGGTTTTAGACAATAACACTCATTTTTAATTGTTCAATTTTAACGTAGCTTTACACGGGATAAATATCTAAATATTTTTCCTTCAGGTCCAGCTGTAGCTCGTGAACAATCTGGCGCATTTGAAATTTTGTATTTTACTTTATTTTAAAACAGTAATTTCGTGTTTTCTTTTTATAGCCTAATATTACAAATTTCAATTATCATTTATTTTATGCAGGGCACAGTATTGTCCAAAAGTGCTAGGACAAGAAAATATGTGGTCATTATTTCCATTTTATGGACCAATTGTTCCATGCCATTACACAAAGTAAATTTCAATACTATGGTAATGTTTCTGCAATCCGTGTTGACAGTCCAATGAGCCAGGGTGAAAATATACTTATTATTCTTTAGAATTCCCATATGCTTGAACCAAAGTCATGTCATAAAGTTTCTGTCTGAATGAACACATTGATCATGTCTGGAGTAAGAAATAACTATCACTGTACTCCATGCAGTGTATAACTATATAGAAACAAGCCATGAAGGAGCTTACATATGATATTTGTACATGGTAGAAGAAATCAGTTTAATAGCACACCAAAAGTGTTTAATTCTTACATATATAAATTTTTGTTATGTCACAGCCAAAAATATATAGAAAATTATCAGTTGAACAGAGAGTTCGCATTGAAGTTTTGTATGAAGCTGGTTTTATTCTAAAAAAATACTGCAGACTTAGAATGTTCCACAAACACTGTCAAATGCAATCTAGATCGTGAGATTTAGACAGGTAATTTGCAAAATAAAAAAGGAAGAGGCAGAACACCAAAACTTAATGATACTGATGTTAAGTATCTTTGTTTATACATCCTTCGAGACATAAGGAGGACTGTCACAGATCTTAAGCATGTGATAAACTACCAGGTATGAAATAACAGAAAAAAAGAGTCCAGAATCTACAGTATGAAGAAGACTCAACGAGAGTATAATATTTTGTCATGTAGTAGTAAAAAAGTACTTTACTTCGATCTCTAAATGTCTTCAAGAGATTGAAGTTTGCTAAAACGTACAAAAACTGGACCGTTGACTGAGGTAAAAGGGTATTATGACAAAATCAAACTAAATATTAAATGACAAATACAGAAGTGTTAATGTGTTCGCATCAAACGAAAAATTTAAAGAAATAAATATGAATTTGTTGAACTGATCATTACAAAATTGGACATAGATTTAATGAAACTACTTAAATCAAACTAAACTACCAAATAATAAGAAACAAACTTAACCTGTTGAGTTGGTTTATTAAAGCTGGACCACTTAAGGCTTGCATGTAAAGCTGTTGAATTGGTCACTTTTAGTGAACCACAAACTAAATGGCTACATCAAGCTAAAGGAAAGTGAGTTGATAAATCACTGTAGGAGAAGTTGCTTATTTTAATCTTAAAATAATAATTATATTTGAGATTCAAAGTATTATGAATCTTTCCAGTAAGTTATGATTAATCGAATGTTCTTTTCCCTATTTTTCTTCGAGTAGTTTAGTCATAACAGCAAGATATAAACCACTTTCTTTCTATATCAAGTCTAATTACCATGTTTGATATTTGTATTACTACATAAAGTCGTGTGAAAAAGTTAGGACACCCTATGAAAGACTGTATTTTTGTAACATTTTTGGATATATAGATATTTAATCTCAATTTTAACAATACTGAGAGATTATAGGAATATAACTAAATAATTAAAACTGAAGAAAAGACTTTTCAAGATCTTCTTTAAATGTAATTCTACAAAAGTGTATATTCTAACTGAGGAAAAGGTTAGGACGCCCTACCCCCTAATAGTTAGTGTTACCACCTTTGGCTGAAATAACTGCAGTGAGACGCTTCTTGTAGCTGTCTACCAGTCTCTGACATCGGTCTGAAGAAAGTTTGTCCCACTCCTCAATGCAGAATTCTTTCAACTGTGAGATGTTTGAGGGGTTTCTTGTATGTACAGCCCGTTTGAAGTCACCCCACAGCATCTCAATGGGATTAAGATCTGGACTTTGACTGAGCCATTCCAGGACTCTCCATTTCTTAGTTTTCAGGCAGTCCTTGGTGGATTTACTGGTATGTTTTGGGTTATTGTCGTGTTGGAGGGTCCAGTTCTGCTTCAGCTTTGATTTTCGTACAGATGGTCTCGCATGATCCTCAAGCACCCTCTGACACACAACAGAATTCATGGTGGATTGTATGATTGTAAGCTGTCCAGGTTCTGCTTCAGCAAAGCAGCCCCAAACCATGACACTTCCACCTCCATGCTTCACAGTTGGTATGAGGTTCTTTTCCTGGAATGCTGTATTTGGTTTACGCCAAACATGTCCTCTGTTCTGGTGTCCAAATAATTCAATTTTGGACTCATTCTGTCTAAAGAACATTATTCTAGAAATCCTGGTCTTTGTCTACATTCTCTCTGGCAAACTTCAGTCTGGCCTTGATGTTTCTCTTTGAAAGCAAAGGTTTCCTCCTTGCACACCTCCCATTCAATTTAAACTTGTACTTTTCTGATTGTTGAGGCATGCACTTTCACATCAACAGTAGCTAGAGCCTGCTGTAGGTCCCGTGATGATATTCTAGGGTATTTGGAGACCTCTTTTAGCATCTTGCGGTCTGTTATCGGGGTGAACTTGCTTGAATGATCAAACTTGGGCATGTTGGCAGTTGTTTTGAAGTTCCTCCACTTGTTTACTGTTTTCCGAACAGTGGAATCGCTGATTTTAAAATATTTTGGTGTTTTTTTACAATACCTCACTAGACTCATAAGCTGCTACAATTTTCTTTCTGAAGGTCTCAAACAGCTCTTTTGCTCTCACCATGGTGCTCACTCTCACTTCAACAGTCAGGAGCACACCAAACTAAATGTCTGATGTTTAAATAGGGCAAGTCTCATTCAAAATGCTGAGTGACGACTTTCTAATCATGTGCACCTGGTGTGATACACCTGAGTGTGAGTTGAGCCTATTTAAGTAGGAATAAATGTGGGAGCGTCCTTACTTTTTCCTCAGTTAGAATATGCATTTTTGTAGAATTACATTTACAGAAGATCTTGAAAAGTCTTTTCTCCAGTTTTAATTGTTTAGTTATATTCCCATAATCTCTCAGTGTTGTTGAAATTGAGATTAAACATCTATATATCCAAAAAATGTTACAAAAATACACAGGCTTTCATAGGGTGTCCTAACATTTTCACATGACTGCATATGTGTGTGTGTTTGTTTTTCGAACAAGTGAGGCAAAACAAGTGAACAATCAATTATATGTTAAGGTCTAGAATGTGAATTCCAGAACTCACAATGTTCAATTGAGTTTTTATTATTTTGTAAGTTTTAAGACGTAACTTAAAATTAATTATTTTTAGCTCGACCTCCACCTTCATCCACACCAAGACCAACCCCAACAATGTCTCCTGTGAGTATACGTCTCTTTTGTTTCAACTGACCAGTTACAAATACAGGTGTAAAGGTTACCCACTGACTTAATAAATACAAAATGATGAAAATAATGTTCGTTCTTTTGAAAAAATATAAATTTTACTGTTTATGTTGTCATAATACTCTTTTTAGAAAAAAAGCTTTTCACGTATTATGTGATTCACATTTCATCAGCGATGAAAGATAAACCTGCGAAAGTAAAAAAGTATTAGCACGAATATGAGAACTTTGTCTGTATGTTTTTAACGTAAAGAAATAGATAACTCAAAACACAATTACACTGAGACCGCATGTGGTATGAATGAGATATTACCGTTGTGACATGTTTCAATATAATATTGTGATTATTCTTTCTTATCAGTTTATATGAACTGTTATACATCGCTGTTATTCTCTATTGATACCACTGTTATTCTCTACTATACATCACTGTTACCTTCTGTTAGACACTACTGTTATTCTCTACTGTACGTCACTGTTACCTTCTGTTAGACACTACTGTTATTCTCTACTATACGTCACTGTGACCTTCTATTAGACACTACTGTTATTCTTTATTATACGTCACTGTTACCTTCTGTTAGACACTATTGTTATTCTCTACTATACGTCACTGTTACCTTCTGTTAGACACTACTGTTATTCTCTACTATACATCACTGTTACCTTCTATTAGACACTACTGTTATTCTTTACTATACGTCACTGTTACCTTCTATTAGACACTATTGTTATTCTCTACTATACGTCACTGTTACCTTCTGTTAGACACTACTGTTATTCTCTACTATACATCACTGTTACCCTCTGTTAGACACTACTGTTATTCTCTACTATACGTCACTGTTATCTTCTGTTAGACACTACTGTTATTCTTTACTATACGTCACTGTTACCTTGTGTTCTGTTATTCTTCTTTCTAGTTTAAACCATAAAGAAATATTTTCATTTTGTTTTAGTATGTAGTCAACTGATTCTATATAAAACATGTTAAATGATCATAGTCAATCGTTTAGGTTTATTATTTAAAGTTATTATTTTTAATTATTATAATATTTCTTCGTAGTTGCCTTGTATTATAAAACAGATAAAGATTAGAACTTCATGAAGGCTAAACAAATGGACAGGAAACATAAATTTCAGAACCAAGAAGGATTTCGTATTCCAGTAAAAACTTGGACGAGGAGAGTTGCTTAAACCTACACATTTACAAACACACACAAAATCCAGTTAGAAAAAACTCACGCTTAGCTGAGATGATAAAAAAAAGTCAAAGAATATCAGAGAAACCTAAATACTCATCAGTGATGCTTTTAGTGTGTTTAACTTTTTTGAGCTATGTCGTGAGTGGTAACATCCTGAGTTACTTACATTTATCATATAATGAAATACACAAGAGTTTTCTCTTTGTTTACTTATAGGTAGAAAAAACAGTGGCTGTAGTCTTGACTCGAACAGCTAGTACAATCTTACTCGTCATGACAGGTTTAACCATAGTCTTGTTTTTGTTGTTAAGGTAAGAACTGACTTTAAAATAGTGTATATATTCTTGACTCAAGTCGCAGGTACAGTCTTACCCATCATAAGAGGTTTAACCATGGTCTCATTAAGATAAGAATTGACTTTAAATCAGTGGCCATAGTATTGACTCGAACAGAGAATACAATCTTAACCATGCTTTTGTTCCTGTTGTTAAGGTAAGAACTATCTTTGATTGTGTTAATCAGCATTAAATCACTTAGTGAGACACTGCCATTTTATGCTATAAAAACGATATGGCTGAAGTTACCAAATACGTATGATGTATTAAATTGGGAAGTAGATATAAATTATGAAGATTCTCGAAGTTGGTTCAACACATTGAAATGTATTAAAGATGGGACTGCTAACTTTAATATAGAGAATGTTTTAATAGTGAACGATATTTTATCTTCATATAGATCATTCAAGGTAAATAATACCTTTGTTAACTAATACATGCGTGTTGATGGAACACGTAAAGACATTTTAGTTAATAAGTTAATAAGCTTTACTCAACATCCCCTTTGGTCAAGTTATAGTAACTTACCTTTTTAATTTTCATTCTTAATGACTTTTACTTTCATTGCATCTTTTTTTTCATTAAGAATTATTGTTTTTTTCCCCCATCTGGTCACAGTCAGTGAATGATGGGTCTAGTTATTGTCCCTTGTGGGTTTAAGCACTGATATCTGCTCTTGCTATCTAATTTTGTATTTCATGAGAGAAACTCACGAATAAAATTCATGTTAGTACAGAGGATAAGTGCACGAAAAGAACAGAGTTGTGTTTTTTGTAGCAGAAGTATGAAACTCGTTAACAATGTTCATCATGCCAAAGAATATAAATTTAGTAATGGTGCCATCCCAGATTTCCCCTGTAGTGGTTTAAGCGGCCATGTGTCGAAATAACGGCTTTTCTCTTAATAATATATCATATCTTGGAAAATGAGAGACCTAGAAACTTGATATTTGTGTATACGTATAGGTCTGTGGGGTTTTCGACTTCAGAACAAGGATTATTGATTGTGTCAGGCCACTATTCACCAATTTCAAAGATGGTGAACCATTATTATTTTATAAAATTAACATATTGCGTATTCTATTTTTGTGTATTGTATATTTTGTTTATTGTGTAATTCCTTAACCACCTTTCTCATAAATAGGAAATAAGCGTAGGACATTTCATTTTAGGGTGTTTTTGTTTTTTTTTTCAGAATAACGTGCCCTCCGAAACAGGGCTTGCTGATTCATTGACACAATCAGTTTCTGCAGTCAAACAAATTTTGATGAGAATAATATTGTAAAAACATTCGACACATTTATTTTTTTACAAATAAGCAAAGAAAGAAGTTAATAAACTCTGCGCTTTGTTCCACAAATATTTTCGGACAAGTTGGTAACAATGCCAATGCATGTTTTCTGAACTACTACAGTCCCTCTGGTACGTGGAGGTAAAACCAATACTGGGATCGTGACCTCCACTCCTAATAGAGCTTGACATACTGGTGTGCATATATATAAAAATATAGTGTTTATTGTTCATTACGAACTTGATAACGAAGGTCACAATACTCTGAATTCAGTTGAACACAGAGAACCATGTAAAACAAAATAACCTTTTTATTACAGAATAATGAAATAAACAATTTAGTAAATTTATTCTTGTTAATTATTGTTACAATAAAGTTTATTTTTAACGTATTTCCCTCACTTAACATAAGGTCTTTTATTGTTTTCCTAACAAATCATATTAAAAAAAACAGTTGTATTTTTTCATTTTAGCTATGTCAGCTACGTCCTTGTTAGTTTTCACACAAACTCTTTTAGTTCTTCTATATTTTAATGAAAAAGATGTTTCTTTTCTATTTGTTTGTTTTGAATTTCGCGCAAAGCTACACGAGGGCTATCTGCGCTAGTCATCCCTAATTTAGCAATGTAACACAAGAAGAAAGGCAGCTAGTCATCATCACCCACCGCCAACTACTCTTTTAATTACGAATAGTTGGATTGACCGTCACATTATTATGCCCCCACGGCTGAAAGGATGGTGTTACAGGGATTCGAATTCGCGACCCACAGATTGCGAGTCGAGCCCCATATCCACCTGACCATGCCAAGCGTGTTATTTTTCTTTAAAAATTTATATGACACAATTTTATTATAATCATTAGAATTTTGTAAAATTCGAACCTTGCTATTGTTTATTTTGTCATTAAATATGATATTATTTCACTTTGGTCCCTATCATGTACTGTAATAAACTTTAATACATTCAACCAACATTTTTAATAAAGTACGTTTCTCTTTTTTTTTTTTAGGATTTTCACTGTCGATCGTGTCATACAAATGAATATGGAGCTGGCTATATTTCTTGCTCATATCATGCTCATATTCCCATTTGATACGTGCACAACAAACAAGGTAGGTGGAAGGAACTTTCATCGTCACTGTTGTTTATGTGATTGAAGTTTAGATTATTAACAACCTCTGTTTCTACTCTTTACTTGAAATCCTTAATTTACTCAAAATGTAAAGGAATCTTGGATAAAACAAACCGCAAATGGTCACTAAAATTATAGTGTGAAGTAACTCATATTTTATTGCAACTGTAAAGCAACATCTTATAAGAAAAACAAAATGTTAAACTAATTTGAACTTGTTTATGAAGCTTCACCAAAACTTTTTTAGAAATTAAAGATATTAATAGAAACAAAACGCTTACATTGAAGTTTAAATATCTTCGTCGTAATGCTTGTTTGTTTGTTTGTTTTGGAATTTCGCACAAAGCTACTCGAGGGCTATCTGTGCTAGCCGTCCCTAATTTAGCAGTGTAAGACTAGAGGGAAGGCAGCTAGTCATCACCACCCACCGCCAACTCTTGGGCTACTCTTTTACCAACGAATAGTGGGATTGACCGTAACATTATACGCCCCCACGGCTGGGAGGGCGAGCATGTTTAGCGCGACTCGGGCGCGCACCCGCGACCCTCGGATTACGAAGCGCACGCCTTAACGCGCTCGGCCATGCCAGGCGTCGTAATGCAATCGTGTCATCATGAAACGAAGAAATTTTAAGATGGCCACTGCTGATGAAATATCACACATTAAATCTCGATACTTCTATCTTCAGATGACATTGGAACATGAATTTTTTTATACAACTATTGTTGGTAAAGGTTTATATATATATTTCAATTTATGTTCGGCAGTAGGAAGACAGGATCTTGTAACGAAATAGAAGAGCATCACAGACTGCGTGATTATTGACAATTTTACATCTGTGAAAAGCGCGGATAACCCACATTATTATTGTAATGGTGTTTTCTAATTGTTTCAAGTGGTTAAATGTTAGACGCATGTTGGAACAACGATGCAAAATGTTTTTGAGAATACTCGTTCTGATGAATATAACACTTATCGAAAAAATAAAAATTATTTCGACTTTTTCAAGTTCTGTGATAAACTTTCAGTAGGTTTGATTATCTTGTGTCTAGATCGCTAAAGGCCCGGCATGGCCTAGCGCGTTAAGGCGTGCGCTTCGTAATCTGAGGGTCGCGAGGGTCTGGAATAAAAAAAAAAAATGTATTCGGCCTTATTCCAGTCAAATGATTGTACCGATGACCTGTACAACAAAATTGACAACTTTAAAATTAATTTTATCACAATTATATTTTAATCTGTTCTATTAACTTCTGTTCAGCATTCTTTAACAGGTAACTCAAAATTTATTAAGTATAAGAACGTTGAACAAAATTCAACGGTTTAATTTTACTTTTTAACTAGCACTGAATCCTATTATAAAGACAACTTTTTATGCCTTTAATGTGAGGGTAATTTTAACTTTTATCAATTATTATTCTGAAGGTACATTTATATTTGTGATGATGAAGATAATTGGAAAGATGGTATCACAGAACTGTATATTTTAAACTGTATGTATTTTATAGGAGCTTTGCCGAATATTATCCATCTGTCTTCACTTCTTCTTCACAGCCTGTTTCATGTTTCTTCTTCTGGAAGCTCTCCACATGTACAGCATGGTTGCTTACGTGGTACCAAAAAACGGCATGTTAAGTCGGGCCCAAAACATCATTATTGGATGGGGTAGGTTCATAACATATTAATACTGTTCTTACAGCACTGTTACCTTTCTAAATAAGTATACTTTTTGTCCAGTTGTTGGTTATAGAAATTTAGTGTTCTATGTTACTTTTTAGCTTAACTGTTACCGATAACGTGATTGGTACATGTGCTACTATGAAATATAACATTCCTTATTATATCTGTTTTTGTCAAAATTACAATTTAAGGAAACATATAAGCTTTCAGATTTAAAACAAAAATGTTTCTCATTGTTTATTTGGTAAAATTAGGAATTTACTGTCTGGTTTGGTTTCAATATTGTCACTTTTTATCGTATCTCACACTTGCTTCAAACAGTGGATTATTATTTTAAAAAACTGTTACTAGAAAACTAACTTAATCTTTAAATAATCACCCAAGAGGTTTTGTCTTCTCTGATTACAAATTAATATTTAAAGTTGTATTTCGGTTATTTTGTATTTGTGCGAAATCATCAGTAATACAAAGCAAAGCCCAGAAAGCTTTATATCAACTGTTAGTTGTTAGTCTTGGGCATTTCAGAACGATTTTACTTAGATCTTAACATTTGTTATCATAATCAAGTATATGTTTACGGACTTATATCGATAAAATCCAGGGTTCGATAAAACACTTTTATTATTGCACTGCAAATTTGTAAAGCTGAAATATTCAACCGTTTCTTCCAAAAATCTAGACTGTTATCTGATACCCTATATTTAGTGTCTCTGAGTATATAGTCTGGGTACTCAAGTCTAATACTTTTTGTTTTTGTAAGGGTTTTTTTTTATGCCACTCGAGCCAGTGTTTCGTTTGAGAGATTTATGAGTACCTTAAACGTAGTATTCCATGACTGACAGCCCTCAGTCTTGTCGATTCTTGTATGGATGTAACTTTCCTTAACAAGATTAGTAGTTGTGTGATCAAGAAAAAAACACTGAAAACAGAGTGTGAGAACTAACGTGCAACATTGTTTGGAACCATGCACTATGCACACATAGCATACAGCGGCAAGTTTTGTTTGGTATAGTTTCATGAATTTACTGCAAGTAGAAGATATTATTGGTCGTTCTTCTGTTCATATGAAACCGTATTAGCTGTCTGGTAGTATACGTTTCGAGATTCTTTGCAACTGCTGAGTACTATTTTGGCCACTTATTTTCCCGAAACTGATAGCAGCTAAATACAGTACCTCAAAAATTTTCATAGGAACGCCGATCCTCTTTACGTTTGTAAATTGTTATAGTTAGAGCATGGTTTAACTCTTGGGATAGTTCTTCAGTCTGTAAACATCATTGAAAAAGATTGAACGATTCTAGTTCTAATACTAGTCTTCCATTTGAAAATTTCGGCAGGTAGGCCATCAAAGTCCAATTTTTATTGCCTTCAGAAGTTCTTACACAGTCAATGGGTCATCGAGTGTTGCCTCTATTTGTAGTTGTGGTAAATGATCCAGGAATGCATCATTAATCATTGAGGTCCAATTGAGCAATGTATCAAAGAGTTCCTTCCGTCTCTGCAATATACAAAACTTGTTTGTAAACAGTTAGGAACCATCAAGATTCTTGACTCGCTTCATTCTGCGGTTCATATACTACCTTCAACTTGTCAAAAACCTCCTCTGTCAAATACGACAGCTGAGGACATTAACTTCTCTGCCTTTTGTATTTACCATTGTAATCAAAATGTGCGCAAATGTTTTGGAGGTTTTCTTTAATAGCTTTTAATCACTTAATGGGTTGTTGATGTGCTTGCCATTGTTTACTATTTAATAAGCCTTGTCTAACTTGCTTGCCTTTTCTCAACTAACAGTTCTTGGATGTTATCATTTTTGTTGAACCAGATGACGTGTCCCTTATTTTGTAAGCCAATTTCTGCGTCATATATACTTTACAGTGGGTTTGAAATTGTTCCATAGCACTGGGATTCATTTGTTTCATAAACTGAAGAAATCTAGGTCACGAGCTTATTTCTACTAGGAGAAGCCCCATTATGTTCAGTTTCTGAGAGGCAGCTGGCTGTTTTTGTACCAAACGTGAGGGAAGTTTAGTTTACAGATTGTGCAGAAAAGTGTGTGGTCTATATTATCGTCAACTCCATGCATGCTCAGTATAAACATGACATTAATACTGACTGCACACCCACATTCTCAACACCGGTAAAAACATTTCAAAAGTCGTTGCTCAAGCTGTGCGTGTTAAGACTTTCTTCCAGGGTTATTTGCTTGCTAACTTTGATATTTCAGTTTGTCCTTTGACTTTCTCTGAAATCGAACACTTGCGTCATTGATATCAAATTCTCTTGCTGCCACCCTATTACCATTGTTTTCAGCAAGATCTTTTACTTTAAGTTTAGAGGCTGCCGCTATCCCATTAGTTTAAATGTGTAACTCATGACACCAGTATCAAGAATCCTGCCTTATATATTGCTGTTGCTCGCTATAAAATAGATATTACACAAGCAAGAAATAATTTTGTTGCCTTTAACTTTTGCTTTGAGTTCGATCGATTCGAGTGATCAAGTGATCAAAAATTGACCTTCGAGATTTTTCATACTATAATGATTAATATCATTTTGTGTAACTTAACGAAATTTGTCAAGCTTTTAGTAAACGTCACAAGCCTTTAATAGACAAAAAAAAAAAATTTTAATTAAGCGTTTTAGCTAAAATTTTTTCCCTTTTATATTGAGTAAGATCGTTGAGTGGTCTGAATACAAAATGATTTCATCTTAAAATTAAAACTTATTTTCTTCATCTGAAATTTTTAAATTTCATTTATCCAATGTCTACAACCTTCCGAATAAGTATCATACCTTTTTTTCAGACAAAACATTTTGTTTGTTTTTTTATACTTTAGGTCTTTGCAGGATCCTAAAACTATCACAATTTTTCTGGCTTTCTGACTATTCTATCCCAGCCTTTAAAAATTTAGCTTAGTTCATTAATGTGATTCTCGTGTGAAGGAATTTCAAGCTGAAAGACGAAATAGACAATGTTTTGCAGAGAAATTACTGTAAAAATAAAAGGTAATTCGGTATATTAATACTATATTAGTAATTTGGGAATGTGGCAAGTGGGCGTGGCAAATGGAACTTATTTTCGAGTTTATGTTTATTAATTGATTCATTAAAAAGGTTTTCTAATGAGTTGTTAAGTATATTATTAAATCGATCTCATGAAATCTAAACAGCTCCATTTTTTAAAGCAACGAACTAAGCGTCATTACTTAACCATAAGCAGTCGATGGGGCTTTGTTGTGATAGGCTTTGGTTTCATCGTATATTTTTGCAATGGTCTTAGAAAATCAAACTGCCATCTTTGCGTAAGCGCAAGGAAGGAATCTTTCAGAACAAACTACACGTGCAAAACTGCGGTGAAGCTCTCACAGAGGGCCGTTACTTATGAACACTGTCAGCAGAGAGGTTTGTGAGTTTTCCGATTATGATTGCAGACATTACTAGCACTACGGTGAATGCGCAGTAAGAGATTATGGGAAGTCTAACATTCTTGTCACCAAAGGATTACTTTGACCACAATATCGCAAAAGTCTAGGTGTGTAGTTTTATGGTAGTAAGGCTAGTTTGACTCTTTTGTTTGTGAAGGTTAGAATGTTTACCATATTTGAAACACTACGATAATGTCATTCATATGAATGTACTAATATTAGTACAAAACCTTTAGCAATTACATTGTATAATTATAGCCATTTACATTGTTACGTTTGTTTTTATGTTTTATGTAGACTAAACGCAACAGAAAAACACAGATAACAACTTGTATAATTTATTACACTAAACTATTATATATATGTAACAGATATAACATAAATTATATAATAACAACGACAGATATTCAGTTTCAACATTCAAAATTAATTACAATACAAAATGGTACTAGTTTCAACCTTCAATGATAATTATGTTACAAAATGATACTGGCCTGTGTCCAATATAATGATCTAGAATGAAAGTCCAAAAGTCCAGATCAGAAATCCAAAACTCTAGTCTAGGGTGTGAATTTGGTCCCACGAAGAAATTTCGAAGTTTGAATGGAGAAGTTCAGAAACAATTCACAGTTCAATAAATTCGACGAATGTCTCAACTTGTTGTTTTCCAAATTCTCAACACGTGTTGACCTTCAGTATAACTAGTAATTCGAATGAATCGTAAAGATTGACGAGACAAAATCACAGCTTCTGTAGATCTAGCTCTAATCACAAATCCAAGTTGAATAAAATCACAGCAAACACTTAAACTTTCTCAAACGAATGACTGACTCTTCTTCTTTTCTTCGAACAAAAACTAATGACTCTTCTTATTTCTCGCGTCTCCGTCTGTTTATATATTAGTAAGCCTCTTCTCGAACAATCGCGTAACTTCTACAGAACTCCAGAGCAATCCGCGCATGTCCGTTCTTGCACGAGACTCAACGTGTAGACACTAAGCCGCCATACATTTCCGTTTATAGTCATATATTTGATCTACCTAATTCTAGAAATTTCTAAATGTTATTTTAAATGAATAACAACATATTTTATTGGTTTAAGCTTTGAAACAATAATATAAATATGGAAATATAAATAATAGAAATGAAAATTTAAACACAACACGACATGTTGTCGTTTACATAACATTTACGTAACAACATCCATAACTTTCAGAACATCTATTTAAAGAGATTTTATGTAATTTTGATTTATGATAATACCTTTATTATACCCCATGATAGATCTATTGGTTCTAATGTGTGGGCGTTCATTGAATATCCAAGGTTCCAGTCACTCTGTGATGCTGCTTGTAGAAACAGAGATAGGAGTGGATATTTATTTATCCATAAAGTTAAACAGATATTGTTAATTGTGGAAAGAGAGACAGGGTTGGACGTTTGTTTAAAGGGAGATACAAATCTAAGATATTTGTAGAAACACATTGTAGACAGAACAGAGATATATCTGTTTGTTCTATCGCTGATGCAGTAAAAGAGGAGAAGTATAGCCTTACTTTGAAAGAGGTGTCAAGTTCTTCCTTACTTTAGGTTATGAAATGTTATTTATGTCTATGTAATTGTTTCCCCACAACCTATTCTGGGTAAGTAACAACAACTCGAGTACACAGACACAATTTAAATCTAACTAACATTCTTAGTATGCGGTCTTTGCCACTGCATCTGACACAGACTAAAGAGCCACAAGAAGGCAATAATTATGATTTGCAGTTAAATCAATATCTCGTGTAGTACATAATATATGTAATATTTTAATCATCTAATCCCACGTTAGGCTGTTCGAATTTCTTATTGTTACATTCATAAAATGGAATATAATGTGACACAGTTTAAAATATGGTTATCTTATTCTATCTTTGCAGAAACAACACGTCACACATGTATCAATTAGGACGAAAAGTGATTTCACAGTCGTTTTTTAAAGAGAATGTTTCTAACCCATACTCAGAGGAAGTCAGGTGTAACTGTGTTTAACTATAAATCTTTTTTAAACCTTTATGTTCTATAGGAAACTCAAAATAGTGTAATAATGAAAAACAAAACATTTTCAGGCATTCTTCTGAACTTTTTATTGTATGATTAAACGGCATAGAAACTACTAAGGTAAGATTGGTGAAAACTGTTATCATATAGTAACAGAAGAATTATGGGTAAACCTGAGTCGAATAACTGAAGCTTATGAGTTTTAACTCCTTATATCAGATATTTATTTCATAAAATCACATTACAAGACGGTATGAAAAGATAGAGATAGGTGTTGACTACAAGTACGAATGAAGTTGGCATCTTTAAATCTTTACTATAATCCAACTTATTTGATGCTTTGATCAAATAATAACATTAGAGTGTCGTTTCTATTCAATATATAAAACTGTGTTAATATTTCACTTAATTTTTAATTATTTATTTTAAAATGCTGTAGTCACATGTTCAAAACGTTATTTTAGGAGTCCCTGCCTTGGTGACGGTGGCTTCTATTAGTTTTTTCTTGGAAGACTATGGTGGTGAATATCAGTAAGTACTTGGAATGAAGTGGCAAAATTGTAGTAATCAACTGATGTAACATTGCATTTAGCCTCATTTAAATAGAAATAAAATATGTATCCGTATTTCAACTTTGCAAAGATACATATATTCAACTCAATAAAAGACGGGTTTTTTTCCAATTTGATATTTTTCACATCTATTTAAGTGTGTATTTGTTCTACATATCATTTCTAACAATGTTTATTAGAAAGTTTTATCTTTCTAAGTTATACAATTATTTTTAAAAGATATATCAAAAGCATATCAAAAAATAGCGTAGATGAGATGTTATTTAGAACTGTAGAAACATTAGGCATAGCGATACTTATTATGATTTGTTTGAATGGCAGTTATAAAAAATAGTGTTAGAATAACTTTTCCCCTGGTGGCTCCTCGGTAAGTATGAGAAATTATAACACTGCAAATCAAGTATTGACAATCAGATAGCACATTGTGTTTAAAAACAAACAAACAAATAGTGTAAATTATATTACACGAATACATTAGAGTTATGATAAATAAACAGTTACAAAAATTCAGACTGTGTTTAGAGCATTCAGCGGTATCCTATTAAAACTTTCGCAAAAAGAAAAAAATTCAATAAACATCTAGACGTTATTTTTCACATTTCTTTTAGAAATTTGTAAAAAAGGTAAAAACCTCACAATGTACAAAACTGTTACACGAATCATATTTGTTTGTTATTGAGTAATAAAAATCTTTAAAGAAAATTATTACATCTTTGTATAAAATCTGATATTTATGCATCTTTACTCGACATATAACCTTGTTTTTTAGTTATTTCGAGTGTCTATTTAATATAAAAGCAGCAATTTTATGTAGTTCGTGAATTATATTTGTGTACATCACTAAGACAATTTTTTCACGTAGAATACATTTCACAACAATAGTCTAGAGTATTTTAATTTGGAAAAGGAAACTATTTACTAGAATGTAGTCCCCCAGTGGCTCAGCGGTATGTCTGCGGACTTACACGCTAAAATCCGGGTTTCGATACCCGTGGTGGGCAGAGCACGGATAGCCCATTGTGTAGCTTTGTGCTTAATTCAAAAACACAAAAAAACACATTCTAGAATGTAGGCTTAACTGCCATATTCCAAGAAATTCGACATTTCATTTTTCTGAATATCGTTTACTAAAACGTAGGTGTTATTTAAAACCTCTCCATCAGCGAACTATCCAAGCCACTTTAGATGTAACCTAATAGCACTAATTTCTACAACAAATACTTTAAACATTATATAGATCTTTCAACTTTTCTACTGCGCAGTTGCTGGCTACAGATGGACAAACCCCTGGTTTACCTCCAGTACGGTCCAGTGTGCTGCATCTGTCTTTTGAACATCATCCTCTTGGAAGCTGCAGGAGCTTCTGACTACAAACCATTAAAGGCCTATGATAGCAGACAGCTTTTCAGTGCTCGGTAAGGAATGAAACTTCTGTTACTTCATTGTTCTAATGATTTTCGACTCAACGACTGGAACTCAGTTCGGCGTTGTAACTGTGATTTGTCAGCGTAGTTTTTAACGTATGTAACATTTGTGAAGTGTTTATACACGTTTGTATCGTTTTTCAATATAAAAATGTCGTGGGCACATTTTTTGGAGAATGAAGCTGTAAAAAAGTGAATAAGTATATTGTATTTTTACTTGTTACAAGTAAAGAAAAACCTTTTTCCTAAATTTCCATCCTTTTTGGAATTATCATCCCTACATACCAGCGCAGACACAAGGAAGGGGGTAGAATTTTAACACGCAAAAATATGATAAATAAATCTCATTTGGAATTGAATAGTTATATTTATATATAGTTGTTCTTTTCTGTTCAGTTATTTAAAGATGATTCAAATGTAATCCCTACTATCTTGTTTACTTTGTTTTTGAAGGCTTTATCTTAGCCTTCCTTACATTTACGTCCTTTTTTTAAAGTTTTCACTTCGTTTTTAATGCGGGTTTTCAATATACATGGGATGGTTGTGTTTATAACCAAGTTTTAAATTTAATGAGATTCCAACTGTAATATTTATTGTTTAGCTACTATTATCTCATAATTCTTGTTTTACCCTATACTTAAACTTTTTCAAGGAACATCAAATTTATGTAATAAAGCGAATTTCAGGGGTAATAATAACGTCGCTTACACTAAAATTATAAATTTTATAATCAGTTCGAAACTGTCTAACCTCATTAGAAGAAAGAAGAGCAAAACGCTTAAACATTTTAATAATATATTTACAGATATTCCCAGAACTTCTGGCTCAGTCATTACATAGATATTATTACAAAAGGCAATGCTCTACAGCACTGTAATGTTCTGCTAACTATCAATGAGATATTTAAAATACCATTTTGATGAGCAGTCCAAACCATCCCTACACACACAGTACTATATCGTTAAATTAACTTCAAATAACTTTCACTAGTTCAGGATTTTATAAAATGCCTTCTAGTGAGTGTCGGTAAAATATCTGCTTTGCTACTTGAAATAAACTACTATCTGCGTTAATAACTTTCAGTCCACCAACGTTTCTTTCTTTCTTGCTTAAAGTAACTTTATTTGGATAATTCCCATGTATTTAATGATATCACAAGTGTAAACAGCAAGGTATATTTAATGATATCACAAGTGTAAACAGCAAGGTATATTTAATGATATCACAAGTGTAAACAACAAGGTATATTTAATGATATCACAAGTGTAAACAGCAAGGTATATTTAATGATATCACAAGTGTAAACAGCAAGGTGTATTTAATGATATCACAAGTGTAAATAGCAAGGTATATTTAATGATATCACAAGTGTAAACAGCAAGGTATATTTAATGATGTACAAACAATATCGTACAACAATTTTAGTCAATACAGAAAATCAGAATTCAATATACACTGTTGTTGTTTTATTCTAGGATACATCAGAGATCCAATTTGATCTTGATGCCATTAATACTCTCCTCTTGGATTCTGGGAATGTTGTCAGACTATGAACAGAATATTGGTCTCTATAGCACTTTTGCTATCATTAATGCTATAATCGGTTTTGCTATTTTCATTCTTCATTCGCTTGGAAACCAAGAGGTATGAAAAGTTTATTTAATATTCATTTTAACTATCCAGCACATCCCATAGAAGTGTTGTTTTGATTAGATCAACATTTATTTCAGAAATCTGCAAATCATTTTCCTTGAATCAACGTACTGAAAACACAAATCTATGCACCACATACAATAAACAGAAATCTATCTTAAACCTTTTAAATAGAAAATAATTGTTACTACGATGGTCTTTGTACAAACGAATTCAATACTGTGCATTGTAACTGTTAGTATGAAATAATTATGTGATTTCTTTCATATAATATGACAAGGTTTTTAAAGAATTATAGCTACTAGCCCTATGTGCACATATAAGGATCAAAGAGCACATGCCACTGCTGTTTACAGAATTATATTTATTTAATGTTATAATTATTAACCAGTTATTTTAATTTCTGTTCCCCGCTAGGATGGCGATAAGTCTTCAGATTTACAACGCTAAAATTAGGGCTTTGATTACCCTAGATGAACATAGTAGATAGCCCGATATAGCTTCGCTATTAGTAAAATACACATAAATAAACAAATACATTTTACTTAACATTTACAATTTAACCACAGTTCATGCTAGAGGAAAGTGAATACCAGTTACAATGTACAGAGATACCAAAACAATCCTTGATATTTATTGTGGAAACTATCGAGGTTTTGCAAATACATTATGCAAACTGTACAATAAATCAAAATATTTTTATTTTCCATGTGGACATTACTTTACATTACAATTTACCAGAATCTGTGTTAGACTGATGTTGTCCTTTCACAGACATATTTTTATATACAAATACTTTTGTACATTTGATTACAAGATTGCCACATTTCGTGCAGATACATGTAGTAATTTTGTATTTACAGTCCGCATTCCTTCTGCAATATCACACATTCGTTTAAAGACAAATATCCAAATTGGGTATCACTTGATAACAACCCAATTTTGTGCTTTACAGATATCTCTCAACAACATAAGAAAAAATTTGTGAAACCTTGTATTACATTAACTGATCTGTCAAATTAGTATAATAATATAACACAGTGTTTAGAAACAGCAAGTGACCTACTGGTCCATCTCGGCTATCCCATCTTTTAAGTCAAACTAAAACTATTAAATAAACAAATTAAAAAAATTAAACCTTATAATTCAGCTTTCTTTTGAACTCACTCAAATTTACTGCCTTCACAGAATCCAAAAGAAACCCACTCTTGTAATAAAAACCCATCAGCCATTTATTTGCCTGACTCACTAAATGATCTAAATCATTTTGAAAAGCAGCACCGTCCTCTTCACAGCCAGCAACACCCAAGACCTTGTTATCATAAGCAACTTTAAGTAATTCAATGACCATTCTTTCATCTATGTCATTAATGTAAATCAAAACGACCAATGGTCCTATGACTGAGTCCTGAGGAACATCACTTGCAAATTTGTATATTCTGACTAAACTCTATTTATAATAACCCTCTATTTTCTTCCGTCAAGCCACTCTTTATTCAGTTAGCTAATTTATCCCTCGCACCTCGAGAGAAACATTTCTTTATCAAATGTTTTTTTTTTAAATCCAGATACACCAAATCTATATCCTTACCCTCACTTACATATTCAGTAACATTTTTAAATCATGCCAAAAGATTTGTAAGGCAAGATATTCCCTTAGTGAAATCATGTTGACTATCCCATAAAATTGTATACTTTGTTAAATGACTTTGGGAAGTAACTTTTATCACACTTTCCAAAACTTTTCCCACAACTGGTGTAAGACTGGTGTTAGTTCATTTCCAATCTGTTGGTACTTGTCCACTATTCAAAGACTTACAAAAAATTGTTACCAGTGGCTTACATATCCTATTGTTGATCTCCTTTAAAATCCTCAGGGAAGTGGTATTTTGCCCAGGAGTCTTACCATTCTTTGAACTTCCCAATTTTACTTTGTAAAGCTTAGTATTTATGCAGTTGTCTTGTACAGCTTTGTTTTCATTTACCAGTTGTTCAAGATGAGGAATAATGATTAAGTCCATATCAGTAAAAACTGAAACAAAATGAAATCTATAAACCTCACCATTCCATAATATTCACATACAAGTCTTGCTTTGTCTTCTGTCAAGGGTCTTCTCCTCATTCCAACATTTTGTTTACCTCTAATGTGCTATAAAAATGTCTTTACTGTTTTCAGCCAATTTTTTCAATATGTATTTTTGATGTTTTAATTTTCTGTTTGATTAATTTTTGTTACCATCCATATCTTCAAAATATTCTATATCACTCAATGTAAATTATTAAATTTGTGATGCTTATCTTTAAATTTTATCTTGTATACCCTTTTTGATCCAACATGCTTATCTTCTTGCAACTTTCCTTTTTTTCTGTAACAAATGTATTTGTTTTCCACATTCGCTCAGTGACTCAAAATAACTCAGCTGCTCAATTCATGATTGATAATTTTTGTTTCATCCTTTCAAAATTTGCATTTTGTTTGGAAATTTGGAATCAAAATATCATTATTCTTGATTTCCATATGCAATAAAACATCAAACATGGTACAAGCAATGATCGCTTGTACCTAAGTATTTGCAAATTCCCACCTTTTAAACCATTTCTGTATTAGAAGCTAACATTAAATCTAAAATAGCCTTTTTTCTAGTATTTCCTTGACCAATTGGTGAAGAAGTCCATCTTGAACAGTTTCTAGAAACCTTTCTACCTCATGATTTTACTCTATCCTTTCCCAGCCAATACGTCTGAAATTAAAATCACCCATAATTATGACTTCATTAAAGCAGAAATCTTAATCTCACCAGTTTCAACTGGTGATCTATAATAAAAATTCCTACTGAGATCCATTTCCCTTATTATCCATAATGGAGACTCAAATGGATTCAATTTCTTTGCTATTATCCTTAATATTCTCAACTTCAACAGGATGTAACTCGCATTTTACTGCTCTGTCTTTATTAAATAATCTATAAATGTACATTTCAGAGGAATTTCTATCATCAAAATTATCTACATTAATTCATCTTTCAGTTATTCCCATCACATCAAAATCTTCTATTCCTACCAGTGTCCTACACTCATCTATTTTATTTTTGTACTTCTAACATTACAATCATAACAATTAACATTGTATACTTTCATAATTATTTTATGTGTTTCTTTGTTGAATTTCGTGCAAAGCTACACAAGGGCTACCTGTGCTAGCTGTTCCTAATTTAGCAGTGTAAGATTAAAGGGAAGGCAGCTAACCATCATCATCCCCTGTCAACTCTTAGGATACTTTTTCACGACGAACAATGGTACTGATTGTCACATTATAATTCTCTTACAGCAGACTATGACCTTTTAAACATCCTAGATTCTTTCATACTAAAGAATAAATCATGCATTCCAAAACGTTCCCTCCTCACACTAAACTAATCCCACAAGTCCAACCAGCTAACCTTCTCATCCTTAGCCTAGTATTTAGCCATAGTGACCTACTCAAAATTTTATCTCCTCAGTAAGTTCATGGCAGTATACCTGACACAATTAATTAATGTTCTTTATCTTTAAATGCTTTTATCAACCTATTTTATTTATTAATCAGCTCCTCTGACTTACCTTCCCCTATACCGTTAGCCCCTATGTTCACAGCAAAAACTGCATCATTGCCAAACCCCTTCATTGTATCCCTTGTTCTGCTATTGTGTATTTTACCTGTGCTCCAGAGTAGCATAATCTATCTCCTGTTTTTCCTATTTGTCTCACAGACTATTCTATCCACATACTATGTCAAAGAATCACCTAAAACTTTTTAGGTTCATAATCCATATTTTTCTCTATTCTTTTTCCTTCCCCTCCATCGAAAAGTTCCTTGTCTACATAAGTAAAAGTGTGAAACCTGTAACTTAGTTCAATGGGATCTTTACAGTTCAATTCACTATTTTCAATCCTAATACTACCCTTTTTAACTTCTTTAATGTTATTATTAAGCTTAGCTGATGCATCCCTTCCACGTAAATGCTTAAGCTCCACTTAAAGTTATCCTGTTATTTCCTTTAGCTTATGCTTCTCTTTATTCATTTCCTCAAATTTAATTAGGATAGCCTCCAACTTTTCTTCCATTCTAAAAACTCTACATAAAAGTTGAATATCCTCACTACCAGTTTCCCTAAAAGTGCACAATAGTCCAGAGTTCCTAAATAAAGCAATTCATTTTACCTATTGCACCTTACAAACTGGGAGCACTTAACCCTAAAACAAGTCTTAACAATTGTATTATTTGTAGAATTGTAATAAACACTCGATACTCTTATTAAATTCGAGTAGCCTCTTTTTAATACTGTTAAACTTAAATTTGACAATTAACTCATTTTTGGACTGTATTTATTAAACAAAACAATGTAATTAATTTGTCTTTTAATCTCACTTCAAGTATAATTTTAACTAACCCTAAGGAACCATTACACGTACTAAGCCTAATCCACCGTTATAGCACACGTAACACTATTAATATTAAAATTTTATATCCACCACTTCAGCTTCCAATCTTACTAGATCTAGTTAATTTTTTATTCAACTCCAAATCTTAAGGATAAAAAATAATAAAACCAAATAGCATTAAAAAATCCACAATATTATAAGAACTTAGCTTTATTCGGTGGACTCCCTAAAAGTGCACAATAGTCCAGAGTTCCTAAATAAAGCAATTCATTTTACCTATTGCACCTTACAAACTGGGAGCACTTAACCCTAAAACAAGTCTTAACAATTGTATTATTTGTAGAATTGTAATAAACACTCAATACTCTTATTAAATTCGAGTAGCCTCTTTTTAATACTGTTAAACTTAAATTTGACAATTAACTCATTTTTGGACTGTATTTATTAAACAAAACAATGTAATTAATTTGTCTTATAATCTCACTTCAAGTATAATTTTAACTAACCCTAAGGAACCATTACACGTACTAAGCCTAATCCACCGTTATAGCACACGTAACACTATTAATATTAAAATTTTATATCCACCACTTCAGCTTCCAATCTTACTAGATCTAGTTAATTTTTTATTCAACTCTAAATCTTAAGGATAAAAAATAATAAAACCAAATAGCATTAAAAAATCCACAATATTATAAGAACTTAGCTTTATTCGGTGGACTCAGCAGATAGCCTGATGTGGCTTTTCTGTAAGAAAATACACACACATACACAAACACACACCTTTGTAACATTAATTTACTTCAGTAAGGAAGCAAATGCTAGTATAATAATATTTAGTTTTATATTCATATATAATATTATTGAAAACCTAAGGACAAACCAATGTTCTGTAGAAACATGTAGTATATTCCACTATCAATAAACTTTACAATTATGCTCATAAATTGTTGTTCACCTACTTACTTACAAACCTGTTTGTTACACAACATAACTCTGCTTGTTTCATGTATAGAAAGCTATTTTTTTTTTACATTACATTGATGCTCCCGCGAGTACCACGGTAAGTCTACGGATTTACAATGCTAAAATCAACGGTTCCATTTCCCGCATGGACTCCGCAGATAGCCCGCTGTGGATTTGCTATTTAAAACACACACACATTAAATGAATCCACTTGTTTCGAGTACATAAATCCGTACTTTATATTACATAAATCTATTCGTCACATTGTTTTAGCTTATGTGTCACGTTACATAATATAATTCTTATGTTGCACAATTCCATGTATCACATTACGTAAATTTACTGCATATCATTAGTAAAGAAATCTAGTTGTAATATTAAATAAATCTCTGCCCACCATATTAAAAGTTTTTACATACCATATTGAAGAAGTTACATGTGATATTAATTAAATCAGTCTCTGCTTACTACATTGAAAACTTTAATAGTCATGTTAAATCACTCTGTGCTTACCACATTGACAACTTTACTTGTGATGTTAAATCATTCTGTGCTTACCACATTGACAACTTTACTTGTGATGTTAAATCATTCTGTGCTTACTACATTGACAACTTTACTTGTGATGTTAAATCATTCTGTGCTTACTACATTGACAACTTTACTTGTGATGTTAAATCATTCTGTGCTTACCACATTGACAACTTTACTTGTGATGTTAAATCATTCTGTGCTTACCATATTGACAACTTTACTTGTGATGTTAAATCATTCTGTGCTTACCATATTGACAACTTTACTTGTGATGTTAAAACAGTCTGTGTTTACCATATTGAAAACTTTACTTGTCGTATTAAATAAGTCTTTGCTTACCACTTTTAACTTTACTTGTCATGATAAATCAAGTCAATTTGGTGAAATTTTACTCAATATTTTTCTTATATCTAGAAAAGATAACTAACGAAACTAACTCGAACATTCTTGTAACTTCTCCGTGCATCATTTATCAGGAACTTTAAAACATAGAAACATCATTAAGAAGTAAAATTATTCCAAATCATATTCCTTCGATCAAGTCATAAGAGAACATCTGTTACTTAACACTAAGTTTGACGGTTTGTAATACTAAAAACTAGGTCTTGATGCACGTATGGAACATAATAGAAATAACCCATAATGTAGCTTTCTGCTTAACAGTAAATAAATAAACATTTTGCTGTATTTCCTTTTGTTTAAGTACTTCGTTTTACTGAAATTAGTGTACTTCATCACGTGCATAAATATACAGAGAACAATAATAATGTCGAGAAAACCCACTTGTAGAGAAAATATATATGTAAAAATGGCTCGTTTGGGTTGAGAAAATATTTTACGTAGAGGAGCGAACAACGACCTTCTTCGGTCATCCTCAGGTTCACAAAGAATGAAAGATGACCGAAGCTGACCACATGTTTGAAGGAGGTTGTGTAACTGAGTGTCGGAATATAGAGAACGTGCTTAGATGTTTGATTATATTTATTAATATAGGTACAAGGCGTTCTTTTGTATTAATTTATATTGGATTTGAGTTGTTGTACAAGTAAGACTTCCTTAATTTTGCGTTTCTTTATATTTGTTTCTTTATTTAGTATTTAGGTGTTTTCTATGGTTATGTTGTGTTTATTTGATTTGCAGAGTTCGAAAACGTGTAAAAGTGAATTTTTGTGTTCTTTGAATCCGGTTTCCATTTTTCTACTTGTTTTTTCCAATAGAGAAGTCGTAGCAATTATCACATTGTATTTTATAAATAATGTTGGTGTGATGTTTGTCAATGTAGTATAAACCTCAGTAATGATATTTGATTGCTCTCTTCATGTTCACATGTGTAGTTGATATTGGGATGTAGA
This sequence comes from Carcinoscorpius rotundicauda, assembly GCA_011833715.1. Lineage (NCBI taxonomy): Eukaryota > Metazoa > Arthropoda > Merostomata > Xiphosura > Limulidae > Carcinoscorpius > Carcinoscorpius rotundicauda. The sequence continues at coordinate 7,063,365 of CM022394.1, read as the reverse complement.
GCGTTAATGTGATTGAAGTAATTATGTGTTCTGTAAATGTGAATCCCGCAACCTTGTCATCTACATATCTGTACCAGTTTTGTGGTGGATGTAATGCTATGTTAACTGCTTGTGTTTCAACTTGTCATAAAAATATTGGCTAGAACTGGTAATACTGGGTTGCCCATGCTTAGGCCATTTGTTTGTATATAGTTGCGGTTGTTGAACATGAAGTTTGTCTTCATCGTGGTGAATTATATGAGAGTTGCTGGGAATGTCTATGGATGGGTTAGGGTCTCGGATATAGAGTTCTAAGGCTGTCTTCCAGAAGTTCGAACCTCTGAAGCCTACAAAGAGGGATACAACATCGAAACTGGCCATTAAGGCCTTATGATGAAGTTGATTCAAATTACATTTGAAATTAAAAGTCTTTTTTGAGTGAGCTGGCTAATGTTACATATTTGAAGAATGCCCATGCTATGTATTTACCAAGATTGTAATTAAACGATTCATATGTGGACATTATTGGTCGTAATGGACAATCTGGTTTATGAGGTTTGGGGATGCCGTATATTTGCGGTGTGCGTGAATCGGTTTTACGTAGATAGGAATAGTGTTTGTAAAATTGCGTTGGCTTTTTTCATTTTTAGTAGTATTTTGTTTCGTGGGTCTGTTAGATTTGTGTGTGTTGGTTTAAATTTGTTCGTGTCTGACAGGATGTTCATTTTTTGGATGTATTCATTCGTGTTTATTATGACTATAGCGATACCTTTATTTGCTTTTAGAATGTTTATGGGAAAAACTAGAAACAAAATATGACATTCCAGTTAATACTAAATTTATTCAAAAACCAGGCACAAAACTGAGGTCTATACTATGTAAAAAACTACACTGACAAACACCACACGAACATTGTTTATAAAATACAATGTGATAACTGCCACGACTTTTACATTGGAGAAACAAGTAGAAAAATGGAAACTAGATTCCAAGAACACAAAAAGTCACCTTCACACGTTTTCAAACACTGCAAATCAAATGAACACAGCATAACCATAGAAAACACTAAAATACTAAATAAAGAAACAAACAAACAAACGCAAAATTAAGGAAGCCTTACTTTTACAATTCAAGCCCAATAAAAACCAATACAAAAGAACGCTTTGTACCTGTATTAATAGATATAATCAAACATCTAAGCACGCCCTCTACATTCCAACACTCAGTAACACAACCCCTTTGAAACACGTGAACCTGACGTAAAAACGAGCCATTTTTATAAATATATACACAGAGAATATTGTTTCAAACATCTACTAAATGTGTAGAGTTAAGAATGAACTATTCTGTGATGTGTCAAAGTATAATAATAACTGAAAAAGTTACAATTATTGCACATTGATTTTATTATTTTGTTTTAAGGTTAATTATGAGTAATCTTAGTTTTAAAAATGTCAGTAAAAATGATTTTCTATGTCACAATAGACCTGACGTTATTATTAGTAAGGGGAGAGCTTCTTTTCTCCACTTTGAAAATAATGTTTGTGTATTTTGATTTTTTTTTTAATAGATCATAGAATTTCTTTCCATTTCTTTGCAGGTTCGGGAAAAGGTGAAGCAGTTATTTCATTGTTGCTTTTCTAAAGTCAAGTAACCTTAACCTTCGAGACTTTCCCTGTGAATGATATTCTCAAATACAGCTTGTTTCTTTGTGGACAACATCTTATAACTTGACCCATTCCTGTGTGGCGATATTATATTTGTTTATTTCGGTGATTAACTTGGAACTCGAAACATTATCAAACACTTTACTTAATGTTTTATTACGTATGATTACGACAGCTACGAACAAAATAACTAAAAGTTCCGACAACTCAGGTGAAAAGTACAAGAACACCTTAATGTAGTTGTTATAAAGTACTAACACACCTATAAAAGTCAAACAAACATTACATCATTTTCAGTTAAAGAACAAGTTTCTCCAGTCTCGGTTGCTAAGGACAGCTTCACAATTTTATGTCAGTTTTATTTGTTTTAAAGTAAAATATAAGAAATACATATATGTACGCGAGCATTCGAAACTAATGGCTTAAAACATTTTGTGTGTACATGATTTCACAGTTTTGTGTTGCACTATATGCACGTGGTCAGGAAAGTGCCTTACAGGGAGTACATTGTTACATTCTCATAACTTATAAAATCCAGCTTAAAGCCCTGTAACCCAACAATACTTAAACGACTCTGCTCCGTAAATTATCGTAAGATGTGTTGTGCGTATTCAGTGCTTGATCTTAGTTAAATTACTTCTAACATTTTGAGTTAAAATTGCTACAATTATTTCATGCTAGAAAGGAAATAACTAGAAAAATCTGGACAGAGTTTACTTTTATATTAGTCTCTAAAGATGGCTGCATGTGGAAACATTCAGACTTACCTTACTCATAGTCCACAAATAGCCATTTTAATTTTGTTTTATCTACAATAACTGCACTTCTAAACTTGGTCACAAGCCACGAGGTAAACGATACTTTCGAACGTTTTCTTGAAATCAAACTAACATTGTTTACCGTCTTTGTCTTCTGCACACATCACTTTTCTTGCATTTCGATCTATGTGGATACGTCACGCACACCGTTTGACACAACTAATTACTCCTGTCGACTGAAAACGAAATGTTTGTGAACATGGTTAGCTACTTTTACCACAAGAGGATGTGGAGGAAGCCTGCTTGTTAACACCTGACTGACCGTGAACATAACCATCGACTTTCTTTCGCGTGTTGCTCTTGCTTTTCTTTTGTAAATGGATTGCTCTCTCAGTGGCACATCGGTATCTGTGAACGTACATGGCTATAAACCACATATCTCTACCCGTGTTAAGAAAAGCACAGCTAGCCAATTTTATAGATTAAAGCTTGACTACAAATGAACAAGTTAGATTAAAAGGAGCAGATAGTGATGTATACAAGTTCACTTTGCGATTAAACGTGAAATAAATATATTAATACACATTTCAACAAAATTATTGAATTAGTCTAGAGTGAAAATCACAGTAAGGCTGAAAACAAACAGACTAACTCTGCTGCTACAAAGCAATTAATATATTTTATATTATTATGATTTATTATTATTATGTTAACTTCCTTACTGATATTACATTTCCCTGCTGTTTTTTCAGTCTTCACACTTCCCGACCAGACTTTACTTGCGAGTGATGTTTGCTGTTTGTTAAAAGTGCTCATTTTCAGTACAATTAGTTCTGCATTACATTCAATATATTTCTAGACGCTATCGAATGTTTCAGAAAATATCACCCATGTTCTTGTATAAAGTATGCTATAAAGATATTTCTACTTAAGTTATAGTATTGGTTACACAGTGGAGAGCTCGTGATGGCTTGGACTGAAAACAGATAAATTCTTCGTCCTTGCTGCTCGTTCCAGGACATCACAAGACAAAATATTAATCTGGCAAGTTGACCCCTTACCAGATAGCTTTCATAACATGGCGTTACCATAGAGTTAACACCGACATGGTAAATTAAAAATTTGTGGAACAAAAGTTCTCTTCCCTTCATGTCATAAGGGACTTAACACGTTTAGCTGTAAAAAGTTTAACTAGAATGTTTCTCTGCAACATTATATATTATTTGCAAAAGTTTTAAACCAATCTATAATTGCAGTATATAACTCACAATAACTGAAGAGTTAGGATTTTCACCAAGATACCATGGTTACTTCTGTGAGCAACTTTTCTTTGCGTGAACGAATTGCTGTAGACCACGAGTGTACATGTTGTGTTATAAATAAAGTAACTTCAAATCAAAATCAGTTTTGTAATTATGTATTTTACTTTTCCGTCTTTAATATTGCACAGTTATTTACAACTGTTCACCCATTTAGCAAACCCAAATCTAAATACAAGACCAGTCATGCTGGCTACACCAAGAGACGTCCTTCTAGTGAAAACAGGAAGAAAAATCCTGTCCTGTTCTTATGATGAATTTTTAAATAGGTAAGCTGTGTAAGAACACTAACCACGTAAAAAGTGAAAAGTTACAAAAGTTTACTTTATCTGCTCCTGAAGACTGGATATTAATCTGAAGGATTATCCGTTTTCTAATCTAGTTTTAAAAATGTCATACCAAAGAAAGAGTATGACAGATTATGTTGAACATTATTATACAACACTCATTATCCTTAGTTCTACATACTTATTAGTAGATAAACATTTGTTTGTTGGATAAAATTTTCACATTTTGTCCATCTGAGGCACAGTGAGTCAATCATTGTTTGATATGCAATGACGAAGTTAGTTGATTGTTCAGCTTAGGTTATGTGTTACGAATTAGAAGTGCTTCTTTTTTAGTTAACATCCACTGCTGAGTATTATTTTGAAGTGTTCAATGCTTTGTTTTCACTAGTCTGTGCTTAGGTGATTGTAAATTAGAGTTATTGAAAGAGTTATTAGGTGCACGCTCCTCCACTCGGGTAGCTAAGGGTTCGAGTTTTTGACTCAATATACACTTACCTGTATCAATGACAAACATTCCTGCGATTTTGTGCAGGAGATATTTTGTACTTAAGCAGGAAAAGACTATTTGATTGTTCATTTTAAAGATTACTTTTAGGTTGACTTAGGGATGAGTGGATTGTTTATTTTAATATTTAGTTCAATGCCGTGGGAAACAATGAAAGGTAACCGCAAGGTGATAAAACATTTATGAACGTTGAGGTCAGCAAAAAGTAAAACTTTTATCTGACAAACAAATGGCAGTGTTTATTGAAATGAAAAAAAAACTTGTGATTTACAAAATGCTTACATCAGCTACTGCCCATAGCAAGTTTTAATTTTCCTTTTTCTCGTGATAATTTGCAAGTTATTTTACAAGTTTCAATATGTGAACACTGGTAAACATTGTTAATGTTGTTATTTAGTCCGGCTATTTGTAATCACGGCTGTCTTTTCAAAACATCAAGTTCATAATATTGGAAGTACAAAGTTTCTTTAAACTCGTTATTTGACGACGGTTAAATACTTAAAATTAACAATGTATTAAAACATTTTTATGACCTTTGTATAATTATAATAAACAACAAACAATACTTGTTTCAAAGAGATTTACTAGCTTTTAAAAACTACAAGCATTTTCTCAAACATATCAATGACTTCCGAGACAAACTTTACAGTCTAAAACTATTATTACTCTGATACTGGATCACAATGTGTTGTGACAATAAACTCAGATATTGCAAAAGAATTTTAAATAGGACAACTTGGTATAAGCTCAGTTGATTACTAAAAAGACAGTTTAAGAGATAAGCCCAACCAATGCATTAACTATCAACAGTCGACTTCATAACAGCTGTGATACCTTTTAATTTTTGCTACTTAGTTTCTATATCATCCCTAGTCTTTTATTTTTTGTTCTCACTATTAACCACGGTACTACCATGCCAGTTAAACAGACATTCACATAAGATTCAAAATTTTCTTCAGCACTAAGAAATGTAGCACAAAGTATATTCAGTTCTAATAAGTTTTAGACAGTTAAGTGTTTATTTACTTTAAACTTTAACATACAGTGTTAAAAAATCCACTTATGAGAAACTAAAATCCAGGGATAAGTAATTCCATAGTTTTCAGAAGGTAGCTCTTTGTATAATAATCCTAATATGAGCATCAACATAACTATAGTATACCTGAAAATCACCCTGTTCCTCTTTCCTGACTGACTTCATACTGACATGAATAGAGTATGTCTATAAATAATTGTTTCCTTTCTTAAGCCAGTATACATTAACATTATTACAACATGCCCACAAATCACTTGGTTCTAATCTAAGAAAATATTTGTAAAAACTGTATATGCACTCAGTTTTATGGAGATTCATGGCACGGTATTGGCCTTCAACTACTTTATTAAATAGTTATACTTGCCACATTACAAGTAACTAAGTGTTAAAAAGATAATACTTTTCAATAGAATGTAAAAAAGGCTTCCTACCTCAAACTAAAAAAAGACTTAAAACTGACACTGATGTGCAACAGTGAAACGAATAGTTTTGTTAACAAAGAAACTACTGGATCTAGAAATGGTTAATGATGAAAGAAGATGGAGATAAATCTTGGTTTGATAGTTTAGTACCTCTACAACACAAAGGTTATGAATCGTGGTCCTGTTATGACAATATATACTTTAAAACACAACACAAAGTACTATCTACAAGGAAATACACTAGCAGAAATCCTTTGTGTGTGTGTGTGTGTGTGTGTGTGTGTGTGTGTGTGTGTGTGTGTGTGTGTGTGTGTGTGTGTGTGTGTGTGTGTGTGTGTGTGTGTGTGTGTGTGTGTGTGTGTGTGTGTGTGTGTGTGTGTGTGTGTGTGTGTGTGTGTGTGTGTGTGTGTGTGTGTGTGTGTGTGTGTGTGTGTGTGTGTGTGTGTGTGTGTGTGTGTGTGTGTGTGTGTGTGTGTGTGTGTGTGTGTGTGTGTGTGTGTGTGTGTGTGTGTGTGTGTGTGTGTGTGTGTGTGTGTGTGTGTGTGTGTGTGTGTGTGTGTGTGTGTGTGTGTGTGTGTGTGTGTGTGACTTGTAAAAGAACAAAGGATTAAAACAAAAACAGAACTGAATATTAAAGACAAAATAGGAAAATGGATTCGTATCAGGATAACAATTATAATACAGAATCTCTGCACAACAAACAGGTAAACTGGAACATGCTTTTAAAATGTCATAATGCATTCAAAGTGATAATCATAAATATGAAAGTGAAAAATTCAGTAATAAGTCTCTTTTTCTATCCACCCTCCTGGATTTCGACGCAGTATATATCGCCTGACTTCATCATAAACAAAAATAAGAAGTGAGAAAGGTAGAGCTGGAAGCCACCAGTTAAATCTTAAAAAAAAAACAATAAATAATATTAAAGTTTGAAGTTTAAAATACATTCTCACATGAGAAGTGGCTCTTAATGAAAACACTTCACTACTATTGTACTTAAGTTACAACTCAACAGTACTATACAAATTAACTAGCAAATATACAGCACTATATTAAATTTTATTCTGCTATAATTTTCATAAAAGTCAAACATTTTTATAACAAAACTAAAATATGAAAAAATTATGATGTCCTTCATTGTTTTCCAGAAAACAAAATTTATGTGACAAGAGAAGCTGTCAGTACTTTATTCTACAAAGATATATTAAATCTAAACTTGCACTAAAATTTAAATAGTGATATTTAAAATTAAAATACCAACTACTAAAAGGAAACAGAGCAAGCATGGAAACCTTCAGCCTAATCAATTATATAATTCAGAAAAGCCAAAAACTGACTAGATCAAAGAGCAATAAATCACTGGCTCAGATTAACACTAATAATGCAATATGTTTAATCTTTATTATAAGGTGGAAATACATGTGTAAAATAAGTGAAATAAGCATCAATCAAAAAGAGTATAGTCCACATCTTACAATATTTTAAACAATAACAACCCTTTTTGTTTGTTTTGGAATTTAGCTACTCGAGGGCTATCTGTGCTAGCCGTCCCTAATTTAGCAGTGTAAGACTACATGAAAGTCATCACCACCCACTGCCAACTCTTGGGTTACTCTTGCCAACAAATAGTGGGATTGACCATCACATTATATGCCCCCATGGCTGGGAGGGTGAGCATGATTAGCGCGACACGAGTGTAAACCCGCGATCCTCGGATTACGAGTCGCGTGCCTTACGTGCTTAGCCATGCCGCGCCATCTTTTTGTTTGTACTTTGGGTAAATAAAAAAAGCATACTATATAAGAGGTTTCACAGTAAATGTACTGTATAATTTATAAAATATGGGTAGTTGTAATTCTTCATATCGCTATTTAACTACTTTCAAAAGTTAAGTTTTTGAGAAAAAAAGCAATACTTTTGGCTATTTGGTTAACCCTAGGAAAACTAAGACATTGGAGAAAAAAAACGTTTTTAATGATCACTTCCATGTAAAATTCAAAATACTAAAAAAATAATTTAAACTAAAATTTCTGTAAACTGAATTTTCTCATATGATATAAAGTGTTCACCTGGTAACACAAAATGTGGACCATTCACTAATAAAATTTAACCTCGTACCGGACTTCAAGTTACTGCTTAAATAATAATTTAATATCTTAGAGGTTTCTTTTTTAAAAAGGATATAACAAATTTAATGTTTTACTACTTGCACAAAGAAAAAAGTAATAGTAATTAGTACACTCACTTTAATGGATACATACGAAGACCTTTGTCCATTCCTGGACAGTACGAGAGAAAAGCAGCCAAGGCAGTCTCAAAGAATAGGCCAAAGTTTAATATATGGTTACTGAAATACAAGAATAGAAGAAACAGTATGATTAAAATAACATTACTTATAATAAGCCAGCTAAATACTTCACAAGTCTGTATATGTAATTATTATATTATACTCACGTCATTCCTTGACGAATAACGGAATTACGACGAGTTTTGCAGATAATCAAATCAGCCCACTGCACAATTACAATTGACACAAAGAAGGATGTATGGCAGGTGTATTCCAAAATTTTACGATCAAAATAGGTCTATTAAAAAAAACAATAACAAATTCCTGTTTATATCATATTATACAATAACAAGAAAAATCGAAATTCCTGTGGTGTTTATAATTTGCTGCATTTAATGAACAGTAAACTGAAAAAGAACTTGTTTTGGTGCACTTACAATTTTTAGTATCATACAACATTTAACTCTACTTTGAAGTTTTTAAGTCGGACTTAGAAAATCCACACAAACAATTTAAATATTTCATATTCTTGTACCCAAGATTTCTCTGTTAAATAAACATTTACCTTTGCTCACTGTTCCATTCTGCTTTTACTAAACTAAATCTATATGATAAATAGCAACTGGTAATAATATGTTTAATGTATCATTCTCTAAGAACAAACAAAATATACAATGGTTCAAATGACAAGTAGCAGAGAAAAAATTAAATTATCTGCTACAATCACATGACACACTGCTTTGCAACCACATACACACAATAAGCAGTTACATCATAAAGTGCTTGTGACAATACATACGTAATGAAGAGTCATATTAAATCATTTTGTAATCTGCAAATAAACATGAAACAAACCATCACATCACATATGGCCATGCCGAGTAACAGTCATTATATACTGCTTCACAATCATACAAATAGAAAATAAATCAACTCGATATGAATTAAACATTTTATTTATGCAAAACATTGCACAAAAGATGTATCAGTGTTAACATTTTAAAGTAATAATGCACGTGATTTGTCAATGCAGAGAATTTGCATTGGTTCCCACCTTGAAGATACATTTTCAAACACATTTTGTTAGAAAGTGTGCAACGTATTTTTCAACTTTTCAAAAGTTGCTTCTACAATTTTATAATCCTCCCTTACTTTCTTAAATCCAAGTTAGTTCAAACAGCTTTCACAACTTTTCAGCAAGATACATCCCAATCATGTATAAATATGTAGCTAACAAGCTCGAGTCTTTGCCAGGGTTTAACAAATTTCACTACAAAACCATGAGAAAACTGACAGAAATGAGATCTAGAAATGACTATATAACAAACTTGTTTATAATTCTGAATGCAATTGTTGGTATCTCAGAATTGTTTTTTTTCATTAAAATTTGCACTGGCTGAGTTATTTAAATTTCTAAATCTTTACAATTTGATACATAAACATCACTATAATCAAATTGCTGGAAAAAATTATATTTATAGAAGTGAAGATAATTTTAATGCACGTTCATTTTAAGCATGAACTTAACAGTACATTGTGATAAGAAACAATTTAGGTGGACTGGTTAGTACATAAAACAGCATCACCTTATAACTGAAGGTGAATGTGTTTGTAACATACTGGATTTATCACATGGAAGAATTAATATGGTTCGTGCAAAAAAATTACTATTTCTAGTACCCATTCCTGATTATAGGAGTCTTTCAGATCATTGACAGCCTTTGAATCCCATTCTTCACGAATGCCAAGCAGCCTGTTTGGCCAGAATCCATTTTCCGTCATAATGACAATGTAGACAAAAAACCCTGCTGCAGCCTGAATCATTCCGATTTGTCCATATGCCATGGAAATTAACCTATGAAATATGCACGAATTAAACCTTCTTGCTTAAGAATAATACATTTTATTCATCACTTAACAACAAATATTACAGCATCAAATAACTATTCTGCTTTATAATGAGTAACTGTTTTGAACATGTACTAGCAAACCAAACTGAGATTTCTCCGATACCATCAACAAATCATGCAGATACTGCAGTCAAAAAAATATTTGAGCAACTAAAGCCATGGGATTCATATAGAAGATATGAAATTGTTACTTACTTGTAGCTTAATAAAACCAATCAACGTGACCTCCACTTTTCACTTAAACAGTGGTTACTATGATAAACAGCAATATAACAAAAACTTATCGGAGAAAAAATAGTTACCATTTTGAAATTTCAATTAGTACACAGCTAACAAGTTCTTACCTTAATTATCTTTCTTTCTCTTAACATCAAAAGACCTATGAGGCTCCTTACTTGTAAAACTTAATAAAAATCATTCTGTATTTAGACTAGTTCACAGACAATTTTATAAAAATTGTTAAAGAAATATATTCCACGTATTAATTTAGCAGTTCCAGGATGTTTCAATATGTAATATTATATAAACACAGAAAAAGATAATTTATAATCCAAAACGAAGAATTTTATCAGTGGTGGAACATATATTTCGAAAGAACATTGATCTGTTTCGTTTTTTCCCCCCCCGAAAAAGACAGACCAAGAGTTATAATTGAAAATGGCACTTGTGCAACAGATATAGTTAAAAAGTAGTACAGTTATAAAACAAGTACTCACTTTATGAAAACATGAATTACCCCTAACAGGACATTATCCCACCATCTTCAGAAGAGTTGAAGCCTGATCAAAACTTGTATACTATACAATCATTTGCATTATTTTAGTTCCATCTAGGCTTAAAACTCCCAGAATTTACAGAACTTCAGTTCTTTTAAATGTAAACTAACTTTTTTGTTCAACAGAATCTTTTTTCTCAATTTCTATTGTTTCTCTAATACACAATTCAAATTAAGTATATTTATCAATTTAATGTTACTCCAGTTTATAACATATGATGTACATTTCCTTTTAATTCTATACACAATTACTTTTTTTTTTTGCAAATATAGAATAGAAATCTTGTTGCAAGATATATCCATTTATAGAGTAGTTATTCTATTTATAATTACACTCCTTAAGATTCTAATTGTTTTACAACACAAAGTACAAAGTCTTAAGAAAATATTACAAAATTCCTCACCTTTCATTAACTAATTTGTCATGTACTGGATCTCGTGGCTGTCGTTTCATAATGTCACTTTCAGCTTTCTCATAAGCAAGTGAGATAGCAGGGACCTGTGAAAGAAACGTTGAAGCAATAACAGTATAAAAGAATGAAACAAACTAAATACAAGCAGCAGTAACTAAGGTGCCTTTCACTGAAAATAATTCTAGAATGTACTTTGATCTAAACAGATGACTGAAGAGCTTGTGCTGAGTAGAGGTACCAGACAGATGTGGTTATATTCATCCAACACTATAGAAATGGAGAGGGTACTGGCTACACTCATCAACTTTAAATATTGAATGTTAATACAATAAAATGTGTTTACATATTCAAACTACAATAGAATGGAAAGAAAAAGAATCTAACTCAAAGCGTACATGGCAGTCTTCCATAGTTAACTATGAAAGGAAGCAAAAGGAAAAAGATGTTAGTCACCTCTGTTTACAAGTTAATGTAGCAGAGATTCCTAAGCCAGTGACATAGCAAGAACCTGTTTCCGAGAAAGACAGCACATATGATACAGCGATGGATGATAAAATGTTTATTATTGCAATAAAAAAAAACAAGCGATCTTCAACAATGATCAGCATGAAAGCATTTAGAAAATCCTTGAAACTGAGATGCACTTAAAGGATCAGTAATGAAGTTAAATAAAGAATAACTAAAGTTTAAGCACACAAATGTTTCATAAAGAAGGATATTCCTAATGAGTAGATCCATGGCAATACAGCCTGAAGTCAGAAATATCTTCCATGGTTGAAGCTTTAATTGCATAATTAGACAGGAGATGGAGATAATGTCTTTCCTATTTTGTGAGAATCTTCCATAAGGTCATGGATGACCATGAAAATACTGTATAGTTTCACCTATACATGTAACCACACATTATAGTGTATGACTTTTACAATGTATCATTGAAGTCCATTCCAAAACAATTTTTATGTTGAAAGAACTGTTATATTTGAAAGGATTTAGGAAGAAAACTGTTTTACAATTTAGTGTAATACTTCTCTACTAATTTCTCAAGTTGGTTTGTGAAAGGTAACAGCACTTTGGGACTACCAGCACTTTATTTTTGGCATTTTTAATGAAACTGATTAAATAATTTACTCACACCCATTCAAGTAACTTTCATGCTTACTAATTAATGTGAAGTGTGGAACACAGCACTCTTGGACAAGCCATACATACACCACACTATTAAATGAAAACAATGATACTAAAGTGTTGTAGTGAAAGAAATCGCTGATTGCAGAATATTAAATTTTTCAAACATTCTCAAAGTATGATGTACTATCATATTTAACTAATGCAATACATATTATATTGATACGACAGAAAAGTTAAACAAAGACTTTAAAAATACTAACTAAACTGCTAAATAATGTCAACCGAATGCTACTTTCCTACAAGTCTACTTGTAAAACACACAATTAGAAGTGTCGGTTGACTAGATACCTGTTATTCTTGTAATTATTTCAAAACTATTTGTGTTTGCTATCTTTTCATTCTGTCATTTTTATCAACAGATTAATACATAAAATGTAGCCTCAAGCTCTTCACCCAAACTACGCATCATGCAGATAATTTCTTTTTAAGAAACAGCTCTAAAACAGATTGGAAAAAGGTGGTAATGTGAAAAGGTTATGCACCATTATATATGGTGTTTGAAAAGACTACAAACTCTTGAAAATACTTATATTATTGGATGACAATGTTTTGGAAGCTTCAATTTTTGTTTTAAATATCAAGCTTACCAAATCAGTTCCCAAATCAATACACAGAATAGTTACTGTTCCCAGTGGAAGGGGTACATCAGCAATAATGAAGAGTAGAAAAGGACTGATCTCTGGAATATTACTGGTCAGAGTGTATGCAATTGATTTTTTCAGGTTGTCAAAAATCAAACGACCTAAGAAAAAGCAATTATTTCATTTGTAAACCACTTGATCTAAATTTGAGGGTACATTATGCATAACATTTCCAGAAAACAGGGATATTAAAATACAAATTTTGTAAATGACTCATCAACAAAAGGATCTTTAGATATTTTATTTCCAGATTATAATGGATTATACAATACAGAAGTAGGGACAATTTATATTATTATAAAAGAATTTCAAAACAAACAAACAATTTGTTCTGAATGCAAAGGCGTTTTTCTTATAGCAAAGCCACATCGGGCTATCTGATCAGCCCAGGAAGGGAAATTGAACCCCTGATTTTAGCGTTGTAAATCTAGAGACATACTGTTGTAGTAGCAGGGGGCCTGAATACAAAGGATTTCCAGATATTCTGCACTACAGTTTCATTCCAGCTAATATGTTATGACATTAAACAAAAAATCTGATTTGTGGCTGATGACCAATACATTTGAAATTATATATTTTTAATTTACCTCTCATTAAGAAACTTTGAAGGATCAAAGAATGAAGAAAAGCAGTTTATTTTGATATCAAATGCACTTGTTATATATCTGTAATCAAACACTTGACATTCCTTAACTCGCTACTACAAATCTGATAACTATTTGGTTACAATTATGTTATATGTCTAAGATTCCCATTTCATAAGTCAAATGATGGTGAAAGGACTTTGATTAATCAGCTCAAAAATCTGATTGAAATCTGAAAATTGTCTGTTTCCAGAAAATCAGCAAGCAAAAAAGTTACTATCAAGAAATGTAGTTTTTGCTTTGTATGCACTTTGTTTTCACTATTGTATTGACTTGAGATGAAAAAAGGAAAACAGTTATGAAAATAAATATAAAATTGCACAAACAGGTTTCGGGCTATCCATCTTTAACTTTATGAACTTGTGTACTCTCCAAGCACTCTGAATGTATGTTGTGTGTTAAGATAAACATCAGCAACACAAAATCTTACTGTAAACATTACCCTATTTGTTTGTATGCGAGTGTATATTAGCATCCATCATCCTGGATCAACTATCAATTTTTTGCATGCCAACTGGAAAACGTCTGATGTAACATAATGGGGATTCTTTATTTATAATTTTTACCTGAGGGGAATTAAAATAAAAAAACTTTGAAAAGGGAAATATTTCCAGTACTTATTGTAGACTTTCCACTTCAAAATCAAAGGTAGAAGTTAAATGAGTCAGTCATTTATCTTCCATAAAGTAAGGTACACAATTAGTTTCTAATTTGTCATTTGGGATTTAATAACAAAGGAAATAAAGAATATTACTTAACATTGTCCTTTACACAATTTTTGCTTCATTAACTCTTTAAACCCATAAGTTTTGCAATTGTGTCAAAACTAGTTTCATTATTTTCAAATAATTATCACCATACCTTATAAAATGTCTAGTCTATTTATAAAAAGGTGGATAATATGGTATTGATTGATTTCAGCCATCAGAACATGTTATCAGACACTGTCACCTGAGGGGTAGACAGATTTTTTATCCAGACACTAGCAACATCAAGTTGGATACAAGGAGTTAACAAATATCCTCAGCCAGTTTCAGACTAAAACCAAACCTTTTTTGGGAGAAGTAAATACTTTTCTTCTGAGGAAATGCATCCCTTCCACCAAATATTCATAAGTTGTTCATGCATTTGCCAAAACATTTTGATCCAAAAGTTACTTAGGACTGATGTCAAAACTGATCATGAGTATTAGTAGTCATTATTTCCACACCTCATAAATACTTCCTTACCTTCTTCCACACCTGTGACAATAGATGCAAAGTTGTCATCAAGGAGGATCATATCAGCAGCCTGTTTGCTTACATCACTTCCAGCAATACCCATAGCAACTCCTGAAAAACAAGTTTTTCTTGTAGAAAGAGGGTTAACTGCTAAAATATTATATTACATTTTAATTGCATATATGGAACAAATGCACATTTTATTTAAAGAACTTGCATGCTATAGGCTAGGCCAACGAGAAGTCAAATGTTACTTGCTGCAAGTCTACACATTTAATGAAAAGAAGTCCAGTGCAAAAACTGTCTAGTCAGGAGCTACACATGTAGATACTTACCATGAAATGCTAAACCACTTGTGTTTTACTAAATGACTAATATTTACAAACAATAATATATCAATGAATTTCCAAATACAACATTCAGTCCTATTATGATTCATTTAAATTAATTTACTATAAATATAGCTTAAGTATTAACACTTCATCAAATGTACAAATCAAATTAAAAGCAAAGTCTTTGAAAAACTTATATTTACATCAAATGCAAACAGATATCCTTAAGATCTTCATATATTTAATTTTAATAATATTTACATGCAAATATAAGACAGACTGATAACTTGAATACATGTACATGTTACACTTGAAATTAAAAACTAATAAAAAAACATTCTAAAAAAGTTCATAAGAATTTCACATTTATCCAGACAAGTTTTACACTTTACCTAATAAGAATAGAGGTTAATCGTATAAACTGTCCATTTTTCTAATTTTAGAAGCTCAAAACACTTTGATACAACAGACTTAAGATTTCTTTATTGTTAAGCTAAATTACATAATGAATGCTCTGTACTCTTCTCATTAGAAGTATCAAAATATGATTTCAGCATTAGAAGTTTACATGTCTCATAATAACAGACTTAACATGATCATTAATCTATCACTGAATTCCACTGATTACTTAGCTGTAGAATGAAAAACATTAATTTTTTTTTCAGTAAACTTTTAAAGAGAATGAAGGCTTGGCATGACCAGGTTGTTATAGCACTTGACTTGTAACCTGAGAGTCACTGGTTTGAATCTATCACACTAAATGCTTGCCCATTCAGCCATGAAGGCATAATGGTTGTTTGGAATTAAGCACACAAAAACACAATTGTCTTTCTGTGCTCTGCCCACAGACATACTGCCGTGCCACTGGAGGTGGGCATTATATGATAGTCAATCCTACTACTGGTTAGTAAGAATAATCTGAAACCCAAACGTTGACAGTGGATGGTAGCGACTAGCTTCCTTCCTTCTAGTCATACACTGCTAAATCAGGGATAGCTAATACAGCACATCCCTCATATAGCTTTGCATGAAATTCAAAACAAACAAAAATTTTAAAAAGTATTGAATACTTGAATTTTTTTGTTCTTACTTTTGATGAACCAGGTATGTTAAACGTTACTTCACATTTAAGAAAATACGAAAATTATACTAAAAATTTAAAATGTTAAATACAAGAATCTAAATATTACTTAAATAATATTTAGATTTTAAATGTGCTACTTTTCCATAAATCTGAAAAATTATTCAATAAATGTTTGTACCCAATAGAAGAAAATATAAATACCATGAACTTAAAACTATCAATCTTTTTATATATATAGTGAAAAAGAGGATTTCATTTGTAAATATTAATTTTAATTTGTTTTATTTTGTTGCAATACCACTCTTAAAGAATATTCTCTTCTGAAAGACACTTTTGCCAACCCTCAACTGTTACTGGTACTTCAATAATTTTTTTGTAACTACCAAGTTATGTGCAAAAATGAATAGAGGTGTTGTAAAGTTGTTCAAATTTCATATTGTACTAAATTATTAGAATAAAAATTTTTTTGGATAGTAGTATATAAAACTTTTAAATGTTGTAAAACCTTTATTTTTGATTAAATCTTCTAACAAATTTTACCAATATCAGCTTTCTTCAAAGCAGGTGAATCATTAACACCATCTCCTGTCACTGCTACAATTGCACCCAAACGCTGACAACCTTCCACAATGATAAGTTTCTGTTGCGGTGAAGTCCTAGCAAATACAATCTCAGTATGATATTTCAAGATGTCATCCAAGCGGTCCAAAGACATTTCTCGCAAATCAAATCCATGGATGACAGCTGCTTTTGCATCCCTGTTAATATACAAGGTAGATTTGTTTATAAATCAGTAACTTAAAGGTTTGTTTTCTTCAAAGAAAAGTGATAGAAATAAAAGTATTTGAGGAATGGAATTTTATTTAATTTTGTTACCTTTCTTTACAGAAGTAAAGTGTTCATAAATTAAAAGAATAAACACTAAACAAAATAAATGATCCTTTACTGTCTGGTGGTGGGTAGTATTTTGTGGCTTAAATTTGATCTTCCAATTGCTCTCAGTAACTCAAAATTCCTAAAATGAATTTTTTAATATTACATAAAAATACTTTGTAATTTAAAACTTACAAAATATCAAGTTAAACTCAAAATAAGAAAAGGAAATCAGATACATTGATCATTGTAAACAAAAGATGCAGGTTAAATTATTCTTTTCTCTCCACATAAAACTATTTGCCAGTAATACAGTTTTCAGTTGTGTTTAGGTAAAATCACAAATCAATGCTACAATTATCTATTTCATTAAGCACAATTTAAATTTTAAGCGACAAATTTATGCACGTGATTTTAAGAAAGTGGCTTATTCTTAGTGTTTGTTTCACGTTCATTAATAGACATGAACATTATCACATTTAATAATGCTTAATTAGCATCTGTAGGTAAAAATGGCTTCAATAACTATTAGCTGTTCTTAACCTGGGGTTCACTTCTTTAACTGCAATGTTCAGTCTTTGGGCTACATCCTCAACAGTTTCATTGCCTTCTGATATTATTCCAACAGCCTTTGCAATTGCTTTAGCCGTGATTGGATGGTCACCTGTCACCATAATTACCTATTATATAAAACACCATGATTATCTATTATATAAAAATTACGGGTTCATACCAAATCAGAAAATTAAAGAATTATTTTATTTGTAGCAACACAAAGCAACTACTTTTATATCTAAGAGTAATACACTTTTCATA
Organism: Carcinoscorpius rotundicauda; assembly: GCA_011833715.1. NCBI lineage: Eukaryota > Metazoa > Arthropoda > Merostomata > Xiphosura > Limulidae > Carcinoscorpius > Carcinoscorpius rotundicauda. The sequence continues at coordinate 7,045,206 of CM022394.1, read as the reverse complement.
TGCATTTTAATTTTGTTTACATTATATTGCTTTTTACTTCATCTCCATGCTAAAATACAAGTTTTATACAAGATATTTTATTTTAAATGAAAACATGAAAGTCCATCAATAAATTCAAATATTTTACATCTTTCATTTAGACTTGTGATTAAAAAGAGTCTTTAGTTATACAGTGGTTTAGCAAACAATTTAATTTGCTATCAAAACTTATGTTTACGTTTTTAAGTATAATTCATTTTAAATATTTCAGTTAAATTTAGCTATGTTCAAGAATAGTTTTAAAACTCAAGAGAAACTCCTTTCATGATCACTATTGGATTCCTCAGAACTACACCTATTTACTTTTCTTGGTGCTTTAACTCGTTCAAGAATATATATATAACTGGTGCCAATGATTTGAATTAAAATTCTGAGAAGAGTATCATGTTATCTTACCTTCCCCTCATGGTAAGCTTCTTAAGATCTTTATGTTTCATCAAGAAAAATAATGAAGCAACGAAATTATTATGTACATACTATATTGAAAACAATTGCAACAGATGAGTACAATTTTTTCTTGCAAAATGCTGTGAAAAACAGAACATCTGTATTGTAATCCAAAAGTCTTTCTTTGTATAGAACATTTTGGTTTCATTACTGCAGCATTTTTAATTCATAACTTTAGTCAAATCTAAATCAATACTACATGATAAGATTAGCAGTTTAACTGTTTTAGCTTAAGAGTCATTTAAAATAGTTGAACAAACATACTTTAATACCAGCACTTCGACACTTAGCAACGGCATCAGGAACAGCAGCACGTGGAGGATCAATCATAGAAATAAGTCCTACAAATCGCATGCCTATCATAGGAAAATTTTGCTCCTCAGCATCAAATGGATATCCTGGTGGAAATTTGTCTGTTGAAAGTTTAAGGTCACAAAAACCTGGAAGAAATTTTTGTTTAATTACAAAAATATTAGGCAGTTAGTGATCTAACTTTAATCATTTCTCCTCAATTTTTTCTACTATATCTTCTATAAGTTTATATTTTAATGAAACTATTATATTCTGAACTATTTTCTAATTTCAAATAGACGAGTACTTCTCTCATTGAGCAATACTTTGAGACTTTTAGGATAAACTGCTTTTATAATAGGTAGAGCTATCCCTAGTTTAGAACTGTTGATTAAGAAGACAACCGTTCAGTAGAACCCAACATCTATGGAGCCATTAGTCACTAAATAAAAAATAGTTGTAAGTACACACTAAATAAAATTGTTTACAAGTGGGAGAAAATGGTATAGCATGGCAAAGTTCATTGAAATCCCTGCACTTTGTGAACAGTAATAAAGTATAATGAAATACTATGCGACAGTTTACAAAAAATACAAAGTTCCAAATAACATACATATAACAGATTGGTATCAAATACTGATTATTTGATAAATAATTCCATTTTTTTTCCAATCAATAACTTTCACTGTTAATTTACAAACAATTTAAAGTATATAACATTAAGAAGACTGAAATAAGCTTTCTTCATGGGGGCAAATATTTAAAACTACAATGAAGATTGTCAAATTATTACATGTACATTTCACATGTAAAGAAATGCCTACTTTTAACACTACCAGTATCACATTAAGCACTGTCTCTAGTGCACAGTTTAGACCAATGGCTGAAGCCATTTTCTTAACCTAGTTACGAACAGATTCACTGCTTCAGTAATTAAGTTAACTGTTTATTCTTCATTTATTGTATTATTGCTACTACTGCTACCACCGTGAAAAGTGTTTACCTTTAAGTACCTCAACTGTCCAGTATTTGTTTGTATATTGAATTTCATGCAATATTACTAAACGGCTATTTGTACTAGTTGTCCATAACTTTGAACTCAGACTAAAAAGAAGACATCTAGTCAAACACCTGCACCCATTTCTTGGATAACTCTAATAGTGGGATTTTACAAGTCTTGTAATGACACCCAAGTGAGGAGACTATTTGGTGCTTAGAGAGCACCAACTACAGAATCTCTTATCATTGGCTAAGTTTGCAAATCACTTGACTGTCCAGACTTTAACTCCTTTCTTAAAGGATACTTACAAAGATATCAGTAATTATGAATTTGTATGATTATATTAGGTAAAATTATTTTGAAGGTAAAGAAAATACTAGCATTTTTTTTTTTTTAACATATGCAAATCAACCTAGAAACTTGTACAAAATAAATTGCACAGTGCCACAAAACAATCCAAACAAAGATTAGATCTGCTATTAGGAACAACCACAATTTATGTGGATACAAAGCTTCATATTTTGAGATTCTTTACAGTTTACATTCTTTACATTTTATTGTTCTACAAGTTAACAACTGGTTCAGTGGTGAAAAATACGAGCACACAAAATAGCTGAATAGCAACTGCTCAAGTTTTAATAAGTCTTCAGTCTGATATTCTGAAGACCGATTTGTGTATTCAAACAAAACATGCTCTGCCATTTGAAAAGCAGAGATCATTGCTTTAAAACACTCTTGTTATCTGTGGAATGAAAAAAAAATTAGAGTTATAGAGCTCAACAAATATCTTGTAGCTCATATAACTGATCTTTATTCCATACGTAAATAACAGAAATTTCAACAAATGTGTGTGTGATAAAGTGATCAAATCAATTTACAACCAAATGCGATTACTTTATAATTTTGCAAGTTCAAATATATGTGTAGTTGTTGATCATAAAAAACGTCAATAAATTTAAACGTAAAGATCAAAGAGTAACATTTTAACATTTACATTTTTTTTTTTAAATCACGCAGAACTAATTTACATACACACACACAAATGTATGCAACAATAAATTTACAAGAGGTGAAAACAATACCACAATTTGAACTATGATAATTAGCAAGTGTAATTACAGAAGGCTCACAAAAGAACTTAAATAAAAGCCATTTATTTAACACGTGTATAAATCATAAATACAATAGTCAATGTATCAATATAGTTTGTAAACTAAAAATTTAGTGTAATATCTATGTTAAACAAAAATTTAGAAAATGGTATTTCACCTATGACACGTTCTCCAAGTCCTCCAAGTTCCAAATAAGCATTGTTAAAAGCTTCTTTCATCTCTTCATCCAGGATTTTATCATTCCCATTTATGTAGATGGTAGTGCACAAGTCCAATATTCGTTCTGGAGCCCCTTTCATGCACAAGATGTAGTTTGAATCTTTGTCTTGTGTTTCATGAATGGTGAGCTGCAAAAAAGTAAAACTTACTCAACACAATGCACATTTTTAATACTTGACAGTAAAAATATTATGATCAAGTTTCCTAACAACTGTTAAATATTTAAAAGTGAATTGGCAATTTTTTGGTACAACATTATGTATTTTGAATTTTATTAAGTTCATAAAATAATTAATTTATACTTATGAATTGGAATGCTAATATCTTGTAGATTTTGCTATGCATACAGTATAATGTATACATTAAAAAACTGATTGTAGATTAATTAGAATGCTGTCTATTATTGAAAAGTTGTTAAACAACATTGACCCCAAGAAAAATAATCAACACATAACTAAACACATCGACAAATATACATGTTTGTTCTGAAGAACATGAAATGTGAACTCATTCCTTTTGTTTTGTGTGCTGTCGCTCACATTAGCAAATCTTAACTACACGTGCAAGTTGCCACTGTGCAAAAGGCTATATCCAATCACGTATCACAGTAAAATATTAAGCAGAAATATCTACAGAAACAAACTGAGCAGCACTGTAACAAAAATTTAATTCAATGAGATTGTTTGTGAAATAAACAGAAAAAAAATGGCAGCCAAAGCCAGCAATTTCAATTTAAATGTTTGAGGGTTGCAGGAAATAAGATTACATTATACTAGCATAATATCTAATAAATGTTTTATACATTCAAAAGATAAATGTTTTCTATTTCTGTCATAAGAAATTACTAATCACCCATATGATTCACACTTGCACATTCACTACATGCGAGTTTGTTTTTATGAAAAGACGTGTTTAGAGCTTGGTCCTGAGTAAGTGTATTAAAGTGTTAACAAAAAAAAAGTATTACATTTATTATATTTGCAAAGTATTAAATGAATGTACAAGATACTAGCATGTACTTATTCAATTTTTATGTGCACAGATTTTTCAGTGCACGAGAGACAACTATATTTGCGAATAAAAATTGTAGTCATATAAATCAGTCTAAATATAAGCCACATGTGCAAATTCATTCAAACTGTTCACCTTTGACCAAAATGTTTGCACATAATTCTTACACAACTAGTCACGAGTTATCAGTCTGAAATTTTTACTAGTTTCACTTAAGACTAAAGCTAGATTGTTTTTAAATGTTTTTTTTAAATTTACATTAAAAGCAGCTAACTTACATCATTAAAATTATACAATGAAAGCATGTGCAGATACATAATTATTGGTTAGGCAAAATAAACTAGATTATTAATTTATGTCTCAAATTTTAAAAACAAATCATACAGGCAAACTTATTATTCACTGCTGACCATCAAACAAATTTGCTAAATTTTAAGAAATTCTCCAACTTAAAGAGCATTTAGTGTTTTCACTTGATATTAGCTTAAGCATTTAGTTTAAATAATGATGTTTGATATGGTTGTATCAAGTGCAAGCAGGTAATAAAACTGTCAATCTAGTTTCGTAGCATTACTATAATGGAAATTATCAACACTAATTTAGAGGAAAATTGCCACCATATATTTAAGAATCTACTTGATTCTGTAAATTTCAGGTTTGTTCTTAACAGGCTTGCAATTCTTAAGCCTAAGATTGCAAGTCTTCAGTGTATGTTACAGTTCAAACTTTGCTATCTAAATTTTAAGCCAGTTTTTAAAATTTTCATTTAAAGTAAAGGACTTAAAACTTTAGATATATTGTCACATGACAAACATGTGACAATTCTTTGGCTCTTTGTTTTTTCAATAATACAATGGTAGTTGTATAGAGATACATCTAGACTCTAAGATACTTAGATGACCCTTAGACTCGTGCATTTCAAAATTCTTTGAATGAATATAGTTGAACAAAGTAAATTTTAACTTCTGACAGGTTCCATGCCTGCCTTAAACAATTTTTTCTAAGCTTTATAGCCTACATATAGATGTTACATAACATGTACAGTCATTAGAAAGAGAAATTTTACACTTATCTAACAACAGTTATTATGAAACTCATGCAATGTTAACAACACAGTATTGTAACAGACTGTAGTATTGTTGGCAGCTTGATCTCCTACTGCAGTTAGTTGCTTCTTACCGAAGCATGTTACAGCTTGAGACAGTTTAAACTATTGTAAGTTAATCAGTTATGTATTTGTGATGTTTTAAAATGCATAACTGAAGTGTATTTAAAAATGTTTAAACCTGTCATACTCTGGTCACTTCTCAAAGCTAACTATATTACGTGACGTGAAAATTTTGCCAAAGGGTTGTACACCTCCACCAAAAACATCATAATAAGCCTCAAAGATACATTCCTTTTGACTTGTGACAAGATAAGGAGTGGTAAAAGAAAAAAATATATTAAAATTAATCAAGAGTAAAAAGTAAAAACCTGAAACTGTAAATTTAACAAAATGAAAATCCTTTAAAATTAGGAGTTAAAAAAATGCATATTTAAGTTTTTGTAAAATATTTTTTTTTTTTTTTTTTTATTAGTTCATTGCAGTCTACACCTGATGACAGGTAGTTAGTGATGCTGTAAAGACAACAAAAAATAAAATGAAAATATTTACCTTAATTGTTTTTCATATTCATTTAGGAGTTCATATAAATATAAAAACTAAGATGAAGAAAAGAATTTTATACTAAAGTGAAAAAACACTTTTCATTCAAACTATTTGAACAGTGAGTGCAAATGACTACTACAGATAAATACCTTAATAAAAATACTTAATTATAATGGCATTCTTGGTAGACAAAATACTTGTGAACTGTAACAAAATCTTACAAGGTTTTGTGACGAACACTTAGTCACCATATATTGTTTTCACTAAGTGACCTTTTCCAATCAGTGTTGCAAACTGCACCAATCAAGAGAAAAGGTTAATAGAATGAAAATTAAAACATTCTCAAATCCATATACGAACTTCTTTAGATAACCATACGTTACTAGTAGAAACACTTATTTGTGATACAGGTGAGTGGAAGTAACATAAAATATCTTTATATCTACAGTTATCAACTGTAGATTAATAAATATGAAATTCTGAAATCACAGAAAAATATTATATACACACACACACATAATAAAAATTAAAAATATTACCAGATAAACAACCAACATATACATACATGATATTTATTGGTAGAATTAAAAGGGATTTCACACACTTTAGGATTACGTTTGCGAAACTCTTGGATGTTTCCTACAGCCAGTTCCATGCATTTCAAAATGGCAGATTCGGATGCATCACCTGCACATTCTCTACAGAAATGTAAGCAAAGTATTTTAGCCTTTTTATATTATGTTAACTAAAAGATAAAATGTTCACGTATCACTAATGAAACCCAGAAACTACATAAAAAAAAAAATTCACGAGTATTTTTGTAGTGATATTCCTTTATTTATACGTATTTTAAACAAAGAAAATAGAGACTCGAATCCTGTACACAAGTTAAGCTTTAATATTTTCTAACCATCAATTTGAAAAGAATTTGATTTAATACTTACAAGGCCGGTGCCAAAAATTGTTAGGATCTCAATTAAAGGAGGTCATTTTAAAATAGAATTTGTCTTCAATTTGCTTTTAGCAACAAGAGAAGGAAAAATAAGTGAACATGTTAACATTGTTCCTAAGATGGAAGATATGAAACATTGCTAGGAATTGGAATCAAATAATTTATATTTTGTTCATTTGATATATAACACTTCCACTGTTCAAAATATCTTAAGAACAGTTGGTAATTGTCTTGTCAGAGGTATGATACTACAAACTTATTACAAAACAACCCATGAAGCTAATTTTTACACACAAAAAATCTGATAAGTAATGGGAGTTGAAAGACAAATAATTGGTCACTCAGCCTACATTCACAAAGTGGGGAATTTTAACGTGTGGCTTTACATCTTTACAGTTAACAACATTACACTAACATAGATTATGATCATTAAAAATGTTAAAATGAAAACTAAAATTTTGCAGTAACTTTGTTTAAGCACCCAACTTTACAAATTTGTCTTTGCCAGAGACTTTAGATCTTTGACCTTTCAGACTTTTTACAACTTGTCTGGCTTGTATATGAAGTATTAAAGCATTATTTATAAAAGAGCAGCTCAGCTTAAACTACTTGTACAAACAGTTGAAACAGTGATAAATATTAAGTAATTTATTTACTAATTCATATCAAATATAAAATATACTAAATTTATGTATCAAAATCATTTTTAGATTGTTTATAACTGCAAAATGCAGTACACAATACTATAAATAATATTAAAAGTACACAATTGATTGATTGATTTAGAGTTTAATGGCACAAAGCAGCTAGGCTATCTGCACCAAACATCCAGTAAAAAGATAACAATAAAGTAAATGTAGTAAAATGCATAAAAGGAAATGAAGGTAAAACAAAAAAACAAAACCAATGTTAACACCTAGTCTACAACGTTAAGAAAGAAAGCAGAGTAAAAGAAGTTCTAACTCAAGCAAAATGGTAAAGAACATAACCGACCAAGAAGACTAACAGATAAGTACAAGAACCACCGTCAGTCACCTGAAGTTAGCCTTTCCAGTCCTGGTTCCTGGTTATGTGCCATAGCAGCCATTATCAAAATGTAAAAGAATAAAAGGTTTAAAAGAGATATAGCAAAATTGTAATAATGAGTAGCCAAATGTCCAATAAAATGATAAAAGTCAAATAAATGGAGTAAACTTTATAAATGAAGGTAAAAACAGAAAATGGCGTAAAAACCAATGTTGACATCCAGTCAACAAAGTTGTAAAGGACTACCTGTAGCAGAATGGTAATGATCATAACCTGCCAGGAAGACTAACAGGTAAGAATTAAAAACCACCGTCAGTCACCTGAAGTTGGTCTTTCCAGTCCTGGTTCCGGGTTATGTGTCATTATCGTCAGTAATAAAAGGTAAAGTAGTAAAAGTGTGAAATGATATGCAGCAAAAGTATAATAACAACTCGCCAGGACGACTAACGAGTAGTTCAAACAGCAGCGTTAGTCACCTGAAGTTGGCCTTTCCAGTCCTGGTGTCGAGTTATTTAATGTTCTGGCCATTTTCCAATGTCAAATTAATCGAGGGAAAATAAAACTGTAAAAAAGGAACCACAATTAAAAGGATGTCATGAAGAAATATGCAACACTTAAAATGAGATGAAAAAGATAAATGGCCATTGAAAAATTAAAAACGTTATCAAGATGGACAGTGTCACCATCACCAATAACACTGTCCAATGTTACAGACTGACCCTGGGAAAAAATATGTTTAAAATATTGGCGTCCTTGAGAATTGTAACAATGGCAAAAAAGTAAAATGTGGCTGATAGTGATTTGAGTGTCACACAAACTACACATTGGTGCATCAGTTCCAGATAAAAGAAATGAATGAGTTAAAAAACTGTGACCAATGCGTAGCCTCGCGAGAACAACTTCCTCCTTCTGAACTTTACGGAAGCTAGATGGCTAAAGTCCATTATAGGGTTTGATTTGAAAAAGCTTGGTGTTGCGTTGCTCACTCCAAGTGGACTGCCAGCTGGGACAGAGCTGAGCCTTGAATACAGGACCATAGTCCATGTACGGAATAGGCACAGTGGTAATAGTGCCAGAGCAGATAGATGTAGCTGCCGTGTCTGCAAGCTTGTTCCCGCAAATACCAACACGGCCTGGTATCCAGAAAAATTGGTTAGAAGCTGTTAATGAGAAATGGGCCAGTAGGATTTGAATATCAGCAAAAAAAGGATGTGAGCCAATGTGAAGTGATTCCAGGGCCAGTATAGAACTAAGCGAATCAGTACAAATAGTGCAGTCGGAGTACTTCTCAGCTGCAATATGATCCAGGGCAAGAGAAATGGCATACAGTTCAACAGTGAACACAGAAGCTGCAGAGGGGATTCTGCAAGCAACTACTAAACCACAGCAAACCATAGCAGAGCCCACTGAATTACCAGATTTGGAACCATCTGTAAAAATGGGAACTGAATGAATGTTTGAAAGATGTTTATTAAATAAAAGATGGCACTTCCAATCTGGAGTATCTGCCTTTAGATGACTGAAAGAAAGGTCCCATTTGGGGGCTGTAATAAGCCATGGTGGGATGGGCTGACCTGTGGAATCTGCAATGTTATCCAAGGACAGACCCAATTCATCCAATTGCGCTCGCATGCGAAGACCAAATGGAGCAGCGACAGATCATCTCTTCTGAAAAAGTACGGCCCACCGAGGAAAGAAAACACAGCCCCAAGTGGGATGCTTTGTTAAGGAATGAAGTTTTGAAGTATACTGTAAAGATAGTTGCAAACGGCAAAGGTGCAGACAAGGTTCATGAGATTCAACATATAAGATCAGGTGATAATCATGTGAACAATCTTCATAACAATTAATTGAAGATAGCTGATATTTTTAATGGTTTTATTTTTTCCTTATCGCACTTACAATGTTAAAAGAAAAATTATCCTTTGTTAATTCGGACAATGCATTTGTATCATAAAATACTTGTATTTTATATATATATAGGCCAATATTTTTAGTAGCTTACAGTTACTATAAAAACTATAATAATTAAAACTGACCTCACCTTTTCAAAACTGGTACATTTTCTTGACCTCCTTTAAACTCAGCACGGCTACACAAGGCAGCAACTTGTGATAAAGCCTTCCAACCAGAGGAAGACTTATCATACTGTACACCTAAAAAAACATTACCTTATAACTCAAGGATACAAACTTTTCTTCAGTTAAATCTGGTTTATATATCTGTTAGAATATTGTTTTGAGCTATTTCAATTGAAAGGTAATTGTAATGAAAACACCAAATTATTGACAAGGTATTTTTTTTTAGGCAGTGCAACCAATCAAAATAAAAAATACAAGCAGTTAATAAATCATGCACCTTTGGACTCTTCTAACACAACCAAGGATAACCAAGTGTTTCCAAAACTTGTAATTTATCTTTATTGGGCTCAGACAAAGTATTGGTTATGTGAAGGAGTGTGCATTAAGTGAAGGAGTGTGCATACATTTGTTTATAAACGTTTTAATCACGTGAAAAATATTTTCCATGAAAATCAAGTTTACTACACACTTTTGGCATGTATACAGCAGTATAAAGAAAACATGAAAACGAAGTGAAATATATAAACCACACACATATTAAAAGAGTTAAGAAAAAATCAATATTCCTATATTAATTTTTACAAATACGACCATTTATTGACAATTTAATATCTAGGAAAAGCAAGTTAAAAATAATGATTTTCTAAATGTTCCAAAACAAAATTTTAATTTTTCAATCTTGTACTCATGAATACTTGAAGTGCTACAAAATTGTTTGTTCTTTTACAAACTATCTTGTACTAGTGTACGAGTCCAAACAATCACCTTTCCCAGTATGTCTTGTTTACCAGTGTTGTAAAATTTGCAAATGCACGTTTTCCGAGATAACATCACTAAAGTGAAGAAAATATTAAAAGATTTCAGCTAAACACAAGTTTCACTGTAGCACTAATTAACAAAGGAATTTAAGCGACTGAGGTGTTTACATTTTACAACAAACATTTGTTCCTCAACAAGCCCTAATGAGACAATCAGAAGTGGTGTTCTTCTAAAGACTTGTCTAAATTTTACCTGACTGGTCCTCAGTAGTGTCAGCTTCAATGATGTGGTTATCAAACCACATGTGGGCAACTGTCATACGATTCTGAGTCAGTGTTCCTGTCTTGTCAGAGCAGATAGTAGAAGTGGAACCCAAGGTTTCTACAGCTTCCAAGTTCTTCACCAAACAATTTTTGGCAGCCATTCTTTTGGCTGTTAAAGTTAAGCACACCTGAAATTTGTTAATTAATGTTTTATTTTTTCTCAATTGAAACTAAAAACGTAAGAACTTCAGTTACAGACTAATATCTAAACATGAGCTTAACACAATCTTCCTTTTTAGGATGTTATGTACACACACACAAACATTACATTACTCATAGGTATATATTAATATTCACTAAATACATTTTTCATCATGTCTTTTCCAATATTTCTTGACACTTTGATTCCATGCATAATTCTAATGATATTTAATGTAACTAAAACATATCCATATGAAATATGGATCACACTCTACAATCTTTTGTATACTACATTCAATTTACAAAAAAATTGTGCTCTATGACTATGCAACTTTTATAGAAAGTTTAAGACATTTGGTAACATGTTTCTCAGGACGACTGGTGTAGGCATTAAAACTTACAAATAAAGCAGGGAACAGTGCTTTGACCTTCCTAGATGAACATGAAGATGACCTAGAAAGGTCAAAACCTTGTTCCCTGCTTTATTAAAAAGTGTTAATACCCATACCAGCCATTCTGAGATGTACTTTTATTTCAAGCTGGTTTCTCAACATCAAGGATTTGGTAACATAGCAAGAAAAGTTACTATCTAATTAGCAACTACTGTGCATACCCCAATATCAGTTTACCTTATATATCATAACTTAATAATCATTATTGAAATTCCCCAGAACACAAGTTGTTAAAAAGATTGAACAAAATATTTAAATTACTAAAACTTGTTTTTAATTATTTTAGTCTATCTTCTTCAGTAGAGATAACACATGTTTTAACATAAATTGGCATGTTAAAACTCCAAAGACTTTAAGGGCTACTGTCTAGTTGATAGTCTGTCAAGGTTAAGGTTTTGCACAAAAGTTAATTATATACCAAAAACAATTAAAAAACCTTTCATGATGTACAGAAAACCTAATCATTCATAAAGACCATGAAATATTCATATTTCAAACAATTTTTTATATGCAAAAACGGCTCGTTTGGGTTGAGAAAATATTTTAAATAGAAAAAAAAATTTTTCAACCCAAACGAGCCGTTTTTACATATAAAATTCTCAACAAGTGGGTTTCTCGACATCACTGATTTCAAACAACTGTTTCCACACCAGTTTTACAGGTTCCATTATATCTAATTAGAGCCAATGCTGAAAGGGGTGTAGCTTCCAACTGCAATTTAATTTCTTAAAATATGCAACAATTAGACAAGTTGACAAAAACTATAGTAGCCAAAAGATGATATGCAAAATTAAATAAGAATTAGCACCAATGATTAAAAGATTGCACCGTTAAAAGACATGTCGCACGTCAGTGTTGTGCTATGACATAGGGCAACATTTAATATTTAGCAGGCATTTTAATTATCTTAAATTATCTGTTTTTGCAACATTATGTTTACTCATTATATCAAGCATACTGATAATATTCAAAATAGAATTAACAGCTAGATCCATCTTCAAAAGTAAGAAAGATAATGAATATTTACTAAGTAATTGTCAATTTCTAATACCTCAAAAGGGGTGCCGAAAGTTTGATGTAATGCGACAAAAATTTCCATGGAAAAATTTTATAAATTTGAAGCATGTTACTTTACAAAGTCCACTAGAAAATGGCAACAGAAACTTCATGCCATCTTAGGTTACCCCAGTATACAAACCAAGAAATAGAAAAACATCCAAGTATAAATCAAACACCAATCCTTCAAATATTTGTTTATAGCCTTATCTCAAACTTATTTAAAATGGCTGCTTCATTCACATTGAAAGATATTTCATTCTAAAAGGTCAACCACCTTGTATACAATAAAGCTAAAATTTCCTCAACTATGCCAATTTATGTTTTTACTGTACCTCTCTCAACATTTAACAAAAATATCTTAAATATAAATTCCCTAAAGAATTTTAAACAGTTTAATCAGATTCCAATAAAAAGAATAAAATTTTGCCAGTTCTTCAGAACAAACAATCCCCAATTGTAGGTTTATGGAATAAACAGTCATGTAGACACCCAAGCAAATTAAAAAATGACTGAAGTCTGATAATGTCAGACAAATTATAGACAAAAAGTTTGTTTTGCAATACATTTCCATAACAGATCCTTTCTGCCCAAAACCACCATTACGAATTGTAGTACTCAATATAGAACTTTTCAATTCATTTTTCTCCTCTAGACTTTCCTTTTGATAATCTTCCATCCTTAATTCCTGAGGTAATCTTTGTAACCATTCTTTGATTTTTTAACAATTCGTTGTCCTTTATTCAAAGGAAATTAAGCTAAACAAAAATATTTAAGTAAAGCCTAATTTATGGCCTATGGAACTAAATGGTAACTTTCTCGATCTATTTTCAACATTTCTACATGCAAACTATTATTTAGTTTAAAATACTGGCAATAGCATACTGTCATTACTGATACTAGAATAATTTTAAACTTAAGCTAATTACCATTAACATCAGTAGGTCAAATGGAAAAGTAAGAATACTAAGTAACAAAATATTTTTGTGAACAAGTCAAAAATATGAGGAAGTAAAAATCAATTTAAGAATTAAAAAAAAAAATTCAGATTCTACAGTAAAACATTTCTTGGAAAAGAACGAGTTATGACTTGAGAATTAATGTTAAGTAAATTTAACCAAGAAACATAAGAATACAAGTAAGATCAGTACTTAACACTTCTAATAGGTGCTTTAATTCTCCCCTCCTTATCAGCAACTTGTAGGAATATTCTTTCCTAATCAACTGTGTTATCAATTACTTGATATACATATTTTTGTTAATACCAAGAAATTAAAATGACAGTTAATACTAGCTGCATGATCAATGTACTGAATTATGCACCACTACAGTTTCTTCATCTTTATTCTACTAAACAAAGATTACCTACATGTGGAGAACAAGTTATAGAGACACCACCTATCTGCAGGAAGAGAGAACTGCTTTATACATATATTTATCAATGTGAACACCTCAATTCAACTGAACAGACTGGCTGAACACCTCAATTCAACTGAACAGACTGGCTGCAAGACTTTCTTCAGTGTAAGTTTGTTCAATAGAGTTGAACAGACTACAGAGGGAAGGCACAGCTTGAAGATACAATGCATCAAATTCATATGTGGGATGACCATTGACCCACTTCTCACAGTATTAGTACTCCTATTTCTAGCCACAGCATTACACTCCAATTAATGAGGGTTTCTCCATGTTCCACCACCCCAGAAGCCATAAAATGGCAAGTCACAAGGGTCTCCCCATTCTCAACTTGAAATGGAGAGAGGACTGATGTGGGAAAAGAAATAGGAGAAAGAAAGAACATTCCTGAGAAATTAAGTTTTGAAAAGGAGAGGGAGTCTGGGAACTGTTTAACAGGCACAGTGGTTCGTAAGGCAAAAGCTGGAGGAAAATCAGTTTCAAGTGAGAGAGAGTTGCCAGAAGGAGACAGAAGAGCTGAAGGCCCATTGTACACGAGGGATTCCATAATTCATTAAACTACAGCTATACATTTTCCTATAATTAATGATCTTCCAGATGTCATTGTTGAAATACATTCAATGCAAGGAAAATCTTCACTCAAGTTCAATTAAGAATGCTGATCTTGGCAAATTGAAACATTTGTGTTTTGATGTTGAGGAAAGGAATCAAGTTATTGCCATGCTGTGATACAATTCACAAGAAATTAGGTGGGAATTGCCTCAAGGTTAGTTAGATGCAAATCTCTGACAGATGTGCAAGAAAGATAGCTGAACTGTTTGAAGAGGTGAGTTAGTTCAAAAAAAGTTTAATGCTTTCACCAACAGAACAGAATTACAAAAACAGCTAAAAATCACAATTTTTAAATGCTTGGACCAGCATGACCTATCACATCCTTACAAAAAACATTCAGACAATTATTTTCTTGAATCACAAATACAATTTATCACCGACTGACTATGCATCAAAATTAACCTTTAACCAAACAAAAACTACAGACTGCACTCTTAATGTAGCCAATTAGCCTCCTTGCACATTCAGAGAATCATCCAAGTTGAAGCTTAGAGTTTGAAACAAGCATTTTCATTTAAAATTTGTAGTATGCTCAAACTATACACACAGGTTAAAAATTCAGTTATGATGACAAATAAAGCACTCACTGCTCTAATGATTAAATTCTTGAAGTGTATCAGTTTACAAGTGTTTAAGAGCTAAAGGTGATTTAAGAGTACAAAATAAATTTATGGACAACTCACAGTTACAGTAGCAAGCAAGCCTTCAGGAACATTAGCAACAATGATGCCAATCAAGAAGATAACAGCATCAAGCCAGTAGTAGCCAAGGATGAAGGCTACAATGAAGAAGCTAACGCCAAGAAAGACCGCAACTCCAGTAATTATGTGGATAAAGTGAGCGATTTCTCTAGCTATAGGAGTGTCTCCCATCTCAAGTCCAGAAGCAAGATTGGCAATTCGACCCATTACAGTTCTGTCTCCTGTATTAATTACAACACCTTTTCCAGTTCCTTAAAAAAAGAAAAAAAAATGCATTACCAAAATATATTGCAAAAGATTTACAGAACTTGCTCACTTTTCAAAAATTTGAAATTTTTAATTTGATATTTCCAAATGAAGGATTAAATC
The DNA here is from genome assembly GCA_011833715.1 of Carcinoscorpius rotundicauda. Classification (NCBI taxonomy): domain Eukaryota; kingdom Metazoa; phylum Arthropoda; class Merostomata; order Xiphosura; family Limulidae; genus Carcinoscorpius; species Carcinoscorpius rotundicauda. The sequence goes on along the minus strand of CM022394.1, from coordinate 7,029,548 downwards.
CTTTGTAAACACTTCCTGCCCAGGATAAAATCAGTGATAGCTCCATTTCCAGAAAAAAAAAGAAGTCCATCAGTGTTTAATATTGTGTTTTAACACTCGTGGAAATGCAGCTGTGTTCCCAAAGTTCACTAGATAATTTGCTTGAACAAAAGATACTTGATATACAACAACCTTTCAAACAATGAAAACAAAACTTCTTGAAATTGTCAATTTTAGAAAACTTTACTTTAAATCCCCCCCTTTTCTTTTAAGCAAAAGCACATAAACTTACTCTAACTTAATCACACTAGTTACAAAAATCTTTGCTAAGTTTATTTTCACAAGTTTATTGCACAATTAAACATGACCCAGGTGTATAAAATGCCACAAATTAATGAAACTAATTATGAGTCATCGTTATTCTTTTATAAATTTTACAGTACAAATTCTGCTGCAGCAAATACACTGATTTCCAGCAATAAGTTAAGTTACAGCTAAATAAAAGTTCAGTGCTGTTAAGTGAAGAATAAACTTAACATGAACAATAAAGGAAACGAGTATCTGTTACCTGGCTACCGGGATCAACAAGAAAATAAATATTTCAATCTCAAGCTAAGCCAACTGTACAAGTTTTTCTATTGCCAGCTTTTACAGGATACCTTCCAAGAAGTTTATGTAGAAACACACACAAGCTAGCTTAAGACTTACAAAAAGTTGAAGTATGTAACTTTTATCAGTATAAAAAGATTAGTACACGATTATGATAGACATTCAGTCAAGATTAATATGGTTAACTACATAGTAAAGCTGCATGGATAAATTACTGAGGAAACCTACATCAAGATATGTTCTATATCATTAGAGTGAAATCACGACCCTTTCAGTGATTAGTGTCACTATGCTTTTCAATTTTGTGAATAAAACATTTTTAGTTAGTTTTCTTATGCTAAAAGGAAATGAAAAATTTACCTACATTAGTATCTCAGATTTAAAAAGTGTGCACTACAGACTGTTGATACAAATACTATTAGAAACATTAAATCTTGAAAAGAACGAATAAAACTCCTATAACCCTAGCACCATCAAAGGGTGGACCTTTCTTCTTTAAAGGCAAACTGGGAAGGGTGGTGTAACAAAATGGTTGGTTGGTTTGGCGTTTTTATGGCATAAAGCAACTAGACTATCTGTGTCAAACATCTGGTAAAAAGTTAACATTAAAGTGAAATATGAAAAACTCAAAAAATGAAATTAAGGTAAAATTAAACAAAGTTTACAAGAACAAATAGCATTAAAACTGCTTTTTACATCAAGTCTACAGTGGTAAGAGAAAAATAGTGATCTAAGTGTTACACAGACAACACATTGGTGCATCAGTTTCAGATAAAAGAAAATAATGAGTTAAACTGTGGCCAATAGTGTGTTTTCACATTGCTCGCTCCAAGTCAAGTGCCAACTGGCAAAGAGTCAAGCCTTGAATACAGAACCATGGTCCACGTATGGAACAGTCACAACATTCATAGTGCTAGAGCAGATAGATTTAGCTGCAGTGTCTGTAAGCTTGTTCCTGCACGTGGCCTGGTATCCAGAAAAACTGGATACACATAGATGTTAGAGAATTGTGAAGCAATTCCAGGGCCAGAGAATCAAGCAAGTCAGTATGAATACTGCAATTTCAATACTGCTTTGCTTCTATGTGAAGCAAAATGGCATACAGTTCAGCAGTGAACACAAACTGTAGAGGGGATTCTGCATGCAACCACCAAATCACAACACACCATGACAGAGCCCACAGAGTCAACTTATTTCAAGCCATCTATATAAATAGGAATAGAAGGATGATTCAAAAGGAGCCAAAGGAAGTGGATCTAGGGATTTGCTGGAATGTATGTTAGGGACAGAGAGAGAGAGAGAGAGAGAGTGTTGAGGTTGATTCATGAGTTTTAACCATGAAGGTCAAAAGACTTATTTGGTTTGAGAATGAATCTTTTGGAAGTACAGAGAGATCCATCTGCACTCCCACTGTAGTAGTGGAATGAAGTGCAGCAGCATACATCCCAGATGAAGTGGTGGACAGCAACTTTTGAGCCTCAGGGTCAGGTTTTGAATCATTTTCAAATATTGCACCTCTTTTTTCTTCTAACCATTTAGGGCAAGGATGAAAGTAGGACAGGTGAGAGCCATTGCAATTGAAGTAATATGGGTCAGTTTCACACTCGTAAGCATTGTGGTTCTTACCACAGCAACTAGTATATGTCAAAGAACCACAACATGATGTCTTCAAGTGATAGAACTGATGCTGGAAACAGCTGAGAGGATTTGGAATATAAAGTTATACCTTGCAATTAAAATGGCCTGCCTTTATGGTGGCAGGTGGACGTGGTGATGTAAATGTCAGAATGAGAACATTGATCAACATCATAATTCCCTCTTTGCGAGTGAAGATACATCTCACTGTAAAATCTACTTAGGTGGAGAAACCAGCAAGAATATCTGACTCAGGGATATTCTTTCAATCCCTCTCAACAATAATTCCTTGTGATGAATTCAAAGAAGCATGGGATGTAACCTCAATAGGTATATCCCCCAATCACCTTTGAATGGGAGAGAAGTTCACAGTTCTGATGTATTTATTTCCACCAATATGTCATCACACCAGAGCTTCTTTACTGATTTTGGAGAGTCAGCAAGTTGCTCTAGTTCCTTCTGAATGAAAGAGAAATGTCTCCCCTAAAGGTTTCTTTGAAAAAGACTAAGAAAATAAGGTACAACAGGTGTTACAGATGTTGAAGATTGCTGCTCAGAATGTTCAAAATAATGGTCGTTTACCTATGGACTGTTTTTTTTTTTTTTTTAACAGTTTACTTAAGTTTTTATTTGTAGGAACCATAATAAAAGGATTATTTTGGTACCCACTAACCCCACCCGCCATGAAGCCTTACAAGAGGACACACTACAATGCTAGAAAAGAGCACTGCAGCAATGCCAGGGTGTTGTGAGCACTATACCCAAACACCAGCATCATATACAATATCCACACCTGCTGAGAACAAACACTGGTATTTGATTAACTCTAGCCTAAGTAGTGTGTTAGTGGATCCCTCAACCACCAGGATTCTCTTCTCGCCTTCAGGAGTCACCATGCATGGTAAATATGTGGGTGAATGTTTAGGTCCCAGAGGAGATAAACTGAAAAAACAGAACCTTTCCTGGGAGGTCCCCTCACCATCTACAGGAATCCACACTGAGGAGTAACAAAATGAGCGATATAAAGGAGTTTAGGTATATCACGAAGGTCAATCGATTTCCCAGAAATATCTTCATTCATGATACAATATTGCAAGAGTATGTGAAAAGGTGCTTAGGGTTACAGTTTTTAATCATGTCCAAAAATACATTCACTGTTGAGAATAAAATGTTTTCAATTCTTACTTTTAAATTATTGTTAAATGACTTAAATAAAAAAACAATTATAATTCATTTGTTTAAATGAAAAAAAACAATAATTACAATTTATTTGCTTAATCTGATTCATTCCATAACAGTCGTTGTTCACGAAAACTGGCGATACATATGGCACCTAAACCAAAACTATTTCTATGATATTCCAATCAGTTTAACCCTGGTACTGGGTAAAAGACCTCACTGGGATTGGATATGGCAGATGTCGTGTTGGCAACATTAAGTTATATTCTCCTTTTCTTTCACTTATCAGTTCTTAAAATTTGTTGGCATTTTAGGGTTAAAAACAAGTTGGCTATTTGCACCTCTTGGAATTTATGTTATACAAAAGTACTTCTTAATTCAATATGAAGCTATATAACCTGACATATAAAAATAACAATATATTACAAATAAAGTTCACACTTGTTTTACAAAAACAAATTATTAAACTCCTTAGCCTATGTTTTTACATCTAAAATAGCTTTGACAGTACATTACCCTCAACACAATTAGTCGAGAAAAATGCAATGTTTCTTGTTTCTAGTGGATTTTCATGAGTCATTTCTGGAGATCTAGTTTGTGGCTCCGATTCTCCAGTTAAGGAAGAATTGTCCACTTTAAAACCTCGGCTTGAGAGCACCCTCATGTCTGCAGGAATCCTGTCTCCACCTTTCACTTCCACAATGTCTCCAACAACCACCTCTTCAGCAGGGATAGTAAACATTTGGCCATCACGAATGACACATGCATACTATTCAAAACACAAGTTAGTTATATGACACATGCATACTATTCAAAACACAAGTTAGTTATATGAACAGTTTGACGTGATTTGTATTGAGCCACAAACAATTTCACCTCCAAAAAAGTATTAAATATTTTTTTGTATTTGATAATTTCTGGTTCGATAAACAGGTATTTAAACAAGTAATAGGCTCAGATTGGACGAACTATTTATATCTAAGTCCTGTTTTATTTTTGATGAAAATAAATTTACTGAAAACAATTCCAAAATTGCTTGCTTAATCTTAGATATGTTGATTACTTAATTAGTATTATTAACCTGAGATAAATAATATTATTTATCCAATAAAACTGGAAATTAAAAATATTTCAATTTCTGATGTAAAAGCACATTGTTTAAAAATTAACAAAACTGATATATTTAAGTTTTTTTTTCATTTTCCAATACACTTTTCTAACAGTAATATTCCATATTAAAATCAAAAAATTACAATTACTCAATACTAATGTTGAAAAAAAACAAACTATATTACAGCCTATTCTCCAGTGATCTTAATATATGCCGTATTTCTGTTGTGGTTCTAAAGGCTTGTTTTGATAATTAAAATATTTTTCATCACACGTTTGGTTTTGCTGTTTAATGTAGTCCTTTATTTTAATATGTCAAATTTACTTAACTATTGAAATAATAGATAAAATGAGAAGTATTCATTCACGGTTAAAATATAGGAATCCATTAATCTTAGAGAAAGATGTCAGGGAGCTGTGCCAGATAACAAATGGCCACCATGTAACACATCCTTGTTCAGAAAAACATGAAATCCCAACTGAAAATTTAAACCATTTTCAGATAAGAATTGCAAGGTATGAAGTGGCAACCTGCTGGTAAAGTTAGTTACCATAATTAAATCAATAAACTGTTTTTCATAATTATGGTTTAGCTAAACTTAACTGATAATTTTAAGAAATATTATAGCTAGAATATAGTTTTATCTTTACACAAATTCAGATTCAATATGCAGTTTGTTTTTGTTTTTTAACTTTTTTAAAGTAAATGACATTTCATGGCATAATTCTTTAATTTTTTATAAAATCAATTTTTTCAATTTTGTTCACAGTTACAGCAGTCATTTTACAATTTAACACAAAACAGAAAGACAGCAAACGTCTTTTTAAATATAAAAACAATAACTCAAATGAAGCCAACTGTCCCAACCAACTTGTCAAATTCTTACATTCTCATTCCAACTTCAAGTTGGTCTTTAAGTGACTTGAGCTGATAAGTTTGACCTTGCTAATTATTTGTACTTCAGTTGAACAATAAGATGTATTGCAAATATTTTTTGTTTTTCATAGAACTATCCGGCACAACAACCCTGGTAAGTAGCTCACATTTAAACTATTTTAGTTCTTTGGAAGTACTGACATTAATAAAGGTATTTTAAAAGTAACCATTTTATATGGTTTGTCTTTAAAGCCAAGATGTTTAAAACAGTTCTTTCATGACCTATTTAAATATTTTCTCAGAAAAGTACACAACGGTTGTATTTCATGCAAGATAGTGGAAAAATCATTGACAAATAAATAATGCTAAGCCTGGTTGTTTAGTTTAAATAAAAGTTAGTCAAAATCAGAAGATGTTGAAATTGGTAATTAATTTCTTCTATCAAATATTTAAAAACAACCTTATAATGGTTTCTTAAGTATGAAATTCTGATGAAATTCAACTCGCTATCACAAAATTGCCAGCAGATTTTAATTTGTACATGAAATAAAGAAAGGGCTAAATTAATATTGTAACTTCATAGAATGCTTTTGTTATTTTCCTTTCTGAACAGTTGTGTCCAAGTAACACTTTATTCAGTACCTTTTCATCAGTATCACATAATAGATCATTAGCATATGCTAGAACATTTCAATGATCACGAACTCGTTACTCTGCAGTGCCTTTTGAGTAATACTTTATAGAAATACAGGAAGTTGTTTTGTAAAGTAAAATCCACAGTCACAAACGTGAAGCTAGTATCAACAGTAACTGTCATGGGGAACCGAGATATATTACATTGTATTTAACTTGTTCCTGTGTTGTCCATTACAAAACTACACTTTCAGGAATCTATGCTCGACCCACTGCAGGTTACGAAGTTAGTTTTAATATCAAGCCTTCAGATCTGCCAGTGAGCCACTAGGTAGCATTTAAGTTGGTGCCTAAATTTGTTTATAACAAAAAGAGGAAGACAGAACGTACGATTAAGTATGGTTTAAATTTCTGTACATTACTAGTGATGCTGATGGTTTTCAATGCTGATATTAGAAAACACTGGATTAGTTTCAAGTATCTCATAAAACAATTTAGTAACAATTACAATAGGCTTTAAATCAAATGGTAACTAAGTCCACTTAATTTACAATATTTTGTAGCTTCCAAGTGATTATTTCAGATGACTTATCACACAATTTAGCTTAGAGCTGCTTGCATCATATTTTATAAAGAAAAATGAAAGATGCATACTTACTTGAGGTACCATGTTTTTGAAAGATTCCATAATTCTAGAACTACGAGCTTCTTGATAGTATGAGAAACATCCAGTAACTATCACTACAGCAGCTAACACAACACCTAAATACAACTTCATGAAGAAAAGGAAACAGAAATCAGATTATAAATCAAACCCTTCAGTTTCACGAGACATAACCACAAATTATGACAAACCACACATCAATAAATTTGTTGTTTTTTACATTTCCAGATTCAAGTCTTTGAAGGAAAACTTGTCCCAGCCATTTCAAATGAGGATAATTAGTTGTGTATCAGCTTTCAGCTTTAGTTTGTGAAGAAGGATATTTAGAATAACCTGATTTCAAATATTCTCATACAGTCATACATTTATAACGAATCAAAACTAAATATACCCAAGTTAAATAAAACAATGTACATTTATTACTTTTAAAGTTTCTTTTATTACCCATTCAAGCTGTCTCCAACTTTTTTTCTTTGTTTCCCTTAATAGCAAGTTCATCATCAACAGTTAATTTATTACTAACTCTTCTTTAAGACAACTCGGTATCATCAACTTATAAAAGTTTGTCTACAGTTACCAAGTTAAATATCAAAGATTGGCAGAGAAATAAAGCACATGCCTCACTTTAATTATTAAATTTACAGAATAGTGACCTGTGACAAAGATACATCTGGAAATCTATTTTTATATACCTCCAGCTTTGACTACATTATATTGGCATAAATATGTAAAAATAATACACTTGCTGTCTTGTATTTGTTTGTTTTTATTACAAAAACTAACAATTTCCTCTGATAAAATTTTTCTGCATTTTCTAAAACTTCAGACTTGCTTCAAGTAAGCAAATCTTAGTTTCTGAAAAAAAATACTAAATAAAGTTGTGATGTTTTTCCATGAAGAAAACTAATTACACAAGTTTAATCTTCTAGTATTATAGCTCACAAAACATAAAATAAGTGAATCTAGAAGCAAGTTTGTCAATAATTGTTTCAATTTTGAGTAATTTTGTCAATAACTTCAAGTATATTATAGAACTTCTATACAAGGTACACAAAATTCTTTAATCTTTCTATAATTATCCTACTGTTATTTGAAACCTTCACATAAGTGGTCGAGCAAGGCATTTCTGTACATTAAATCAAACATTGTAAAATGGGCTCAAAGAAACTATATTATTCAGTGTTAGCTAGACCAAATAAGAAACATGTTTAATATTTTCATAATTTTAGGTACATTACTGTACAATGTCTAACAAGTTAAGTAAAAGTATCAATAAAAAGTAAACATCTAGATTTAGAATTAAAGTGACGCCCCCCCAATCAAAGCAAATAAGGTTTGACAATTGCAATACTTACATTATCATCTGGTGGTTCCTCAAAGGTACCTGCTTGAATTGAATATGCGATAAAACATAAAATGGCACCTATCCATAACAACATGGCAAACCCACCAAAAAGTTGCTTGCAGAATTTTATCCATTCAGGCGTTGTTTTGGGTGGGCTGAGAGCATTAGGGCCATCTCGTTCGTAAATTTCCCTACACTGTTGTGAAGTAAGGCCCTATGAAAACAGTAAAAAAAGTGATAAAGAACTTTTATAGAAAAACTGAAATTTTTAATCTGTCTGTCTTTCCAATTTGTTGGAAATGAATTCAATGATTTTTTTTATTATATGCATACATCAATATCATTTTAAAAATCAGAATTTAATGCAAGTCAATTTTTAAGTCTAGTTTTCAATTTTGCATTTTCAATTTTTTGTTAGATTATATAAATCCTTAAGTGTCTAAATTCCATTTAGACTCATTCTTTAAGAATAATCCTAATAATATCAATGTACGTACATCGACACACTAAGGTTCCTTAAGAACTTTTTTAAAACACATATATGCTAAAGTACTAAAAGTCTGTACCTACATTTGCAATGTTGGTATTCAGTCTACCCAGCAATTCTTCAACTGAGATCTTATGTTGATCCTGTTGTCAAACAAATGTTAAATGGCTTATAAACAACAAAAAATTATTTTATTCAAATAACAAGTACTCATTGTACTACCATTATAAAGCAAGTAGTTAAACAAATCATTCTATAAAAGATAGAAAATACGAACAGTTACATACATGTAATTCATCTAGAATTTTTACTGCGACTAGTTTCGTTTATTATTCATAGAAATTACAATTTTTCAAGCTTTGAAATTAAACCTAAATAACTAATAATATTCACTTTGGTAATCGTATTAAAATCTGTAATATGTAATAAAATATATATTATACAAACCATTTGAACTTCTTGCTTAAGGTCCTCCAGATCAGGTTTTCCTTTATTTTTCCTTTTCTTTGGTTTTCCATCATTTGAAACATTGGTAGAGACAGCCACTCTGTAACTGGCTGACCTGCCATCCTACAGCAAATGAAAACATTAAATTAAGACATTTTAAGCTTAAATTTATTTAGTTTTCTATCAGCCAAATTTGCTTATTTATATTTATAATTTTAACAAATTAAACAATAAAAAAAATTGTCACATCCCATACAAACTATCCATAAAAATACATCTACTCAAACACTAAGTAGACAACTCCTAGAAACGACTTGTTTCAAGCATATAATATTTGACCACCTTTATTTTAATTAGTAGTGGTGTTGAAATGTTAGTAACAAAACGAATAAAAGTCTTCACCTTGAATCCATTATTTGGGAGGTGTCTAGTGTAGAGAACCTATTGTACATGTTTAACTAGTTCCAAGTATATTACACATTTTTTTTTTTAAAGTGGAGTGACTGCTTTTCATTATTGTTTTTTGCAAGAATACTCAGCCCAACAAATTATATATCTTAACTTACTATATACAATATAAAAAATTGTTTCCTAACAGATGTTAATGACAATTGTACAAAATTTAATGATCCAAGCCAAATTTTATACAATCCAGCAACAGTTAAAGCTTTGTAAATGAATAAAGTATTTATTCTGCAAAGTAAGTTCTATGAAAATGTACAGTTATCCATATACTTCAACAAAAAAATTACTTCAAATAATTCTTAATACTCAAGTCCATAACAAATGCAAATCATTCATGGAAATAGTCTTAAATCTGATGTATTATGTAAAGGCAACTCTTTCAGAGATTAATCCAAAAGGATACCATAACTTAGGCATAATTTTTGAAACTCTGCATTTATGAATATAGATTTACCAAATTTTGATAACTCTACAAACTTTATAACACCTCTTGGAATTTTGAAATATTTGAAATTATCCTATAATCTGTCTATATTACAGTAATGACAAAATAAATAACCAAAAAGGTAAAAATCAAAATACTCAATTTTCAAAAGACGTGTATCAAGTGGGAAAAGATATTACTTTCTAATATAGCAAGTTTAAATTTGATTTATCTGTATCTTAATGTATGTTCAAATCTGCTTCTGATCAAGCTTCAGAGAATTGACTACGGGGAAAAAAAAACAGTTCTGAAAAATATTCCTACATACTCAATGTCCGATCCCGTGATTTAATAATTTGGATTGCATAGGCATAAAGAATAGGTCTTTAAAAATCAAACATTTCATTCAAAAAATTATCAAATATACTATTTTTTCAAAAAAGTATTGAAGGTGAAATGTGAAGGACGGCGAATGTTAGTGCCATCTATTGGTCTATAAAGATATTTAAGTTGAGTTTCATACAGATATTAGTGTTATTAGCTGCAAAATAGCGGTTCAGTTCATAAAACGGCTCCGAGTATGTTTTTTTAAATTGTGTTTCCCACGTACAAACTTTTATCTCACAGCTCCGTCATCTCTTGACCGATTTGAAATAAAATTAGTTTTTCACTCAGGAGGTCAAATCACTTCGACTGATGTATTTGACCACACCCAAGATCTCAGATTAATTTACCTTAACCTTGCCCATATTGAAAATCGTCCAAAATGACAAAAAAATTATTTTTTTCATTAACTCAAAACAGAAAATGTCTACGGTTGCAGCTAACAAGTGCATTAGAGACAAGATTCACACGCAAAAGTCAAAAGAAAAGAGTGTGAGATTTGTAGTGTTTCATCAATGAATTTGCAAGGAAAGTTACTTACAAACAATCGCAAGTGTATTATGAGTGTCTATAAATATTTATTCTTTCATATGTACGGTGTGTGTGTGTGTGTGTGTGTGTGTGTGTGTGTGTGTGTGTGTGTGTGTGTGTGCTCGCGCGCGCCATTGTGCTCTGTTGAATGGCTTTGGCTAAAACGTATAACAGTTACTTTAAACACTTCATATTTTTTTAATAATTAACAATATAAAGCTAACCCACAACGAAGGCAGAGGTTATATACAATACTAAACTTTTATGGTACTACACTTTTGTTATATCCTAAAGGCCTGACATGGTCATGTGGTTAAGGCACTCGACTCGTAATCTGAGAGTCGCGGATTCGAATCCACGTCACAAACATGTTCGCCATTCAGCCACGTGTGTGGTGATTATTACCTGCCTTCGTTCTAATCTTACACTGCTAGATCAGGGACGGTAGCCCTTGTGTAACTTTGCGTGATAATTCAAAACAAACAAACGAAAAACAAAGATTCACAAAACATTAAGTTTATGAAGCGTTAAAATGAGTCTTAAGTGAATAAGAATTAGAATTACGTTCATTTATATCCTTTTGTAATAACCACAGCTTTATGACGTTCAACATTAGTGCTGTCAAAAATAAGAACCATCGGTTAACCCTACTACTAATCAAATTTTGCATACTTAAGACGGCTAGTATGGGTATTAGCACTTTAAATATAGTACAGAACAACGTTTTGACCTTCTTAGGTCATCTTCAGGTTTTAACGACGTTATCTAGGATTCACAACAACCGAGTATTGTTACACTACAGCACCAGTCGCGTAGTTTGTCAAATCTGAGGCTTCATTGAACCAGATATAGGCGAGTCGAGTGTAATTCAGTCAGAAAATTAGTTAGCAAATGAAAATGTGAAATGAGCGGAGTGCGAGTGATAAGCCATAATAGACAATGTTATAAAGCGAGTGTCAGTTTAATAGAGATAAGGAGAATGAATAGTTTTGCCGAAGGGTGTTCTAAAGCAGCTGAACCTATCTGTGTGGACCAAAAGAGGAATTCTTTGAAGTTCTGGATAGATCTTTTACAACCAACAAGGTAGAGTAAGAATCATTCATTGATACTATTGCGATAAGAGTAGAAAAACAGCTCATTGGATTGTAAAGTAATTGAATCAGCTGAAGTGGAGTTTTGACAAGAAGAGAATTATTTATGAAACTAAAACTCTAGCGTGAATATTGTTTGCACGTAGGTGTGACTTGTTTTGAATATATTATGTTAAAATAAGATTATGTGCTATCCCTTTACTCTTCGAATATATTGTTGAGGGTCGCGGGTTCGCATCCCGGTCGCGCCAGACATGCTCGCCCTTTCAGCCGTGGGGGCGTTATAATGTGACGGTCAATCCTTCGTTGGTAAAAGAGTAGCCCAGGAGTTAGCGGTGGGTGGTGATGACTAGCTGCCTTCCCTCTAGTCTTACACAACAAAATTAGGGACGGCTAGCACAGATAACCCTCGAGTAGCTTTTTGCGAAATTCCAAAACAAACAAACAAAATCGAATATATTGCCAACAATTTAGAGACACCTACTTAAAAATACTTTGCGCCAACGTGATTAATTAATAGTACTACAATCACTACGTACACATCTTTAACGATTCGTGTAGTATTTTAAGCACTTTTACCCCAGCTCATAAGTATCACCAGGAGGATACTAACGGAATGAATAAATGGTTGTATTATATTAAAAGCATAACAAAAACGGACATTTTTCAGTTTAACCATATTCTTTATTTCACTTCCTTCTGTATTTGAATAGTTAAGAACGACATTATCTTGTTATCATTCGTATGCGTACATACAACTTCGCAAACGCAAACAAACTTGGCACAGGTTTAGTTTAAAGAGAGAGGTCTGAAAAATTCTCCCCAACGTTGTGGTTCCTCGCCGTCCTATCACATGAAAGATTATTTAACTTTGCGCGGGAATTTACTGTATTTACAACGTTCCTGACCACCCCTGTTGAGAAGAGAATTCTTCTGACTTCTCTCTCTCTCTCTCTAAAGTAAAGTTCGTTTGCGTAGTAATCACAATACGTATACATTCCACATAGCGAGTACCGTGTTTTAGTGTATTCTTCGTTCTTATTTTCCATAACTTACTTTGTGTTGACTGGGGTTGCAGGATAGGCCGGAGATATGCCCTATCCTCTTCCCACAGTCAGAATGGTCAGTGTGTTCTCTAAGCTGAAGGAACGGAGGCGTGGTAAAGGGATGGAGTTAGGATGCTTACCCCCTATGGTACGAAACGCATCCGGGGACCTGACGGGTGGCAGTCAGTCCTCGGCGGCGGACAGTGCGTGAAACCATGTGTGGCTAGCTGTCGAGTGGATGGTTCGTCATACTGGTGGGTGTTTGGTACAAGGAGGTGAACCCGGAATTCTCAGGTCAGTGAAGGGAGCCGACTTTTTGAGAAAGGAAGGGCCTACACGGTCGAGTACTGACTTGGAGTACGACGACCACACGAATTTGATGACCCAGAGTAACAATCTGAAATCGCTCAACATAGGTAGGAGATTAAATTCAAGGCAGAAATCGAATGTAGACAACAGCCGACGGCAAGGCCAACAGGTAAAGTTTAAACATTGATTGGTAAATGTAGTACTCAATATAAATATACGTCATAGTTGCCCTAGCACAGGGTTGATTGGTAAATGTAGTACTCAATATAAATATACGTCATAGTTGCCCTAGCACAGGGTTCTGGGTGTCAGAGACCTATTTTGTTCACCCAAGCTTCTAGAGCGCTAAGAGCAAACATCTGTGGGAAGACGACATTGAAAAAGTAGGAAACGACAGGTAAATTTTACGTAGGGTTAGGTAAGCGTGTTGCCCACAGAAACATCGTTCTCAGTTTCAGAGCAAAAGTAAGGAAAAATACGTCTAGGCGAGGCAAAATTGGCAGAGTGAAGGCAAAGGCTAAATCCCGTTCCAGCAGAGCCGGGTTCCAGTTTCCAGTCAGGTGTATACATCGTCTACTTCGAAAAGGAAACTATGCCGAGCGAGTAGGAGCTGGGCGTCAGACCACTTCGCTATCTTGGAGCACCTGGCCGCTGAAGTTTTGAAAATGCATATAACTAGACAAACGTTTTCTTAAAGTATTCATGGAGATATACTCCTATAGGCTTCCCAGAAATGTTTTGTTTCAAAAGGAAATAAAACTAAAATTAAGATCAAAAGATATTTTATTTCTTGCTTTTGAAGTTCACGTGTCATGCTGTATCGCATCACAAGTTTTCTCGTGATTCGTGCGTGTCAAGCGTACGTACTGCTGACGTCACGACAGTACAAGTTGCAACGATAAGCGCTCTTTATGTGATGTCACTCTTTACTGGCTAATCGACACTAATGTTTAATGGTGCAAGTGGTTAAAACAGGTGGGCCCTCCATTGCAAGGTTTCGGCTCTTTCAGGGAAATAATTGCAGGTCTAACATTCAACAATGTAACTTGACACAAACTGAAATCTTCGCAAGATAAATTAAACATTGTATCACTGAATACCGTTACGAATTTCAATCATAAATTGAGTAATACTAAATACTAATAAAATAAACTAACATTTCTAATATTACCACAAATAATTAATTTCTTAATAAGACTACCAATGCTTTAATTAGGTGAAGCTTATTTTTTTCTTGGAAATTTTAATTAAAAATAAAAACATGATTATTTTATAAATCTTACTATGCTCGCGTATACGGCCCATTATTAAAGGAATTATTTGAACCATGCAAATTGCAAAAAAACCGGCCTGGCATGGCCGAGCGCGTTAAGGCGTGCACTCGTAATCCGAGGGTCGCGGGTTCGCGCCCGCGTCGCGCTAAACATGCTCACCCTCCCAGCCGTGGGGGTGTATAATGTGACGGTAAATCCCACTATTCGTTGGTAAAAGAGTAGCCCAAGAGTTGGCGGTGGGTGGTGATGACTAGCTGCCTTCCCTCTAGTCTTACACTGCTAAATTAGGGACGGCTAGTGCAGATAACCCTCGAGTAGCTTTGTGCGAAATTCCAAAACAAACAAAAAAAGCAAAAAAACCAAGTTGCCCAATATTACATGAATTATTTCGTATTATACAGTTTCACTGTAACATATATACCAAGTAAGGTTCGTGTGCTTACCCACCCAATGAACAAGTCTAAAGTGGTTGCATCACGTTACGTTGAAATTGCCAAGTCACGTATTAATTACTTTTCTGGGTACGTGTCCGCCATCCACTAATTACAAGTGACTTGCCAATTTTATTGCGTCACATCTTTCGAAGAAATTTGTCTTTCCAGCTGTTCCAGGGGTCAATTACAAATACCACTGTTTTTTTTTTTGTTGTTGTTGTTTTTTTTCAAATTTCGCACAAAGCTACTCGAGGGCTATATGAACTAGCCGTCCCTAATTTTGCAGTGTAAGATTAGAGGGAAGGTAGCTAGTCATCACCACCCACCGCCAACTCTTGGGCTACTCTTACCAACGAATGGTGGGATTGACCGTAACGTTTGGCGCGACGGGAATACGAACCCGAGACCCTCGGATAACCAGTCGCTCGCTATAACGCCCTTGGCCATGCCGGACCTTACAAATACCACAATCGCGAAGTTATCTAAATAAATAGTATATGTCTCAATCATTCTGTTATGGTACAACTTGTACACCGACATCAAGAATGGCAAATAATTTTTCTGGTGGTTTTTTTAAACCTGCATTAAGACTTAAAAGTTTAAGCTGACGAATTAACTTAAAACTAACTTTAAATTTATACAAAGAAATTGACTTATCAGAAATCTTACTGCACGAAGAAATATTTGGTAGAATATCATTATTATATAATACGTTAATAGAAACAAGAAATTTGCGTAACACTGACGCAATACTTTAACAATGAATATGGATTAAGTGCTTTTGATCTTTTTCGTAATGAATGAAGACATACTCAGAATATTTTCGCTGGATTAATGGATTACACTAGTGCTTCAAAATTAATAATAATAATAATAATGTATCATTAATTGACAATTCATCTTCCAGAGAAAAGGTTGATGGCAATGGTTTGTCATTGGCCATTAATAAAATATAATTATCCTTGTTCGTTTCAGGACCTTTTATTCATTTCTGATTTAGATGGTTTGTGAGAAGCATTTCTAATTTAGCTGACACATGCTGGGAAAAGTGATTGGCACTGCTTTTATTAAAAGAAAAAAAAAAGACCTTAACAGTTTATAGAATATATCAGAATGACAAAGATTAGTTTAACATTAATACTTAAAAAGTAATAAAGTACACTAAACTTATGAAAATTTAAAAATAATTTGGTAAAATATGATACTGTATAGGAACCCACACGGGATTCATATAAGGAAACTAAGACTGAAGATGTCACTTATCTGGATGGTGGAAAAGGTGTGGATCTGTGATGTTGAGAAAATCCACTTGAAGATATATATATATATATATATATATATATATATAAAACGGCTCGTTTGGGTTAAAAAAAATATTTTACGCAGAGGAGCGAACAAATATTTTTCAGCCCAAACGATCCGTTTTTACATACATCAGGTGTGGATCTGATGTACTTCTATTTTCTAAAGATTATTACTAGGAAACACAAGATGGATAGGGTAAAAACTATCATAGTCTAGGGTAGCTATGAAAAGAGATGGTATTAATGAAACCCAGTCAAACATCCTGTTGATAGTGGCATGCCTCAGTGCTTGGGCTTTTCGTTATTTACAGTAATGATAACAATAGATGTATTTAAACTCTTTGGTATTTCTAGCTTTCGAAGATGCCAAAATACTATAGAATAACTTGGATTAGTTAGTATGTTAAATCTACACTAATAGTGAAACCCCTTGACCCAGATTAGAATTTCAAGATGGACAAAAAAAAAAAAAATGCTGGGCTCCAGTTAAAGTAATTCTTCTAGGATGGTTATGAACTTAAGGGTCGAGTTGGTCTAGTTAAGTGGAGGCTGAAACTTTACTATGCTTAAAAGAGGAATCAATGATTTATTGAAAAGTAAATGTTGAATTTAACTTTTATACTTTAGAAGGATGAATGTGTGAGAACACCTTTGAAGGACCAAATAGTCTCTTGCTGTCCATAAGCTAAATTGAAGAAATACTTAGAAAATACTTTCTGCCTGTAGTAAGTGCAAGATTATGCATTTAAGTCATAATTTGGATTCCATCTTTAACAGACAGAAATCCATTCAACAATATTACAAAGAAAAAGATCTTAGAATATGGCTTGAATGACTCGAGATTAGAAGTTAGCCAATGCAACTTTTCAAGAGATAATAAAAATTGTCCAAGTACATATAGGCCTATTAATCTTATACGAATGATGGTGAAAGTTTAGAAAGTCTGACAAAATGCTTTTCAAAGTCATTTAATGAGGTTAAAAATTTCTTGGATAACAAATGTAGTTTGAGTAGGGGAAAACATTGTTCCTTATATTTTTATATTCTTTAAAGATCATAGGCCAGGTTAAAAGTACAGATTTAGCATATCTGGAGTATGAAAGAGCATATTACAAAGTGCTACATAAATGTCTTGTTAAACTCCTCTAAAAATGTGAGGGATAAGTTAGTTCACATAATAGAAAATGAGACTGAGTGAAAAGTGTTGTCATAATTGGAATTCAGTCACACCAGATTAATGTTGCATACAGAACTGCAAGGTTTGGTACAAGAACCATTGGTCACTTTTATTGCATCAGTGACATTGATGAAATAATGAATAATATGCTTAAAATTTGCTGATGATATTTATGTCTTGGACCTTACTTACAATGAAGAGGATGCTGCCACTTTACAAAAGTATTTAAATCATTTGGTATGTTGGTCAAATAAGTGGCAGATTAGATTTTAATTATAATAAGTGTAAGGTAATGCAAGTCGGTTATCATAATTTGATAGCACTAATCATAGTGGTGTAAGGGAAGATGACGACTTTGGGATAGTGATTGATCAGGTCTCGAGTCATCTGAGAAGTGTGCTCGCAGTAGAGTAAACAAGATTTTAGGTTGTGTCCAGAAAAATACTGAACAAGAGTTTAAAAGGTTAGAATTATTGTGTAGGCCACATGTAAAGAATTATGTTCAGTTGTGAACTAGGAAAAGTAGTGAATTTTTGAAAGAGTTGATACGAGAGCTGCTCGGATGAAAAGACTGTCACATAAGGACAGGTTAAAATCTTTACAGTTGTTTCATTTGATTGAAGTGCTTAAGTTTAAAGGAGTTGATAGTATGAATGCAGCACATTTTTTACTACTTAATGATAAGAATGGTAAGACAATAGAATACAAGTATAAATTTTGGCTAACATTTATTTTTCTAACAGAGTAATTGGCCTTTGGTTTGAGTTGTCTTCAGATGTGATACAGTAATTTTTTTCTCGTTTGTTTGTTTTTAAAGCTCAGTTTAATGGATGGGATAGCCTAGATAGACTAACAAATTCATTGCTCTTAAATTTTGTGTTGTTACATATTAGGGACATGTTAGAAGTGTTCAGAGCTCTAGTTGAAATGAAAACTTTTGATACAATGTGAATTACCAAAATATGGTTAGATTTGGAAAATATTGTGATAGGAATTACTTTGAAACTCTGGATTACAAATTAGTTAATGGTGATAGAGATTGGATGGGATGGTTCTCTGTTTTTAACTAAAGTCTATTAGAACTAGACAAAGGCGAGATGAAATATATACATATAAATTAAGAGTTTTTAACATGCAGTTATATCCACCTGATAAAATGGAAGGTATAAATGAGAAATTGTATAGTTAAATCATGGTTGCTACCAATAAGAACAATGATGTAATAAGTTTATATACTAATTTTAGACACATTGATTACAATTGTATGGAATCAAGTAATGAAAAGATTTCAAGAAATGGTTCACAGATAGCCTACTGAAAGGGGAAGTGCCATTTTAAGTTTATTGTTAACCTTGTAATAATGGAGATATGACTGCAAGTTTTGGAGTAGTGGAACATTTATGGAAGAGTTACTATTGCATAATTAAGTTTGATGTTTTGCTGGTGGTGAGAATAGGTGAATTAAACTACAGTACTTCTAGCTATTGAAGGTATTAAAGAATTACTCCACTCAGTTGGAAGTTAAACATATCTAACAAATGATCTTTACAGTAATTGCAAGACAATGCAACTAGATTATCATGATTTGAATCACACATTTAATACAAATGGAAACAAACTATAAATAAAGACCTGGATATAGTAATTGATAAGTAACCAAAGTCACTGCAGATATTGGTTTATCTTACAACTCCCAGTAAGTGCTTCAAACAAAGTTCTGTGTGTGTGTGTGTGTGTGTGTGTGTGTGTGTGTGTGTGTGTGTGTGTATTACAACTCAAAGAATTATTTCTACACAAATCACTAATTAGGCATTACTTTGAAATGTTGTGGGGCGTTTTGGTCTCCTTATCAAAGAAGGAATGTTGATTTACTATAAATGGTTAAAAAAAAAAAAGGCAGCTAAGACAATTCTGAGGATATGAGAGTTATCTTACAGGGATTAGTAAAAAAAACTATTAGTGAATTGATTTGATTGAAGTTTACAAAACTGTCCATATGGTAAATAGAATTAAGGAATCTAGGTTTATGTTGTAGGATAATAGGATGAGAGGACACAAGTTTAATATTTGGAAAACAAAATTTAGGATCCAATTAAAACGGTTTACTGAAGCATATAAATGTCAAAGATTAACTCATACACTCAGAAAATTTAACGAGTTAGTAGACCAAGGCTAAACTCGGTTATATGTATTAGTGTTGCTTTTGTATTACATACCGGAAATCCCAGCTATAAAGTATAAAATACTAATAAATAATATGAAGACGTATTTGTAATTGTAACACTTTATTTTTCAATTCAGTTTAAGTTACATTACAAAATGCAACTTATTATTTGAATTTATACGAATAACACTTTTACGTTATAAATAACTTAAATTTCCCATTAGACACTACTTTGTGATGTAAAACTAAAACTTGGTAAAAGCAAGATAAAATATTTTTCAATCCCCGGTAGTGGTAGAATCACGATTACTACCGTTTATTCATTATTACTTGTTAATATTAATAAAATTAATGTTGTCATTAGTAGGAAGTTACGCTATAGAACAGCAAAAAAAAAAAAAAAAAAAGTTATGATTTACGATTTTCGTTTCAAATGACTTGCACCGATTGTTTTTTTATAATTATTTAGTATACTCCACTGTGTATTGTAATTCATTTTTATTTCAAAACTTGGCTACCACTATCATGATAGTATTTAAAAAAAATCCTTTAGATAATTTAAACTAAATGACGCTTCCAAAAATAATTTTTCCGAAGCTCAATATATAATTGATTATTACAAAATACAGTTCATGCTTACATGCTCGTCTACTTTTCCCTTCGTAGTCTGCATCTTTCCCCGACCGCAAATAACCTGAATGGATCTGTAATCATTGTATTTATTCATTTGTAGGAGGCGCCAATTGGTATGACATCATGAATATGACTTGCAAAATCTCAAAAACAACTTTCATCCAGTTAAAAGCAGTTTCTGTGGTGTTACTTCTATATCAACGATGTATAAAATCTTTACTAATAAGTTATAAACTCAGATATTTCTCTCGTTACCATTTTAATTTAGTATGAAATATGACGAAAAATCGAAACATAACAAGCCACATTAGAATATTACGTGATCTGCACTTGTAACTGAACGAAGACAGCACTCCAGTAGCTTTGCGCGAAGTTTATAACAAACAAACTTGTAATTGAAGTTTGCTGAAGAATCAAAACTAGAAAACAGGAAGTAATATTATATTTTACTTACATTTCGTGTACGTTTTAGGTTTAAGCAGCACAAGTTTGACGATTAATTATTATAAAAACTTCGGAAATTCAAAAAATCTCCACACAATGAATAATTTTAACGTATTTTATATGGCTTTGAAAGATTAACCAATCAGGCAGGTAAACGTATTGCCTCTGTAGGGATGATTGTTTTTTTTTTGTTTGAATTTCGCACAAAGCTACTCGAGGGCTATCTGTGCTAGCCGTCCCTAATTTAGCAGTGTAAGACTAGAGGGAAGGCAGCTAGCCATCACCACCCACCGCCAAATCTGGGGCTACTCTTTTACCAACGAATAGTGGGATTGTCCGTCACATTATAACGCCCCCACGGCTGAAAGGGCTATCATGTTTGGTGTGACGGGGATGCGAACCCGCGATCCTCAGATTACGAGACGCACGCTTGGCCATGCCAGGCCGATTGTTCTTCTAAACAGTGTTTTAAATGTATGCTCGTTAGGTCGTCAGAACTTCACAATATTTTTCATTCAGTGTTTCAATTTATAACAAAGCTATTTAATGGCTGATTCCCAAGTTCTGGCAAAGTCTGTAAATATTAGTTGTCCGGAAATAAATGTTACATTTGAACTGCAAAGTTTCGTAAAAAATAAATCAGTTTGTAAAATATGCTTTAATCAAAGTAAGACAATTTACTTCAACACATTTCTGCCAACGTTTAACGATGCTATTTATGCCCTTGCTGTAGAAATCAGAGTGATTGTTGTCAGTGTACTTCCTAAAAGCTTATTCTGCAGCTGCCTGCTTTTGAAAGCGTTTAGTGTTCATGAAAAAATAATGAAAATTTGTAGGGGAATGTCTAGGATATAAGACGGATGAGGCAGGACCTGGTTTACCAATTAGTTCAATTATTGGAGCATCATCCTTACCATGTCTCATAACACCGATTTTGTTGATCTTCAGTCAGCTCATGCAGAACCCACTGATCCAACGTTTTCGTCTTTCCAACAGCAATCAGGTAGTTGGCAATGTTTGATTTGCTTGTGCCTAGCTTTTCTGCAAACTCACGTATTGACGTGCGAGGGTCTGTCTCGTATACTTACCTCAATGTGTTTTCGTCTAAAGTTTCTTTTCTTACACGATCTTCGTGTTCTACAACACTTACATCTCCATGTCGAAACCTTTGGAACCAACGCTGAACTATACGTTCAGTTACAGATCCATGGTCGAATGCATGGCTAATGTTCTGTGTAGTTTCGGTAGCTTTTCGTCCAAGTTTGAAGTCATGGAGGAAAATCAGACGAAAGTTTTTCTTTTTGTCCATGCTGCCTTGAGGGTTGAGAAACTTAATCCTATTAGAGTTAAAACAGCAGACAATTAAGACACCTTGTAAACGAAATACTAACAATAAGTTACTCGATATTCAGCTTCCAAATGTCATCATGAGAATTCCAAAATTTATATCTGAACAACCAAATATCATTGCACAACAAATTGAATTTCTTATATTTTTTCCTCCGCCTCTTTTTATTACATGGTAATTCAAACACCAAAACAATAGCGTTAATCAATTTAACTGAGGTGACAATTTCAAACAGAGTGTTCGTTTTTATAAGTATTATTAATAACTAGCATTAATTACAAATATAATTCTAGTGTAACGATATTACTATTATCCCCATGTAGTTACCTTCTTTACAAAAATTTGATGATCCTTTACAAAGCTTAAGTACAGGATGAAACAAAAATTCCAGCCAATAATAGATCCACAAAACTTCACAGTTGAAACCTCATTGTATTTAGAACTTGTTATAAAGACAATCTTCCAATGTCTTTAGAAACGCTGCGTTAAAAAATAAAGTTTTTCAAAAAAAGAAAGTAAATGTAGGTTGGATAATATTTTTTTTAACAACAATGCAAACAAGGAAGGAGGGATGGTGTTTTTATCATCCCTACATAATAGCACAAGCAAACATTAATATATGATAATATATATATATATATATATGTATTTCAATAACATTACGTCAATTCACAAGAGTTGAACTACATAACAAATAATTTGTGAACGGTTATGTATGCAATTTCACCATAATAATCGCTTTTGAAAATAACTTGCTTCAACTTTCTCACACTATAAACTAAATAATTCTCTCATATTTAACTTCAAATGAACAGTCTTGTATATCTAACAACAATTTTATGTGAAAAAACAAACTTTATACTCCACTCTCGGATTACGAGTCGCACGCCTTAACGCGCTAAGCCATGCCAGGCCCGAATTTTATAAAAGGCTGTTGAAAATTTAAATGTTCCGGGGAAACTAGCGAAAAACTCGTCACTAGGGGAAAATAAGTTTAAATTCTGCGCGACACCTGTTTAGCTACAGATGTTCACGGTGACAGATGTTTGAAAGATTTTGTCTCAAGTGACTACCTCAAAAGTAGTTATTCAAGCTCTTACCCCAGTTAAGTGCCAGTTATGTTATCGTCATAAAGGAGTAAGTGGTTTAGGCAGATGTGAACAATTTCTTCAAGCAACATATTTGTGAAGAGTGAATCAATATTAAACTAAAGCTTAAGGTAGCAATGAAAGATTTATTAGATTTGTAAGCATGAAAAATAATATTAAATAAGATAGGCCTGAGGAGTGAATTATTTTTATTTATCCGTTTGTGGCACTGACCTACCACTGGAAAGATACCATAGTATGTGCATCAGAGTTATAATTTTTTCAAACATTGAACAAAAAACCTCTGCAGTAGATTGTATATTGTAGTTAATAGATATTTTAAACATGAAATTGGTATACAATATACATCAATGTAACAATGAACCCACCACTCATTCAATGAACAAGTAACGGCTTGACTATACTCTTACACACTTTAAAGATGACAGATTACAGTACAATATTTCGTTTAGAATGGAGAGCAGTGAAAATCCACAATACGCAACATTTGAAATTGCAACTTTTTTCTTTTTTCTTCTGACATTAGTTTTGATATTTGACTGTTTAGTGTACGTGTTATGAACATATCAAATACACGACGAATTTCAATCCGGTATCTGTTACTAACAAAAACTAGTTGTGATGACGTTTCAACTTTTCTTGATTCTTCGTTCGGGCTAATTTTGAGAGAATCGGAACTTGCACGTTGTTAGCAAATTTTGAAATCAGGCAGATAAAGATTTTTCCAACGTGATGAGAGAATGCGTCTGCAACTTTTGGCTTCATCAATAAGATAAGTTCTGGTGAACAATAAATTTTACAGGGAAATAAAATCTAAATCTGTTTTTTTGCTACGGTGACAAATCGACATAGACGATTATATGAATATAAGGAGGAAAGATTAATTTGTATTTCGAGAATACGACCACGTGCAACATGCCTATTTTCTACCATTGTTATCTGATTATAAGATGTTAAAGATGTGTGGAAATCTCTTTTTCTTTCAGCTTTACAGGTGTTATTTAAATCGGTGCAAGAAATTCACGAACTCTCCTATTTATAAGCCATTTTAGCCTTACAGAAATATTGCGTATTTATGACTCATCTGCTGGTTCAGTCAACAGTTTAAAAGAAGGTATGAAAGTTTCCAGCTTTAGAGAACCTTATTTTTCTGTCAGTTTATTCAAAGTTTTACGGAATGTTAAAATCTGAAGTTTGTGTGTGTCCGCTCGAGTGATCACTGCTATCATGAACTTTATAGATTTGTATTTTTGTGTTTTGTGTGATGATAATGACGTTCTTAGGGTTAACAAAAAAATTTAAAAATATGATACTTTTAATACACACATTACGTAGTAAGTCACTATTATTTTATTCTAGTCTTGCTTATTCATGTCTATGTAGTTAAGATCTGTATTTTTACGTTGTTTCTGTCTTAAGTGACCCAACTTACAACATTAGAATTCAGGTTTCAATACCTTTGATGATCAGATACTTCATTGTGTTATTTTGTACTTGATAACAGCCAACAAACCAAAAACCTTTTCTTTTACAATATCATTGTTCCACAGGGTGTTCGGAAAGTCACTGAGCACTTATATATTTATTAACAGACAAAACTGCACACCGAACACCCTGTATTACAGACTTCTAAGATGGCATTCCAATAAATATATTTCCATTATTGAAGTAATTCATTAATGAGTTGAATTATGCATGCAAATCTAGAAAATTAATCTTGATATTCAGTGCAAGTTACGGAAGTAAACAGTTGATAGTTTTAGCTTTGACAAGGCGGATTATAGAATGGCTCTGAATTTTTAATTTTTCAGTCGTGAAAGAATGATTCACAGAACGGCCCCGAGTTTGATTTTGATTTTCATTTACAACTTTTAGCTCATAGCTCAGTCATCTCTTGTTGAATTTGAGATCTTACTAAAGTTTTCCACTCACGACGTCAAACCCTTTCGATTGACGTATTTCATCACCTCAAAGGTCTCGCAGGTCAATTCATTCCAACTCTACCTAAAAAAAATCTCAGTTTGAGGGTAAGCGGGTGTAGATCCTGACGAGTAATAAATAAGTGAATTGGGTGTACACGCGCCACACACTTGTTATTTGCTGGCGTACAAAAATATAACTAATTTAATAAAAGTATCATAGATTAATTTACTCTAATCATGCCTGAAATAATTTCAAGCCCCGCGGTTAGTGAAGGCTCCCACTTGTCTCAAAAGTTGGGTTTTCTTGGTTGGAGTTAAGTTTGTTTTGGAAATTCGCACAAAGCTACTCGAGGGCTATCTGTGCTAGCCGTCCCTAATTTTGCAGTGTAAGACTAGAGGGAAGGCAGCTAGTCATCACCACCCACCGCCAACTCTTGGGCTACTCTTTTACCAACGAAAAGTGGGATTGACCGTCAAAATATACACCCCCACGGCTGGGAGGGCGAGCATGTTTAGCGCGACGCGGGCGCGAACCCGCGACCCTCGGATTACGAGTGCACGCCTTAACGCGCTCGGCCATGCCAGGCCGAGTTGGAGTTAAAACATAAAGCTAAACCAGGGGTTACTGGTGCTCTGCCCACAACAAATATCGAAACTCGGTTGCTAACGTTGTAAATCCGGATACGTCGTGCTGCGCCTCTGGGAGGCTTGTATGAATGGAAATACACCATTCGTAACTTAACCACGCTGTACGTTAGCTGTCATATTAAATGCGTTTTTAAGCAATTCCTAAAATGACTTATTAAGGATATTAATTTGAACTACAGATTTTTGGACTAAAATAAATCTCTTTCACCGTCCGAAATAATCTGATTATTGTTTACATCCTAATCGATGTGTTTTACTTTTGCGCTGATTTATATTATTATGTACGTCTAATCGATTTGTTGTTTAGAGTCGGCTTCATTACCTTACATTATATTTTTCGATTTCCAACCGTAGAGTTTATTTATTTTAATCAGAGGTATTTATAAATGTGTTGTACGAGAATAAAACTGTTAATAGAAAAGTTTATATTTGCTTCAAAAACTGAAGAACATCTGCTTATACGTAAATACATCAGCATAAATCACGCGAAACAAACCACGCGCTATTCGGGATAACTAACAGATATCTCTTCTTTTAAAAACATTAATACTTTTCAGAGAAGCATCAACTGATAATTTCCCTTTGCACTTTTGGCTTATTTTTAAACCTAAGAATTGTTTTCACTTAACGTGTGTAGTCCTAGGGTTGAGCAGAAATGTACATTAAAAAGATGATTTCTTAAGTTACGCACGGACAATATTGTAAGGATTAAACAGACTATTTAAGCAATGTGCGAAGTTAACTTTGGCTATGTGACCCTAGATCAGTAAACCTTATGACGGATCACAGTTTCTGGTTGTCTTCAAGTTCACAGACATTAGTGTACTTAGATTTTTATCGAGCTGTTGATGAGATGTCACAATGAAGAACGAATTATTTACTTGAGTAAAACTAAAAATGAATCAAGCTTGTAATTAGTATATATAAAATATATTTTTAACGATGTTATTTATAAAGTTTAAAATATTTTGTGTTGTCATTTAGATATCCTCATTACTCACGGTGTTTTCGGATGTAAAACCAATAACATCTCTCGAGGCTCAACTAACCTAAAATATTTAGCTTTGTAGTACAAGCATGTATAAAGCGAACAGTGCGAAACAATTTGAAGATCACACAAACCTCTGTCTCTTGGTACTGTGGTAGACTCACGTCTTATTGAACAATGTAATGTAATTAAAACTTTTTCAAAACTTTCCATCGAAGTCGTGTGACTAACGAAAATCCATGAAATTCCTACTCGTACTATTCGTCATAGGAAAGCGTCAAGTATTATTACAAAACTTTCTTTGGATCCACAAGGAATTTTTTCTGGATAGAAACTAGTGATAACAACAAACTTCCCATAAATCACATACAGATAATTAAAGCAGCAGATTTTTACCCCTGATCACGAATATGTGCCTATAAATTTGTAGAGAGGTTAGGAATTAAGCAGTTCTTAGTGTCCTTTCTCAATAACAAACTGCACCACCAGTGGCTCAGCGGTATGTCTGTGGACTTGCACGCTAAAATCCGGGTTTCGATACCAGTGGTGGGCAGAGCACAGATAGCCCATTGTGTAGCTTTGTGCTTAATGCGAAACAAACAACAATAACAAACTGAGTACATGTCTGTTTTAGAGCTCTTCACTTATTCTCAATCAAAAGATAATTAGAAAACAAGTGAAAGGGTTCTTCAACCTATTTTTTTTTCAACGAATACGTAGAAATTGATCTGTCCAATAATCTAGGATTATTATATAAAGTTGACGAGCCAGAGATACAATTAAACAAAAAAAATCAGAAAAATATTAGATAACAGAAGGAGTAAAGGTGCTCATTTACTGACACCCATTATTTTTATGAAAAATGTGAGAGAAAAGAAACAGCTTGCAGATAGCTTACTTCCTGGCTCGGAGGATGGCACGAATCACAAATTCGTATACATTAATTCATGACTTATTTATGACTTTGAGGTTACTTTTGAAGATCTATTGCTCTTCACTGTTTGTTTGTTTTTACCCTAACGTGAATAGCGTACTAAATTTATGTTGTAAACAGGTCGAGATTACCAACGTTCGACTCGTAATCTGACGGGCGCGGGTTCGAATCCCCCATCACCCCAAACATACTTGCGTTATAATGCGACAGTCAATCCCATTATTCGTTGGTAAAAGATAAGCCCAATAGTTAGCTGTGAAGGATGATGACTAACTGCCTTCCCTCTAGTCTTGCACTGGTAAAATAGGGACAACTAGCGTAAATAGTCCTTGTGTAGCTTTGCGCGAAATTCAAAACAAAAAGTATCAATGAGGTGTTATTAATTAAGGATATAGTTGTAGAAAGAGGCTGTACTTTTGATGTTGTTAACAGAGCTGTTAAGAAACTAACAAACAGCGATAAAAAATGAGTTAAAACCATTGGATGAATATAGTAAAAAAAGGCCCGTTCTGTCGAATAATGAAAAAAATAAACATAAAACAAATACTTTTCGATATCCAAACCAATAAACAAAGTTAGTTAAATTCTCAGTACAGTTAAAGAGAAAATTGACTTAATGGATAATCTTCGTATGTATAAAATATCATGTGAATGTAAAGTGGACAAACTAGAAGAAATTCATAATTAATGGACACAAACGAAATGTTAAAATCAATAAAATTAGTATTTCAGTTTTAGCAGAACATCAATGAAACTAACACACAATTCAATGGAAAATAAGTTTGAAATTAAATTAGTATGAATATACGGGAATTTATTGTAATAATTAAATATTTAAAAAAGTAAATTTGAATTATTACGTAAAGACGATGGAAATGTTCTCAGTAGATGCCATGAAGTTATTTAATATGCAAACTCATCTTCTGGTAACTGTATAAATGTTAGTTATATTTTACAAAACTTTGCACTCCTGAAGATGACATATGGGTATATGTCCAAACATGTACAGTGTATGGGAATATTTTCAAACATCATCAGGTTTTTACTGATTTCAATTTAGTATAGTAAGTTTTTAGTATTTTAGTGTAATTTTGTTTTTATAATTCTGTGTAAAATAATAGTTGTTTTTAAAATAATCGTGAGTTTTTTATTTCTTTAGCGTTGAACATTACACACGTGCAAAGGAATTTACGAATTTACAACGTCGTAGAATTATACAGAACCTTTAACAAGTAATAAATATACAGAATTATACAGAACCTTCAACAAGTAACAAATATACAGAATTATACAGAACCTTCAACAAGTAACAAATATACAGAATTATACAGAACCTTCAACAAGTAAAAAATATACAGAATTATACAGAACCTTCAACAAGTAACAAATATACAGAATTATACAGAACCTTCAACAAGTAAAAAATATACAGAATTATACAGAACCTTCAACAAGTAAAAAATATACAGAATTATACAGAACCTTCAACAAGTAATAAATATACAGAATTATACAGAACCTTCAACAAGTAACAAATATACAGAATTATACAGAACCTTCAACAAGTAACAAATATACAGAATTATACAGAACCTTCAACAAGTAACAAATATACAGAATTATACAGAACCTTCAACAAGTAATAAATATACAGAATTATACAGAACCTTCAACAAGTAACAAATATACAGAATTATACAGAAACTTCAACAAGTAATAAATATACAGAATTATGCAGAACCTTCAACAAGTAACAAATATACAGAATTATGCAGAACCTTCAACAAGTAACAAATATACAGAATTATACAGAACCTTCAACACGTAATAAATATACAGAACCTTCAACAAGTAATAAATATACAGAATTATGCAGAACCTTCAACAAGTAACAAATATACAGAATTATACAGAACCTTCAACAAGTAATAAATATACAGAATTATACAGAACCTTCAACAAGTAACAAATATACAGAATTATACAGAACCTTCAACAAGTAACAAATATACAGAATTATGCAGAACCTTCAACAAGTAACAAATATACAGAATTATATAGAACCTTCATCAAGTAATAAATATACAGAATTATACAGAACCTTCAACAAGTAACAACTATACAGAATTATACAGAACCTTCAACAAGTAACAAATATACAGAATTATACAGAACCTTCAACAAGTAACAAATATACAGAAGTATGCAGAACCTTCAACAAGTAACAAATATACAGAATTATACAGAACCTTCATCAAGTAATAAATATACAGAATTATACAGAACCTTCAACAAGTAACAAATATACAGAATTATACAGAACCTTCAACAAGTAACAAATATACAGAATTATGCAGAACCTTCAACAAGTAACAAATATACAGAATTATGCAGAACCTTCAACAAGTAACAAATATACAGAATTATATAGAACCTTCATCAAGTAATAAATATACAGAATTATACAGAACCTTCAACAAGTAACAACTATACAGAATTATACAGAACCTTCAACAAGTAACAACTATACAGAATTATACAGAACCTTCAACAAGTAACAAATATACAGAATTATACAGAACCTTCAACAAGTAACAAATATACAGAATTATACAGAACCTTCAACAAGTAACAAATATACAGAAGTATGCAGAACCTTCAACAAGTAATAAATATACAGAATTATACAGAACCTTCAACAAGTAATAAATATACAGAATTATACAGAACCTTCAACAAGTAATAAATATACAGAATTATACAGAACCTTCAACAAGTAATAAATATACAGAATTATACAGAACCTTCAACAAGTAATAAATATACAGAATTATACAGAACCTTCAACAAGTAATAAATATACAGAATTATACAGAACCTTCAACAAGTAACAAATATACAGAATTATGCAGAACCTTCAACAAGTAATAAATATACAGAATAATACAGAACCTTCAACAAGTAATAAATATACAGAATTATGCAGAACCTTCAACAAGTAATAAATATACAGAATTATGCAGAACCTTCAACAAGTAATAAATATACAGAACCTTCAACAAGTAATAAATATACAGAATTATGCAGAACCTTCAACAAGTAACAAATATACAGAATTATGCAGAACCTTCAACAAGTAATAAATATACAGAATTATACAGAACCTTCAACAAGTAATAAATATACAGAATTATGCAGAACCTTCAACAAGTAATAAATATACAGAATTATGCAGAACCTTCAACAAGTAATAAATAAAGACCCATCTTTCTAGTAAACCAGGTGTTCACAAGTAAATTTCTAAAACATATATAAAGAACAGGTCTGTATAAAATCGTGCCAGATATAATATTATCTTTCTTGAAACGGATCATATGTAACTTTGTCATCATGAGTATGTGGCATGTAATTCATAATTTCCTAGGTTTTCTTACATTCAGCAAAATTATACGTTAAAATTCCAGATATAAGTACAAGTTACATCATACCTTGATAATGAGTGTTAGATGGAACAGGTGTGTACCATAGACATATTAAGTCTTTAAACAGTTAACCTCCATTAGTGTTGTGTATTTTAGAATTTGAGATCACGAATATTACTTAATACATTATCCAAAAATAAGATACATGAATGTGTAGTGACAAGAAAAACTAACTTACACATTACACCCTCTCTTCAACACACAAGCTATCTACAGAACATGACTTAACATTTTTCGTAAGTGAATAAAGTAGGAGATTTTCATCACTGGACGTACAGCACGTACAACAGCTATAAGTGTTTCAGAATGTTTTCAGTATAAAGTCGTGTTCGATGGTTGGAAAATGATATTTAACATGGTAGTGATTAAGGAATAGTTAGATAACATGAGCGTATGAAGTATTGTCATCAGAAGAATTGACCATGGGCTTATAAACAATTATTGCATTTCATTGACTTATACCATACTGTGACAAATTATAATATAAGTTACGTTTTATACTGAAAATATTAATACTTTAATGAGTTTTGTGTTATTAATAATAAATCTTAATGGATGAAAGAAATTAATACAAGCGTGTAAAGTTTTTCATCGATCTTAAATGGATCAACATCAACAACTTTAGGGTTATTTCTGTATATTTCTGTATCATGACGACTCATACATTTATAAAACAGAGAATACTTCACAGTGAGTATTGTAATAGTATCTGTTGATGGTCACACAGAGTGACGGTTGTTTACTATAAAGGTAATATTATGAGCTAGTACTGACGTCAATATCACGTGATTACGAAGAGCTTAATTTTCTGTCAGCTCGAGGTATTACAACAATCTTTAACTAACAGTTTTTATTCAAGTAGTTTACCGCTACAGTAAGTGAAACTGATTAGTCTCTAGTTTTTATTGCCGTCAATAATATTAGAATTAAAATATTTGCTGTATTGTAAATGACTGGTGTATTGGATGGTTTTTTGAAAGATTAAAGACTGCTGTTGAAAGCTCGTAGTCTTGGAAGGTCTTTCATGATGAGTGTGTATTCTATATGGTCCAGAGCCAGGCCTAAATTTTCACTTTTTCATTGTGTTTTGTATTTCTGTGGTTGTTTTATCGAGTGTCTGTATTGTGACATCATGTTCTCTGAGGTTAATTACTTATTCACTTAAAATAACAAAACTCAAGAACAAATGCTAATTAGGATAAAACAATTGCTCGATGCCTAAAGTAAAGTGTTTGTATCAAAACAATAAAAACTTATATTTGATTGAATATCTACTCACATATAACATGGCTGTAACCAAGATAGAACTAGAAGGAACTTATCAGTCTACCTGATTAAAGAACTTGTAAATAAAGATGTTTTTGATCTGAAATGGCCCAGTGGTTGAGGCGTTCGACTCGCAGTTTGCAACTTCAAATCTTAGTCCCACAAACCATGCTCGCCCTTTCATTCGCGGGGGCGTTATAAGGTACAACCAATTCCACTATTCGTTGGTAAAAGAGTAACCTAAGAGTTGGCGGTGGGTGGTGATGAGTTGCTGCTCACTCTCTAGTTCTTCACAACTAAATGAAGGATGGTCAGCATATGTATGCTTTTACAGGAATTTTCTACAGAAAAAAAAGTGTGACTAGAATAATAATAGAGAATAACATACATAAATGACAAACAGAATGCTGACATCTTAAGAACACCACTGATCATTTCGCGTTACAATCTGAGGTATAAGTTAAGCAAGGACAAAGAGCTATTACTTAATCCATATAAAACAACAAATTATTACATGCAAGGTACAGTAAATACCTTAATTTTATGTTTTCAGATATGTTAAAATGCTGTATATTCGTGATTAATAGCATTGAACTAAGGGATTATAAATAATGCTCAGCAGAGTTATTCACTCTTTTTACACGGTTAACTGGCAAGGAAAGGAACTGAAAAAAATTGCAGATATTTTATGTTTTGAATAAACTGTACAGAATGTTTATCAATTAGAATAACATGAAATGTAAAGTGATAAACTACCCTAACGTGATCCAGCAAAAGTGCTTTCCTAACCACAATAACGTCATCAAAATTTCACAATCAAACCATAGTGCGTATTAGAGTCCAATTAGAGTTCAAGCATTATGAACTGTGAGAACAACAAAACTAAGAGAATACAGGCCTGGGACAGCTCTGATATGCCATGGACGTGAAGAGTTGCCTCGTAGAAATACTATAGGAAGTCTTGTGAACGTAATGCTTTTCAATTAGTGACATCGTAAGATGTTGAACAAAAAATACCTAAATGAGCATTTCACAAGATGTAGTGGGAAATGTACACAAGTGGAAGTATACAAAATAAGGTGCGAGATCAACTTTAAAGGAAACTTCAAGAAGTCCAAGGCTTTCTGTGAATTAATAGAGGTTTTCGGTGAAAAGTTAAATAGTGCATTCACTTTAAATAACAAAGCTGTAAACTATTCAAGGTTATTAGAAGTAGTTTTTATTCATCTTAAAGTAGTTCATACGAGTACAAATCTGGGCAACTACTTTATTTCATTTTGTTTGTATTGTGGTGATCAGAATACAATCATATATGTATATATAGACACTCACACAAACATATTTAATAGGATTATCAGGGATGTAGTATTTGTAAAGAGAGAAACATTTCAAAACCATTTTCAAAAATGATTTAATACATGTATATACGTGTATTAGGAAAGCAACATCTGGAAAAAGAAAGTAATCTTTCGATAACCATTGTTTTGTCAAATGTTATGAAGTTAATGTATCATTAAGATGTTATGTTGCACTTTGTAACGGATTAATAAACCAGTTTCTTTTAGCGTTGTTGAAACCACTGAAAGATAAGATCCACCTACAAGTGTTTTCAATCAGCCCATCATCATCATACCTATATATCTTGTATGACAGACACGTGGAAAATCCCGTTCAGTAGGTTTAAGAACAACACTGAACAAATAGGGTTTGGAAGTAGTTTGACTCTCATTCCCTACCTTTTCGCATAAAAAATAAAGCTGCCTCTCTCTAGCGATCTATTTTTTAAAAGCTGACCCTAAAAATATAATAAGTGGCTACTTTACTACTGATTTTGAGCTTTTTTACTATTTTCTGATTGCTAATGATATATTTTCAATCGTAAAAAAAGTATGAAGTTTGTTTTGGAATTTCGCACAAAGTCACTAGAGGGTTATCTGTGCTAGCCGTCACTAATTTAACAGTGTAAGACTAGAGAGAAGGCAGCTAGTCATCACCACCCACCGCCAACTCTGGGGCTACTCTTTTACCAACGAATAGTGGGATTGACCGTCACATTATAACACCCCCACGGCTGGAAGGGCGAGCATGTTTGGCGCGACCGGGAGGCGAACCCGCGACCCTCAGATTACGAGTCGCACGCCTTGACTCGCTTGGCCATTCAGGGCCTAAGTATGAAGTAATTAGCTAAAATTAACGACGTTAACTGTGAAGATAATATTAAAACAACAACATAAAATATAATATGTAAGTAAGTAAAGAAAAATAAAGATGGATGAACTTAGAAATAAATAATACTAAAATATTGCTACTTTTCCATATTGGTTCTGCATACTTCTTTCCATATAATTCACCTGTATCATACTTATGATCAAATTGTATTAGCGAAGAATTATGTGGTAATTGTTTATTTTTTTTCAAATTTCGTGCAAAGCTACATGAGGGTTAATAGCACGAGCTGTCCATAATTCAGCAGTGTAAGACTAGTCATCGTCACCCACCGCCAACTCTTGGACTACACTTTTGCTCTTGGATTGACTGTCACATTATAACATATCCACAGCTGAAAGGGCGAGAATATTTTGTGTGACGTGGATTTGAACCTGTGACCCTCAGCTTACGAGTTCAGCGTTCTAACCCACAACCTTATGTGGTAATTATTTGTAGCCTTAATAGATGATCTAAAGAAGGAAAGACATGTTGTGAAGTGTAGCAATGTCATCGTTTGAAGAATATTATTTTTTATTTCAATTTTTTTATTCAAAACAAGTTCATTATGAAGTTAAAGTTCACTTTTGTAGTAAGAGGTTGGCAATCATATTTCCCATTCATGTAAAAACTGAGTAATAATTACAATACACTGCTGGACAAAATCTTAAGGCCAATGAGCATAAATACAAAATATGTATTTTCCGCTGTTAGACTCAACCACTTATTTGAGTAGAGCATCGAAAGATGAAAATAAAAATAAAAAAGTTGTTTAGCATTTAATAGCGAAAAATGTGAACACTATGAAATTAGCCTAAATACTCGCTGCTGAAAAGTTTAAGACCATACCAAAAAGAAGTCCAAAACAGGGTAGGAAATGCCCAACAAGAGGCCTCAGTAGTGAGTTGCACGGCAGTCATTGCGAATAACTTGGGGTTCAGTTCGGGCGAATGCATTGGATGGTCTAAAAGAATCACGTTATTCTTCATGAAAAAGTCCTTTGTCCTGCGGGCAATGCCAATGTAGCCAGCTGCTGTTTGACGCCTCTGTATAATATGAAGCTTCATTGTTCTATGGAAGGAGAAAACATCCCAGATCATGATGGAACCTCCTCCACTGTGTCATGTAGTAAATGTCTCTGATGGGATATCCTTATCCTGCCAGTAACGTAAAGCCATCTGGACCGTCCAGGTTAAATTTTTTTCTCATCAGAGAATAAAACCTTCTTCCATTTTTCTAGGTTCCATGTTTGGTGTTTTTCAGCAAAATTCTGTTATGTTCAAATTCTGTCAACTTTTTAGCTTTTGCCATGTTTTTACTCAATGTAACACAAGAGATGTCATTGGAAGATGTTGATAACGCTAATACTTGAACACAAATGACTAAACTTCCTTACGTATTTATCAATTAACGCTTCGTTTCAGTATTGTCTTAAGCTTTTGACCAGCTAGTATTTAGGCTAATTTCATTGTGTTCACATTTTCCCTATTAAATGTTAAAAGTTTTTTATTTTTATTTTCCCTTTTCTTATTTTCATCTTGATAACATCTACTCAAATAAGTGGTTGAGTCTACCAAAATACATATTTTTTTCTTTATGTTCATTGGCCTTAAGATTTTGGCCAGCAGTGTAATAAGAAACCACTAAAAACAGCCATAAAACTATGATCACACGATAAAATTAACAAGGAAATCAACAAAATAAAACTTTTCATCAACATCAACAAAATTCCTCAGAAAAAAAAACGTCAAAAAATTATACGCACACACCTAGACCAGCAACAAACAAACAACAATAAATCCCAAAATAGAACAAATTACAAAACTTTGTACAACTGCATACCATATGTTGACATCAGCGAAAAGTTAATCAACATTAGGAAAAAACTTATAACAAAACACAACATTCCGGTGAACTGGCGGCTTAGCCACACGCTCTCTAATGACACTTCGTAAAACTACGATGACATTTTCTATGACGTCATGGTTGCCTGTCATGTTGGCCTAGAAATGCATTTCTAACAACACAATATTCAGTTCTAGACCAGATAGAAAACTCAGCATATTGTGCATGTTTGTAAAACTCTTGAATCAGGTTATCGAGAAATAAGTGTAGTATTTGAACTGCAAAGTTTAGAAGAGCACAAACCAGTGTTTTAAAATATGCATTAATTAAAGTAAGCACCATTTACTTCAACACACTATTGTCAACGTGTATCGATGCTGTTTTTGCCCCTGCTGTAGAAATCAGAGTTTCTGTGGTCAATGAACTCCCTGAAAGCTTGTTCTACAGCTGCCTGCTTTTGAAAGCGTTTATTGTTCAAAACGTCGTCAAAGCTCATGAAAAAATTAAAAATCTGTAGGGACAATATTTAGGGAATAAATTTGATGAGGCAAGACCTGGTTTACCAATTAGTTCAATTTTTGGAGCATCATCCTTACCATGTCTCATAACACCGATTTTGTTGATCTTCAGTCAGCTCATGCAGAACCCACTGATTCAACGTTTTCGTCTTTCCAATAGCACTCAGGTAGTTGGCAATGTTTGATTTGCTTGTGCCTAGTTTTTTTTCAAGGTCACGTATTGTTGCGCGAGGATCTGTCTCAAATGCTTCCCTCAATGTGTTTTGATCTAAGGACGGCTTCCTTCTACGACCTTTGTGGTCTTTCAAGACTTTCATCTCCAAGTCGAAATTTTTGTAACGAACGCTGGATTGTGCGTCTAGTAACATATTCATGGCCTAATATTGATGTTCCGTGTAGTTTCGGTAGCTTTTCGTCCAAGTTTAAAGTCTTAGAGGAAAAATCAGACGAAAAGTGTTCTTGTCCATGCTGCATTGGGGGTTACGAAATTTACTCTGAGTAGAGTTGGAAAGCAGACAATTAAGACACCATCTTAGCGACAACACAAGTGATGAGTTACACAATATTCAGCTTCCAAATGTCATAGTGAGAATTCCGACATTTATTTTTGGACAACCTAATATTTTAACCAATATTTCTAATAACCGTCATTTTAAATTCTGTTGTTGTTTGTATATTAAAATGTATTTATGTTAAGATAGAAAACTGTTTGTGTCAGTCCTGTCGTCGTATATCATAAATTTATACATATTGACATTCATTTAGCTTCTAAGTATAAACTTAAATTTCAAGTTATTTTAAATCGTAGTACGTTGTATAATAAATCAAAGACTTTTCCTTTTTAAATTATAATACGTCACAGTAGTGAAAAATACAAGGATCCAGTTACGAAAGACTTGGACTGTACAACAAAGTAAATAACAAAACCATTATTTGCATCATGGCAGGACGATCCACTCATTGTCGACGTAACTGACGAACAACCTTAAACTAATGTTCAAATTTAACTTCATGTATTATCAAAAATTACTCTGAAAATCAAAGAATTTTACCTTTTATCTATAGTTTGTATTCGCTCATACCGACCATTTATATCTGTGAAAGTGTTATATAAAGTAAATACGTGCGTTTGATATTTGTTTCCTTTCAAGTTATGAGCATGAAAGATTTCACTCTCGAAACAACGATAAAAATACAAATGTTATTCTCAACATAAACCATGGAGATGCGGAATGGAACCTCAACTTTACGTATGTAAATATTAACTGTGGTGTTCAAACCTAATATAAAATAACTTTTCCAAATTAAGTAACAACACCAGGACGGTGTTGGAACACTCTCACCAAAGTGAAGAAAGAAAGTTATGTTATACTTGAATAATATTTTCGTACTGTGTTATTTTATACTGATTTACCTCAGTTTGCTTTGCAAAAGTTTATTATAACAAGAGTCGATATCAGAGATAACGCGATCGTATCTTAATATCGCGTGTATATAAACACACGTATTAGCATACAAAATTAGAATAAGCAATTAAAACATTTAAAGAATCAAAATATCAATTCAGTTAGAGAGTAGCTAAAAATGAAAACTTGAACATGTATATATATATATATGTTATTGTAAACAGTATATGTTTAATACTTTTGGCAAATTAATAAAGCATGAATTACATTAAATATATTTAAAATGCAAAATTTGTAAGGTGTGAATTGTAAATGTTCTGAACTTCTCTCTGTTACCGGTATAAACATAAGATTAATTATCGATTTGTACAATTCACAATATTAGTTTTCTCATTTTTCTGTTAAAAAGGAATTCTGGTTAAAAATGGAAAGCTATTTGATTCAATACACTATATTCGTCACATAACGTAACACAGCTTAACTTTAGAAACACAATAAGCTGAGTAACATAGAAACATTTTTTAATAATTAAGCAGCCATTCTTCTCTTGATGATGGCTTCGAACGTTAATGTATGTGTTACCTGTCTTCTACTTTTAAAGTTATACAAGTCCTGCCACATGTTATATTAACACCAAATTCAACACTAAAATATAGGGATTTCATACCGTGGTGGCAGAACAATTGCCATTTGAGTTGTTTTATATTCAGTCGCAAAGAAACAAACAACACCAGTGAGAATAAGCGAGTAGGTGAAGAACAATGCACGAAATTTGAGCGTCATCACTGATGAGATGTACACGTGTAGATCCCGTGTTTTGAAACAGATGCTGTCCTCCCTTAACGCACGTGCTACTCTGTTTGGTATTCACATGATTGTACATGTTTTCGGCTAACAATTTACTAAATGTTTTCATATCGTGCATGAAACAGCAGGAAGCATCACTTCTCGAGACAACAGTGACATAAAAGCATAGTAAACAGCATACCTAAAGAACGATGGTGGTAACACATGATTAAAAAATTAATTTTCTAAAAATGTTACTTAAACCACAGAAGATAACGTATCCTGTTTCAACTGAATGTATCTACATTTTTATCCATTAGTAAAGTGTGGCGAAATTGAATTAAGGATGAAAGTATTCGAAATGATAACCTTGGCAGGCAGAGGCGTAGATCCTGAGGGGATGGGTGGGATACATCCCCCTTCATTTCAGGTGTGGGGGGGTATGGTGCATACAATTATCCCCCCTACAGTTTGATCTGTTGAATTGTTTTATTGCATCACAGGCCTACAAAGTGTGTGTTTGTTCTTGTGATTCTCGTGTTCTTACCAATCGAATTACATAATTAGGCCAAGATGTAGGCTTTTTCAGTAGCCGAAAAGTACATCTTTAGTATAAGCGATAATTCGTAAGTATTAGCCAGTAGGCCTAAGTATACATGTAATTATCGTGGCAACAAGATTATTCTGTGACTGCATGTTTACAGCTCTCAGGTTCAGGTAATCAGAGATGACCAATGTGCTAACTGAACAGTTCACATAAGTGGTTGCAAAAATCCCCCTCCTATCGTGTGTAAAAAATTACGCCCCTGCATACTAGAATATGGAAAAATATATATGTTTGAAGTTGATTTATCATTGTTACGAGAGTTTAAGTTCTTAAGAGCTGAGTATTTATTATGATAGTTATAACCCAATAGTTTCTTTCCTATTTTTTTAGAGAATTTGATGCCTGTAATAAAATATATATTTAGAATATATAAAAAGAACTTGCAGTTTCTTGTACAATTTTAATTATTCTTAAAACAACTTTTACTTAACCTGAATAAAATAATATGGCATTTCAAAACGAACAGTAATCAACGGTGAGAAATAGAAATACAGTTAATGTGTAGAGTATTTCTCAAGGAGAAAAATATAATTAGAAGCTTTCATTCCTTCTTAAGGTGCCTTCCACTAGTTCCTCAAATTAAGTATGACAGCTTATAACGTCAAATACTGGTTTTGACACCCATGGTGACAAAATAAAGATGTCCCAGCGTACAGCTTCACGCTCAACAACAAACTTTTTAAGCGAAAAATTGAAGTGCAAGAAAATTTTATTATACTTCACAAAGCAAAAAGTTATGATGCAATAAAAACATTCTATAATATTTTCAAGTTAAAAATTATAAAGAAGTAATTCTATACTGCTTGTTAAGATGAAGAATGTTAATATAATGAAGCCTCTATACAACTTCTTAAGGCGAAAAATTGTAATGAAATAAAGATTTATAACGTTTTAAAGGTGAAATTTTAATATAATAAAAAGTTTATATCATCTGTTAGTCGCGGGTTCGAATCCCTGTAATACCAAACATGCTCGCCCGTTCAGCCGTGAAGGCGTCGCAATGTGACAGTCAATCCCACTATTCATCGGTAATAAAGTAGCCCAAGAGTTGGCGGTGGGTGGTTATGACAAGCTGCCTTCCATGTAGCCTTACACTGCTAAATTGTGGATAGCTAGAGCAGATAGCTCTCCTGTGGCTTTGCGCGAAATTCAAAACAAACCAATCATCTGTTAAATCCTCTCATCTTATTTCGCCCCCCAGTGGCTCAGTGGCATGTCTGCGGACTTACACGCTAAAATCCGGGTTTCGATACCCGTAATGGGCAGAGCACAGATAGCCCATTGTGTAGCTTTGTGCTTAATTCTAAACAACTAAACAACATCATCTTATTTTCATACACTGGCTCAGTGGTAAGGCAAAAACAACAGACCATCAGAAGGTAACGTAATTAAAATCCATAAAACATACATATATGCATGCCCAGCATGAATAAACATAGTACCACAAAATAATACAAAATTCATTACACACTCTGCCTCTCTCTCTGGTATTTGGGTATATTTATTTGTATATCCAGGAGTAGCAGGTGCACTAGACCCTTTTCTCTTGCATCACCACCAATGCATCCACCTTTGTGTTTTGGATTTCGCGCAAAGCTGCACAAGTGGTAATTGTGATAGCCATTAGTAATTTGGCAGTGTAAGACTAGAGGAAAGTAGGCTCGTCATCATCACTCACCGCCAAATCATGGACTACTCTTTAACCAACGAAGAGTGGGATTTATTGTGACTTATAACGTCCCTACGGCTGAAAGAGCGAACATGTTTGGTGTGACAGGGTAATCTGCACCTGACCTTCCTGGCAGGAATATTATGAGAAATATAACGTAGTAGGTATAAAATCAGATGAAGAAATAAAGTGAATAAATCATTAATTGTACTTACTTGGTGACGACCGCGTGTGGCGGACTGGAGATCTCTGATTCGAAACGTAATACTATCAAACAATCTTCACATTTGGAGCTGTGTGTGCGTTTTAAGATCTATCAGTCAGTCTCAAAATCTTGTTGAGAAAAACTTCTTTACCTAGTGGTTACCACACGTTTGGTTTCCTTTACAATCTGTGCTTCAAAAATAGGGAAGGCAATTCATACTTTGTGTATAAAGTATTGATACAGAGAGCTTCTAAAAATACATTAGAGATACAATTTCGAGAGATATTATTTTATCGGCCTGATTCTGATTAATTAGCGCAGGTGGTTAATATGAAAAAAAATACATTTTAGATAATTTTTGAGGTATTGATTTATCGGTTTTATGGTACGTTTAAATATTAAAGTTTTAAACGTAATGGCAAGACATTATGTAATTAATTTTATTACCTGAACTGATAACTGGGATTGATTATGCAGGTTGATATCTCAGTAATTCCGCATTTATTCAGATAAAATAATTATGGAAACCTTTATTTCTGTGTCTGATTAAGATGAAAAACCATTGGTAAACCAGTAAAAATCGTCAACAACAATACGATGAAAGGTGACTGGGTACACTTATTCGGATTATCACATCATCTGCACAACCTTAGCCTTACAAACCTGCAGACAATACCGAGTTTAATATCTGGTCTAATTTTAAATATTTAATCTTGGATCCAGGTCCACGGCGAACAAATTAATTCTAAGTTGATATTGTTACACCTCTCTTAAGCTTGCTTGGCCTCATAAAGATATTTAATGTCTACGTAGAAATAATAACATCTAAGGTTACTCACTGAAGTTGAACGGTTTGTAATGTTCGAAATGTATGAGTGTACCATGTCAAACTCGGTAGTTTCCAATTAATAGAGATTATTTATAATTATAAATTCCTTGGCCTATAGCATACAGACCAATCATATTCTTGACGAATTACTTTAATACAAATCACACGAGTCTCTAGAACCTTCACCAAAGTTCGCTTGCCAACAATAATCTAACAATATTCATAAACAAATATTGTTACTACTTTTTTTCAAGAATTTTCTACAAGTTTTGAGAACGGATGAAACTTGCGTAGTCAAGTGCAAAAAAAACAACAACAACAAAAACTGTGCCGAAACAAACCTAACGTAAAAGTACAACAGGAAGCCTGATACATGATAACATTCAATATACTGACCTTCCTCAGTCTTGGTTACGGCCCGACATGACCAGATGGGTTAAGGCGTTCGACTCGTAATCCGAGGTTTGCAGGTTCGAATCCCGGTCGTACTAAACATGCTCGCCCTTTCACTCGTGGGGCGTTATAATGTGAAGGACAATCCGTCTCCACTATTCGTTGGTAAAAGAGTAGCCCAAGAGTTGGAGATGGGTGGTAATGACTAGCTGCCTTCCCTCTAGTCTTATACTGCAAAATTAGGGACGGCTAGCGCAGATAACCCTCGAGTAACTTTGCGCAAAATTCAAAAATAAACAAACTTCTATAAGTCTGAAACATTTTCTTTTCAGGAACTAAAGTCTAATGTTATTTTTCACTTTCTGTTAA
Organism: Carcinoscorpius rotundicauda; assembly: GCA_011833715.1. Taxonomy (NCBI): domain Eukaryota; kingdom Metazoa; phylum Arthropoda; class Merostomata; order Xiphosura; family Limulidae; genus Carcinoscorpius; species Carcinoscorpius rotundicauda. The sequence continues at coordinate 6,986,374 of CM022394.1, read as the reverse complement.
CATTATTACAAGAAACGCAATAAGTTAAGTTTAGTTCTATTAGCTATGTTCAAAACTGTTTCCACCAAACGACGTTATCTTTATAATAGTGATCGCAGTTTATTTGATAACAATAATTTCAATCGAAGCCCTTGTTTCTCATTGGCCTTCCCTCTTGTCTTACACTACAAAATTAGGGACGGCTAGCGCAGATAACCCTCGAGTAGCTCTGCGCGAAAATTCAAAACTATCTTACAGTCTTGGTTTTTGTGAGAAGAAAATAAAATAAGTCTAGCTCAGAGTTTATACACTGACAGAATGTTTCATATGGTGGGACAATCATGATTACTTGTCGTAAAAGACTGGATTTAGTGTTTTTTGGCTCTTGATTTTATCTATTCTGAAGATAAGACCTTTTTTTTTTTTTACTCGGCAGAACAATCTGTTTAACATCTCGATCCTGGTTCTAAGCTATTTGTATTGCTCATCGTTTTCTAGCCACATTTAATGATAAATTTATACTTAAAAGAACATCTTTTGCTAAGACTGAAGCTCCTATTTTAAGAAATGGTACAGCTGTATGAAATAACGTACTTAATACGTCTCCCACCCCACGCCATCAGTTCCTTTGTCTACCAGCATAAGAACCACCCGATAATCTTAACGGTCTTTATATATGACTGGTTCATGAAAGTAAGGTACTGTCATTGACAAAATGTTCAGAAATGGGTCTGATTTGAATATTTTAAAATATGTCAGTGGTTATGTGGCCATCCTAACCGTTAAGTGGTACATGCACATCACCAATAATATTCAATTTAACAATATTTAAATAAAATAATGCGAATAAAATGCCCGATACATATTAACACTGCGCTGAACCATAGTACTCTCTGTTAAGATGTTATTATTATTAAATCCAAGTGTTAATGGTAACGCAGGATTGAGTTTTATAAAAGCTAAATCATTTATATTCACACTTAATTTTGAGGTGAACAAATCGTGAGTAAATATTAGTTTGTTGATAAATAAATGTCGGAATTCTCACGATGATATTTGGAAAATAAATATTGAGTGAACTTGTTGTTGGCTGGTTGGTTTAATCCAACGTGTCTTAATTGTCAGCTGTTTCAACTCTACTCAGAGTAAGTTTTTAACTCCCAATGCAACATGGACAAGAAGGAATTTCGTCTGATTTTCTTCTACGACTTCAAATTTGGACGAAAAGCTACCGAAACTACGTGGAATATCAACCAGCCATTCGGCCATGGATCTGTAACTAAACGCACAGTTCAGCGTTGGTTCCAAAGGTTTCGACACGGAGATGAATATCTTGTTGACCACGAAGGACGTGTAAGGTCGAAATCCTTAGATGAAAATACATAAAGGGAAGCAGTTGAGACAGATCCTTGCAAAACAGTCCGCGAGTTTGCAGAAAAGCTGAGCACAAGGAAATCAAACATTGCCAACCACCTGAGTGCTGTCGGAAGGACGAAAACGTTGGATCAATGTGTTATGCATGAGCTGACTGAAGATCAACAAAATCAGTGTTATGAGACATGGTAAGGATGATGCTTCAATAATTGAACTAATTGGTAAACCAGGTCCTGCCTCATCTGTCTTATTCCCTAGACATTTTCTCTACAAATTTCATTTTTTCAAGAACTTTGACAACGTTTTGAACAACAAACGCTTTCAAAACAAGGCTTTCAGGGAGTTTATTGACCATGAAAAACTCTGATTTCTACAACAGGGGTATAAACAACATCGTTACACGTTAGCAAAATTATGTTAAAGCAAATGGTGCTTATTCTGATTAAAGCATGTTTTACAACACTGGATTATACTTTTCCAAATTTCAAAGTTCAAAAACAACATTTATTTCTGGACAGCCTAATATATGGTTACTTTAGGGTTTTAAAAAATATTCGTCTACTTTGTTTAAGGTTTAAATTAAATCTCCAGGTTCTTTGTAGTGACCTGGTCCAATATAAGTTATTGTGGTAGTAAAGTGAGAACCTGAAACGTAAGATAACCATCAGGTTAGTTATGCTAGCTATGTGCACATTATATTTCGAGCAGTGCCACTTTCCATAAACCTAGAAAGTTGATAGTTTCAGAAGTAGTGATATAATTTATCAGAGTATCATTAACAAAATAATTCACTGAACTGTTTCTAGGTAAGAATATTATTTTATAATGAAAGGTGCTTCGTATTTCTTCGAAAGGTTCAACCATTAAATTTAGCAGGATATCATTTCCATTTTTCAAAATATTGTTTGTTGTTACTCTTTCCTCAAAATTTTGTTTAAAGTATAGATGTCGCTGGGAAATGTTATAACTCTTTGTAGATCAGATTTGTAAAATTTTCTATTTAAATTTTCTCTAAGACAGTCACAAAATTTATGCACTGAAGGATTTATTTCTGTTTTCTAGTCTGTCACAAATATTTCGTCTGTCATTTTAAGCATATAATTGTTCTTAAACTGATGATTCGCTTTGCTCGATCACTTCATATGAACTGCAAGTTTACTTCATAGTGTGGTTTCTAAAGTTTTTCCCACACCGCATATTGGTTACAGTTATTAACGTGTGTTGGTCTTATTTTAATGCTGCAGTAGTATCACTGATTATAAACAGTGGCAAGCTGCTCACATGATGAGTAAGTTATCGCAACATTCTTGTTTTAAAAGTGTGATTAAGTATATTTATAGAAGCCTTTATTTCGTTATGTGTAGGAAAGAACAAAATTGTTCCTTGAGACAGCATTAGAACAAAGGGTTATTCAATTCTGTTCCAGTATTAGTTTAAGGTTTATAAGGTTTTCGACCCTGTTATAAAATATATAACAATTGTTGAACTTTTCGTATTCTTGATTGTTATTTGTTTTTGGAATTTCGCACAAAGCTACTCGAGGGCTATCTGTGCTAGCCGTCCCTAATTTAGCAGTGTAAGACTAGAGGGAAGGCAGCTAGTCATCACCACCCACCGCCAACTCTTGGGCTACTCTTTTACCAACGAATGGTGGGATTGACCGTCACATTATAACGTCTTCACGGCTGGGAGGGCGAGCATGTTTAGCGCGACCGTCGGATTACGAGCGCACGCCTTAACGCGCTCGGCCATGCCAGGCCCGTATTCTTGATAGGAACATCCCATGCATATTTAGAAAATACATCGATATACGCGAGTAACTATTCAAAATGATTATAATATTGACTTAGCTTAGAGAGATCTACTACAGGGTATAAACGTATATCTTACAGGTTTGTGTAGAGTGTATGTGTCCTGGTAACTTAACCAATCTTTTATTTGGTTTGGGAGGACTGATTTATCTAATGGTTTCATAGAGTTTTATTATGCATTATTTTCTACTCTGTCTACTTTTGTTTAGTTTACCATCAACACTACTAATAACTTTACCTATAAAACAGATTATGTTAATTTTTAAATGGCTCAAGATACTAATAAGCTTGAAAGGCTGACAACATCTCATAACGACAGTCAAGACACAACTTAATGAATAAGACAGTACTGCTGTATTAAAATTGTACATTTGGCTAAAGTGGATGAACTCATTTAAATGGATAATATAAATAATTCTTTTGTTCACATTTCTAAAAAAACTTTCTTTGGGAATATTCATATCTGATATTCATTCTCCAAATTTTTTACATTTCATACAGTTAAAGTTATTTCATTTTTGTTGCATGATGTTGATTAGTTGGTTGGGTCGATTATATTGCTGTTTGGAATGAATATTTTTAATTCTGTACGATCATCCCACGTTAGATCAACCCTGAAACATACGGACTTTAATTGATTCCAAGTTTCATTTTATATTTCTAGGAAACACTTTCCATTCTACTTAAATTTTCATGAGTTGGCAATTCCATTTAATTTTAATAGATTCACGGCTTGTAAATATAAAGTTTTACGACAGTGTTGCAGGTGGTTTATCTACTTTACTTTACCATTTATGGAAAACGTATCATTTTGTATGTAAAAATTCATATCATTATCCACACAGTTAAATGCTTTATGTACCGATCTTTCATAAATTTTCAGTTGATAAAGAGAATGCACTAATTCTCAGAAAACGATAATTATTCGTTTTTTACATATTTTTAGATTCCAATCAGTTCTACTAACAGCTCATCCTGCCAAACCACCAAATAATGAAAATATTGGTTCTAATTGTAATGTTAAAAACACTTCTGTATTACCAAGTTTTTATGTTTAACTGATGCTGTTTTAGACAACCAACTCTCTTAATAATATTTTAAGTTTCTGTTTTTGTATGTTAATTATGAGAACGTTACCGTTTTAAATGTTAAAATGTTATTCACAAATACACACAACAAAATCGTTTTTATCTTAGGCAATTATTACTTTTATCTGTTTATGGGTTTTTAAAGTAATTCCGTTAGCAAATCATGTTAATTCTATGTCTGATAGTGAATAAATGAAATGTAAATGTAAGTACAACATATAAAAACTTTTTTATTCATATATCCATTTAGATATACACTATAAATATAACAATTGATAATATGAATCGTACAGGATTATATCAATTTTGGAAGTTGATTAATCTTGGTGTGTTAAGATAGTTCTAAATTGTAGCATAAAATTTTCAACAAACTACTCAGTATTTTGGCTTTCTATCTCTATTACCTTTGTGTAAATGGTGGTGAGGTTCTCTCTCAACAGTCCAGTCACTCTTCTCAGCTAGAGATAGTCACTGTTAGTTACTAGATGTCTATGGAATGAGATAAATGTGCTGGTTTTCATTTTCAAAATAGTTTCAATACAATGAACCTAACCCTATGCATTCATTGTTAGTGTCCATTTATAGGCACGGTATAAATCACACACTAACGTGCAAAAAATTAAGAAATTCGAAGTACAGATTCAATGTTATCCAACTTTGAAATACAAACCAGACAATACATCCAACTACCAATATTACAACAGTATAAAGGAAAGCTTTTTCTCTTGTAAAATTCGAAAGAAAACAATAAAACATTCCAACTTGACCGTCAAAACTAATGACAAAGAAAAAGAATTGTTTTTAATTACTGTTGAAACTGTAGATTAAATCTGGAAAACGTGTGAAATTATTCATCATGCGTTTGAGTTTTTTTTTTTTAAGAAAACAAAGTCAAAATGTTTTGAAACAATAGTTTATGTGTTCATACTTCGTTGATTATGTATGAAGTATAAACAAAATACAGATTTTATTTATTGATGAGCACAAATTTTACAGCAGTATAGTTAATTGGAATTCATATTTTATATTGCCTGGCGTGGCCTAGCGCGTTAAGGCGTGCGCTTCGTAATCTGCGGGTTCGAGCCCGAGTCGCGCCAAACTTGCTCGCCCTCCCAGGCGTGGGGGCGTTATAATGTAACGGTCAATCCCACTTTTCGTTGGTAAAAGAGTAGCCCAAGAGTTGGCGGTGTATGGTGATGACTAGCTGCCTTCCCTCTAGTCTTACACTGCAAAATTAGGGATGGCTAGCACAGATAGCCCTCGAGTAGCTTTGGGTGAAATTCTAAAACAAACAAACAAACATATTTTATAAGAATACAATATTTTCAACACAATCATCTGCAAATGTTTATTGTATTAAATCCCAGTATTTGTTATCCTTGATTATCTTCTCCACTTTATCAACAGACTGAAAATTTGCGTTCCATAAACTGGGATATTATAGTCTACCATGGATATATTAACCAATATGCAAGAGTAAAGCAAACAATATTACGACCATACACACAATAATAAAGCCATCAAAAAATACATGAATAAAACCAACATTTATACAACCAAGGATACATTAACAAATACGTACATCTATATATCAGTAAACCCAGTAATGCATTCATTAATAAAGAAAAGCATAGAGACATAAATAAAGTAATCGCTTATATATTAATAAGGTAAGCTGTGATCCAACAATGTATATGTTAATCACGGACACACGAATGAAGTAAATCGTGATTAAACAGCAAAGATAACCTCAGATACTTTTGTAAAGCCAATTATAGATTCGTTAATAAAGCTGTCCATGATACAGCCGTTCGTACGTCAGTAAAGGTAACAATAAGTACATTAATAAAGTGAATCATAAATAGATCACCAAATCCAACCGTGGACACATCAATAAATTCAGCTGTCGATGCAATAATAAAGTCAACTATAATACTATCTCAGAAAGAAATAGTCTTAAGTTTTTTGGTACCCAATCTTCTCAGTAAAGCCCACAAGTAATACATTCATGAACTCAGCCACGGTTACAAATGTAAAACAATTAGGGATATATTAATTAAGTATATCACGTTACAGCAATAGATATATTAATCAATCAATCATGGACAAATTATTAAAGCTAGCCATAGATAAGTCACTAACTCCAACTGTGGTTACATCAGTAAAACCGACATTAATAAAACAAACCATGGCTATATCACTAAAGCTAACCATGGATACATTTATAGAGTTAGTCATAGATACCTTAATGCAGTCAGACATGGATGCTTCAGTAAACATTGGTGTATTACTAAAGCTTACAATGCATAAATTGAAATAACAACAACGTTTACTTCAATAAAGCTGACTGTTCATATATTATTAACACCAACTGTGGACACATTAATAAATCATTTAAGTTACCATCCATTTTCGTGTGAATATATCAAACAAATAAAAAATACGAAACGTTATATCAAGGAATATGAAAATTTATTTAATTACGTTTGTTTACTCTCCTTCCCATATACAAAGATTGGTATCACGAAACATTTTAGTATTAAAAATAATGAAAAGCGAAAAATGTAAGCGAAATAACAAGTATTCTATTATACTATAATTCTTAGAAGATTGTGTATTGTTGGTAAGTAAAAAGTACTAAGTTAACCAAACCAGTCGCTTAACGCTGCTATTGAAGGTAATAGGCCTATCCATGAACGAACGACACCTTTGAATTGTTAGGCACAGAGATAAATCAGTTCAAAAAATTAAAACCTATACCTTACGACCACATTTAGGCAGATAAATTATTGAATTCTATGCTAAAATTTAAAAAAGATGTTGATCCTGACATATATTACAGCAATTTATTTTTATTTCCCAAAACAGAAATAATCTTAAGTTTACGTAAGCTTTCTTTTCGGTAATTACCTAAAATCAAGGGTTCGTTTCCCGTCTGTTGACATAACAAATAGATTCAAGTGGTTTTCCTGTAGAAAACATACACATACTTACACTCAATGTGATACACCCTCTTTTGTATCTCTTGTTGATATAGGTTTTTGAATCCATTTTAAAAAGGACATTAACATAAGTGTTTAGAAAAAAAGACAAGGAAAGTACACAAAATAAAATAACTATTTTTGCAAACTGCAACAAAAGTATTTTGAAGTGTAAAACATTTTAAGGTATTACAATTCTGAACAACTAATTGTTTTATTTTTTCATAGCTAATGATATTTGAATAAGATTAGAAAATATGTCCAAAATGAAGTAAAAAATACAAGATTATTACGTATAAGATTAAATTTTATACTCTTGTAATTAAACTTACTGTCTGAGAACAAGAGCTAGTGTCTTACTATCACAAGTCTGTACAGAAAGAAAACCTATGAAACGTTTTACTGACAGTAGCTTAAATTTTTCAGGCACCTTCTTTCGGAGTTATTTGGCTCAAGTTATGACTAAGCTGAAAAATGTAACCCTATGAACATTATTACTTAATTCTGATGAGAAACAATTAAACCTTGTTCCTAAGGGTTAACTTATTCTTCAATACGACTTACATTAAAAGTAGATGTGATTAAATCCAGTAAGAAAAAACAAAAAAACTTTAGAGAAAATAAAACTTACTCATTCACACCAGCGTAACATACGCTTACACTTTTTTATATGCAAAAACGGCTCGTTTTGGGTTCAGAAAATATTTTAAATAGAAGAGGGAACAACGTTTCGACCTTCTTCGGTCATCGTCAGGTTCACAAAGAAAGAGGTAACTGACCGGAAGCTGACCACATGTTTGGAAGGGGTTGTATAACTGAGTGTCGCAATGTAGAGGGCGCGGTTAGATGTTTGAATATATAATAATCTATAATATTAATATAGGTATGGAAACCAGATTCAAAGAACATAAAAAGTCACCTTCACACGTTTTCGAACACTGCAAGTCAAATGGACACAACATAACCATAGAAAACACTAAAATACTAAATAAAGAAACAAACATAAACAAACGAAAAATTAAAGAAGCCTTACTTATACAACAACTTAAACTCAAAATAAACCAATATAAAGGAACGCCATTATACCTATATTAATATTATAGATTATTATATATTCAAACATCTAACCGCGCCCTCTACATTGCGACACTCAGTTATACAACACCTTCCAAACATGTGGTCAGCTTCCGGTCAGTTACCTCTTTCTTTGTGAACCTGACGATGACCGAAGAAGGTCGAAACGTTGTTCGCTCTTCTATTTAAAATATTTTCTGAACCCAAACGAGCCGTTTTTGCATATAAAATTCTCAACAAGTGGGTTTCTCGACATCACTGATACGCTTACACTAAAGTTCGAGTAATTTGACCAGTGCGTTTGTCATATATCAACATGTTTGATTAGCACTGGCATTGGGTGAAAGGCATTGTCAGTACTGCATATGGCAAATATTGTGTGAATGACATAATAATACATTCTACAAATATCTTTAAAGGTGGAAGAAGTTAAAACATTTCCCGTATCAATACGAAAAGAACCGAATAGTGGAAAAAAAAACGACACGTATATTAATCTTTCAAGAAGACAATTCTGTGATGACAGAAGAGAATCCAATCAGGCCAAAGGTAGAAGAAACACAACCATCATTTCCAAGAGAATCTAGTCTAATGCTAAAAGAAACCTTAAAAATGAAAAAAATACTGCATCTTACAAATAACGTGCATTGGATCATTACACTCAACATTGTTTGTGAACAATTTTATAAGGTATGATTATTATATTACTAAGTTTCGTTTCTGTCGAGATTTTTGTTTTCAAATTTAAAATTTTACAAAATATTCCACAGCTGATAATATAAATGTTGTATACTGATCAAAGTATTTGTCACCATTCCAAACGTATGTAAGAACAACAACAAATGCTTTCTCAATATTTTTAAAACTTTAGTTATAATGCATATGACAATCTATCCATGTTAGCCCCCTAGTGGCTCAGCGGTATGTCTGCGGACTTACAACGGTAAAAACCGCGTTTCGATACCAGTGGTGGGTAAAGCATAAATAGCTTATTGTGTAGCTTTGTGCTTATTTCAAAACAACAGCTGTCCATGCTTTATTCATTTACAAAATAAAGATCATTATTAGCTTGGTCAGACTTGCTTAATACCTATTGGTACATAAAAGAACTACCAGTGTTAAATCGTTGGCGAAATAGCAAGTTAAGAAACACGAATTTCAGTTATAATTTATTATTTTGCAACTCGTACTGTGTTCTAATACGTAATTAGTGTACAGCTTTAAGATTCATAATTATTGTTCGTATTTTGTGTTAATTAATCACTGACATGTTCGACAATCGCTGTTCGATGTAGATTTTAATTTGTCTGAAATTCAAATATCCACTTACATGTTTACCATATGTGGCAATACACGAAAGTAAGTCGATGATTCTAGTAGGTAAGTGGTACCTGAAACATTACAGTCAATATTTTGGCCTCGAAATCTTGTGAACCAGAACGTCCGTGTTTTTTTCTGACTAATTTAAGTAGTCAATTGCGACGATCAAATGAGTACTGTTGGCGGATGTTTTTTTTATAAGTAAATTATACTTAACACTCAGTGTTAGTATTTGGTTATGGTTTCCATAATATACTAACATAGCTACATTTTATTGTTTTTCACAATGTAATATCTCCTATTGTACAATGTCATAGTTGGTGTTACAATGTCACAGAGGGTGTTGTGATCTTGTAGTGGTATTTACGGTAGAAATTACTGATCGTGAAACCAATAAATAAGACAGAGCCATTTCATAATGATAATTATTCAGAAGTTTATTATATTACAATAAGAATAAATTTACAATGACAATACTTACACAGTTCTTAATCTCACAGTATTTACACAACTATAAAGCAATATTGACGCCGTTACAAAAATACTAAACATTAAACGACCTGGTCAGGTTAAGAATTTCTTAATACAATACGTGTTAACAAGTCAAATTTTACGGTCAAATACAATTCCAGCTGTTGTTTTATTCTCTAACCATCACACACACTTACAGGTTCTAGCTTCACACTACCCTTAGCAACATTTATACACTGAAATAGAATTCTAGAAACTTCTAGACTGTAAAACGTCTGCACGTGAATGTCGTCACATCCTCTCAGGAAAGCTCGATTGTAGCAGCTTCGCTGATCTTCATTCAGAATTCTGGAAAGTTTTGGCACTTACATATTTCTAGACCTAAGTCACGAGCGATCCAGATTATTCAATAAATATTCTGTGGCTGAGAAATATTCGACGAGAATCAGTCATATTAATTATGCAAATGATTCTGACCAGGTGTATTTGGCTTATAAATTTTAACTAGGTAATAAGTAGTACATTAAACACAGTAAGTTACGTTTAACCATAACAGTATTATTATTGATTATATATTCTACAATATAGCACGTCACCTCTTTACAGAGAAAAATCTCAACATAATGAAAACTTTTTAATTGAATTAGGAAAGTTAAAAGCAATATCCTTGTGGTAATTACATTTTAACCTGCTCTTGTCAGTACATCAGAAATAACATTATCCTTGTCCTTATTGTATTTATCATCTAAATTATACTCTTGTAAAGTCAGACTTCATTTTGACAGTCATTGATTCCTGTTTTTCGTCTTGTGAATGAATGCCAAAGGATTGTGGTTGGTGAAAACAAACACAGGGCAACTGGTGATGCTGAAATAGACATCAAAATGTTATAGTGCTAGTAGTAGAGCAAGACATTCGTTTTCTTGTATTTGTTAGATTTCTTTTAAAACTAGTAAAATGGGTGTTAAACATGATCAATATACTCTTGTAACAAAACAACACTGATGGCAACATCTATAGCAAATTTAAACTAATTTTATAAACTCTGGTGCACTTAGAACTGGTGAATTCATTAGAATGGTTTTGATACTTCGTAAGACATGCTTCTCTTCATTACTTCACATAAATCTGTTTTTCAAAAGGAAGTTGGTGAAATGTTGTGCTAGTACTGAAACAATTGGACAGAATTTCCTGTAATACAATAGTCATTCTAAGATATCTTGTCAGTTCTATTGTTTTTCATAATGCTGGAAAATTTACAATAGTTTTCACCTTAGTCATTAAAGATTTAATCGGCTCGTGATCTACTCAACGTTCTAGATATTTCACAGTTGTATGTCAAAATTCACTTTTTACAAGATTTACAGCGAACTTCACCTTTGACAAACTTTTGAAAACTAAATTTGTTGTACATTCATTTCTCATTCGTCACTTGATACAATGACGTCATCAATGTAAGCGCTATACCCCTCTAGCTCAGTAATAACATTGTTAATCAAATAATGGAATGTTACCGAGGCTTTTTTCATATTAAATGGCATTACTTTGTACCGGAAAAACCCATCTGATATTATAAAATATGATATATTTTAGCTTTATCTGTCAGTGAGACTTTTTAGTATTCTTTCAATAGATCAATCTTACTTACATACTCAGCATGACCTGTCATTCCAATACAATCATTAAACTTAGGTTAAGAATCGCTGTTAGTTAGAGCACTAATGTTTCTAAACCTGTAAAATTTGTGTGTCTTGAGTACTGATCTTCATTTACTGTTACTTAGCTCAGTAGTGTTATTCTCTACTGTTACTTAGCTCAGTAGTGTTATTCTCTACTGTTACTTAGCTCAGTAGTGTTATTCTATACTGTTACTTAGCTCAGTAGTGTTATTCTCTACTGTTACTTACCTCAGTAGTGTTATTCTCTACTGTTACTTAGCTCAGTAGTGTTATTCTCTACTGTAACTTAGCTCAGTAGTGTTATTCTATACTGTTACTTAGCTCAGTAGTGTTATTCTCTACTGTTACTTACCTCAGTAGTGTTATTCTCTACTGTTACTTAGCTCAGTAGTGTTATTCTATACTGTTACTTAGCTCAGTAGTGTTATTCTCTACTGTTACTTAGCTCAGTAGTGTTATTCTCTACTGTTACTTAGCTTCAGTAGTGTTATTCTATACTGTTACTTAGGCTCAGTAGTGTTATTCTCTACTGTTACTTAGCTCAGTAGTGTTATCTCTACTGTACTTACCTCAGTAGTGTTATTTCTACTGTTACTTAGCTCAGTAGTGTTATTCTATACTGTTACTTAGCTCAGTAGTGTTATTCTCTACTGTTACTTAGCTCAGTAGTGTTATTCTCTACTGTTACTTAGCTCAGTAGTGTTATTCTATACTGTTACTTAGCTCAGTAGTGTTATTCTCTACTGTTACTTAGCTCAGTAGTGTTATTCTCTACTGTTACTTAGCTCAGTAGTGTTATTCTCTACTGTTACTTAGCTCAGTAGTGTTATTCTCTACTGTTACTTAGCTCAGTAGTGTTATTCTCTACTGTTACTTAGCTCAGTAGTGTTATTCTATACTGTTACTTAGCTCAGTAGTGTTATTCTATACTGTTACTTAGCTCAGTAGTGTTATTCTATACTGTTACTTAGCTCAGTAGTGTTATTCTCTACTGTTACTTAGCTCAGTAGTGTTATTCTCTACTGTTACTTAGCTCAGTAGTGTTATTCTATACTGTTACTTAGCTCAGTAGTGTTATTCTCTACTGTTACTAGCTCAGTAGTGTTATCTCTACTGTTACTTAGCTCAGTAGTGTTATTCCTACTGTTACTTAGCTCAGTAGTGTTATTCTCTACTGTTACTTAGCTCAGTAGTGTTATTCTCTACTGTTACTTAGCTCAGTAGTGTTATCTATACTGTTACTTAGCCTCAGTAGTGTTATCTATACTGTTACTTAGCTCAGTAGTGTTATTCTATACTGTTACTACTAGCTCAGTAGTGTTTCTCTACTGTTACTTAGCTCAGTAGTGTTATTCTCTACTGTTACTTAGCTCAGTAGTGTTATTCTCTACTGTTACTTAGCTCAGTAGTGTTATCCTCTACTGTTACTTAGCTCAGTAGTGTTATTCTCTACTGTACTAGCTCAGTTAGTTTATCTATACTGTTACTTAGCTCAGTAGTGTTATTCTCTACTGTTACTTAGCTCAGTAGTGTATTCTCTACTGTTACTTAGCTCAGTAGTGTTATTCTCTACGGTTACTGTAGGCTCAGTAGTGTTATTCTCTACTGTTTACGTAGCATCAGTAGTGGTTATTCTATACTGTTACTTACTCATGTAGTGTTATTCTCTACTGTTACTTAGCTCAGTAGTGTTATTCTATACTGTTACTTAGCTCAGTAGTGTTATTCTCTACTGTTACTTAGCTCAGTAGTGTTATCTCTACTGTTACTTAGCTCAGTAGTGTTATTCTATACTGTTACTTAGCTCAGTAGTGTTATTCTCTACTGTTACTTAGCTCAGTAGTGTTCTATACTGTTACTTAGCTCAGTAGTGTTATCTCTACTGTTACTTACCTCAGTAGTGTTATTCTCTACTGTTACTTAGCTCAGTAGTGTTATTCTCTACTGTTACTTAGTCAGTAGTGTTATTCTATACTGTTACTTAGCTCAGTAGTGTATTCTCTACTGTTACTTACTCAGTAGTGTTATTCTCTACTGTTACTTAGCTCAGTAGTGTTATTCTCTACTGTTACTTAGCTCAGTAGTGTTATTCTCTACTGTTACTTACTCCAGTAGTGTTATTCTCTACTGTTACTTAGCTCAGTAGTGTTATTCTATACTGTACTTAGCTCAGTAGTGTTATTCTCTACTGTTACTTAGCTCAGTAGTGTTATTCTCTACTGTTACTTAGCCTCAGTAGTGTTATTCTCTACTGTTACTTAGCTCAGTAGTGTTATTCTATACTGTTACTTAGCTCAGTAGTGTTATTCTCTACTGTTTACTTAGCTCAGTAGTGTTATTCTCTACTGTTACTTAGCTCAGTAGTGTTATTCTATACTGTTACTTAGCTCAGTAGTGTTATTCTCTACTGTTACTTAGCTCAGTAGTGTTATTCTCTACTGTTACTTAGCTCAGTAGTGTTATTCTCTACTGTTACTTAGCTCAGTAGTGTTATTCTCTACTGTTACTTAGCTCAGTAGTGTTATTCTCTACTGTTACTTAGCTCAGTAGTGTTATTCTCTACTGTTACTTAGCTCAGTAGTGTTATTCTATACTGTTACTTAGCTCAGTAGTGTTATTCTATACTGTTACTTAGCTCAGTAGTGTTATTCTATACTGTTACTTAGCTCAGTAGTGTTATTCTATACTGTTACTTAGCTCAGAGTGTTATTCTATACTGTTACTTAGCTCAGTAGTGTTATTCTCTACTGTTACTTACCTCAGTAGTGTTTCTCTACTGTTACTTAGCTCAGTAGTGTTATCCTCTACTGTTACTTACCTCAGTAGTGTTATTCTCTACTGTTACTTAGCTCAGTAGTGTTATTCTCTACTGTTACTTAGCTCAGTAGTGTTATTCTCTACTGTTACTTAGCTCAGTAGTGTTATTCTCTACTGTTACTTAGCTCAGTAGTGTTATTCTATACTGTTACTTAGCTCAGTAGTGTTATTCTATACTGTTACTTAGCTCAGTAGTGTTATTCTATACTGTTACTTAGCTCAGTAGTGTTATTCTATACTGTTACTTAGCTCAGTAGTGTTATTCTCTACTGTTACTTACCTCAGTAGTGTTATTCTCTACTGTTACTTAGCTCAGTAGTGTTATCCTCTACTGTTACTTACCTCAGTAGTGTTATTCTCTACTGTTACTTAGCTCAGTAGTGTTATTCTCTACTGTTACTTAGCTCAGTAGTGTTATTCTCTACTGTTACTTAGCTCAGTAGTGTTATTCTCTACTGTTACTTAGCTCAGTAGTGTTATTCTATACTGTTACTTAGCTCAGTAGTGTTATTCTATACTGTTACTTAGCTCAGTAGTGTTATTCTATACTGTTACTTAGCTCAGTAGTGTTATTCTATACTGTTACTTAGCTCAGTAGTGTTATTCTATACTGTTACTTAGCTCAGTAGTGTTATCCTCTACTGTTACTTACCTCAGTAGTGTTATTCTCTACTGTTACTTAGCTTAGTAATGTTATTCTATACTGTTACTTAGCTCAGTAGTGTTATTCTATACTGTTACTTAGCTCAGTAGTGTTATTCTCTACTGTTACTTACCTCAGTAGTGTTATTCTCTACTGTTACTTAGCTCAGTAGTGTTATTCTATACTGTTACTTAGCTCAGTAGTGTTATTCTCTACTGTTACTTAGCTCAGTAGTGTTATTCTATACTGTTACTTAGCTCAGTAGTGTTATTCTCTACTGTTACTTACCTCAGTAGTGTTATTCTCTACTGTTACTTAGCTCAGTAGTGTTATTCTCTACTGTTACTTAGCTCAGTAGTGTTATTCTATACTGTTACTTAGCTCAGTAGTGTTATTCTCTACTGTTACTTACCTCAGTAGTGTTATTCTCTACTGTTACTTAGCTCAGTAGTGTTATTCTATACTGTTACTTAGCTCAGTAGTGTTATTCTATACTGTTACTTAGCTCAGTAGTGTTATTCTCTACTGTTACTTACCTCAGTAGTGTTATTCTATACTGTTACTTAGCTCAGTAGTGTTATTCTCTACTGTTACTTAGCTCAGTAGTGTTATTCTATACTGTTACTTAGCTCAGTAGTGTTATCCTCTACTGTTACTTACCTCAGTAGTGTTATTCTCTACTGTTACTTAGCTTAGTAATGTTATTCTATACTGTTACTTAGCTCAGTAGTGTTTATTCTATACTGTTACTTAGCTCAGTAGTGTTTATTCTCTACTGTTACTTACCTCAGTAGTGTTATTCTCTACTGTTACGTAGCTCAGTAGTGTTATTCTATACTGTTACTTAGCTCAGTAGTGTTATCTCTACTGTTACTATGCTCAGTAGTGTTATCTATACTGTTCCTTCAGCATCAGTAGTGTTATTCTCCTACTGTACTTACCTCAGTAGGGTTATTCTCTACTGTTACTTAGATCAGTAGTGTATTCTCTACTGTTACTAGCTCATTAGTGTTATTCTATACTGCTACTTAGCTCAGTAGTGTTATTCTCTACTGTTACTTACCTCAGATACTATAGCCTCAGTGTGTTATTCTCTACTGTTACTTAGCTCAGCTAGTGTTTATTCTATACTGTTACTTAGGCTCAGTAGTGTTATTCTCTACTGTTACTTAGCCTCAGTAGGTTATTTCATACTGTTACTTAGCTCAGTAGTGTTATTCTATACTGTTACTTAGCTCAGTAGTGTTATTCTCTACTGTTACTTAGCTCAGTAGTGTTATTCTCTACTGTTACTTACCTCAGTAGTGTTATTCTCTACTGTTACTTAGCTCAGTAGTGTTATTCTATACTGTTACTTAGCTCAGTAGTGTTATTCTCTACTGTTACTTAGCTCAGTAGTGTTATTCTCTACTGTTACTTAGCTCAGTAGTGTTATTCTATACTGTTACTTAGCTCAGTAGTGTTATTCTCTACTGTTACTTAGCTCAGTAGTGTTATTCTCTACTGTTACTTAGCTCAGTAGTGTTATTCTCTACTGTTACTTAGCTCAGTAGTGTTATTCTCTACTGTTACTTAGCTCAGTAGTGTTATTCTCTACTGTTACTTAGCTCAGTAGTTGTTATTCTATACTGTTACTTAGCTCAGTAGTGTTATTCTATACTGTTACTTAGCTCAGTAGTGTTATTCTATACTGTTACTTAGCTCAGTAGTGTTATTCTATACTGTTACTTAGCTCAGTAGTGTTATTCTCTACTGTTACTTACCTCAGTAGTGTTATTCTCTACTGTTACTTAGCTCAGTAGTGTTATCCTCTACTGTTACTTACCTCAGTAGTGTTATTCTCTACTGTTACTTAGCTCAGTAGTGTTATTCTCTACTGTTACTTAGCTCAGTAGTGTTATTCTCTACTGTTACTTAGCTCAGTAGTGTTATTCTCTACTGTTACTTAGCTCAGTAGTGTTATTCTCTACTGTTACTTAGCTCAGTAGTGTTATTCTATACTGTTACTTAGCTCAGTAGTGTTATTCTCTACTGTTACTTAGCTCAGTAGTGTTATTCTATACTGTTACTTAGCTCAGTAGTGTTATTCTCTACTGTTACTTACCTCAGTAGTGTTATTCTCTACTGTTACTTAGCTCAGTAGTGTTATTCTATACTGTTACTTAGCTCAGTAGTGTTATTCTCTACTGTTACTTAGATCAGTAGTGTTATTCTATACTGTTACTTAGCTCAGTAGTGTTATTCTCTACTGTTACTTACCTCAGTAGTGTTATTCTCTACTGTTACTTAGCTCAGTAGTGTTATTCTCTACTGTTACTTAGCTCAGTAGTGTTATTCTATACTGTTACTTAGCTCAGTAGTGTTATTCTCTACTGTTACTTACCTCAGTAGTGTTATTCTCTACTGTTACTTAGCTCAGTAGTGTTATTCTATACTGTTACTTAGCTCAGTAGTGTTATTCTCTACTGTTACTTAGCTCAGTAGTGTTATTCTCTACTGTTACTTAGCTCAGTAGTGTTATTCTATACTGTTACTTAGCTCAGTAGTGTTATTCTCTACTGTTACTTAGCTCAGTAGTGTTATTCTCTACTGTTACTTACCTCAGTAGTGTTATTCTCTACTGTTACTTAGCTCAGTAGTGTTATTCTATACTGTTACTTAGCTCAGTAGTGTTATTCTCTACTGTTACTTAGCTCAGTAGTGTTATTCTCTACTGTTACTTAGCTCAGTAGTGTTATTCTATACTGTACTTAGCTCAGTAGTGTTATCTCTACTGTACTTAGCTCAGTAGTGTTATTCTCTACTGTTACTTAGCTCAGTAGTGTTATTCTCTACTGTACTTAGCTCAGTAGTGTTATTCTCTACTGTTACTTAGCTCAGTAGTGTTATTCTCTACTGTTACTTAGCTCAGTAGTGTTATTCTATACTGTTACTTAGCTCAGTAGTGTTATTCTATACTGTTACTTAGCTCAGTAGTGTTATTCTATACTGTTTACTTAGCTCAGTAGTGTTATTCTATACTGTTACTTAGCTCAGTAGTGTTATTCTCTACTGTACTTACCTCAGTAGTGTTATCTCTACTGTTACTTAGCTCAGTAGTGTTATCCTCTACTGTTACTTACCTCAGTAGTGTTATTCTCTACTGTACTTAGCTCAGTAGTGTTATTCTCTACTGTTACTAAGCTCAGTAGTGTTATTCTCTACTGTTACTTAGCTCAGTAGTGGTATTCTCTACTGTTACTTAGCCTTCCTAGTAGTGTATTACTATACTGTTACTTAGCTCAGTAGTGTTATTCTATACTGTTACTTAGCTCAGTAGTGTTATTCTATACTGTTTACTTAGCTCCGTAGTGTTATTCTATAATGTTACTAGCTCAGTCAGTGTTATTCTCTACTAGTTACTTACCTCATGTAGTGTGTATTCTCTACTGTTACTTAGGCCTCAGTAGTGTTATCCTCTACTGTTACTTACCTCAGTAGTGTTATTCTCTACTGTTACTTAGCTCAGTAGTGTATTCTCGTACTGTTACTTAGACTCCGTAGGTGTTATTCTCTACTGTTACTTAGCTCAGTAGTGTTATTCTCTACTGTTACTTAGCTCAGTAGAATGTTATCTATACTGTTACTTAGCTCAGTAGTGTTATTCTATACTGTTACTTAGGCTCAGTAGTGTTATTCTATACTGTTACTTAGCTCAGTAGTGTTATTCTACTGTTACTTAGCTCAGTAGTGTTATTCTCTACTGTTACTTAGCTCAGTAGTGTTATTCTCTACTGTTACTTAGCTCAGTAGTGTTATTCTCTACTGTTACTTAGCTCAGTAGTGTTATTCTCTACTGTTACTTAGCTCAGTAGTGTTATTCTCTACTGTTACTTAGCTCAGTAGTGTTATTCTCTACTGTTACTTAGCTCAGTAGTGTTATTCTCTACTGTTACTTAGCTCAGTAGTGTTATTCTCTACTGTTACTTAGCTCAGTAGTGTTATTCTCTGAGATAAACTTGACTTCATTTCTCATGTGTTACAGTTTTAAAGCACCGGCACAGTAAGGATGTTGTTTAATAAAAGTGGAATCGTGAACATAATAACTGATGATGTCAGTTCTGTTTAGCGCATCAGGAAACAAATGTACAGTCTTTTGAATTCAAGATTTCAATTCTTCATGTTGAGTTCTATTTAGATGACACAGTTTTGAATCCATGTCCGAATGTACTATTGAACTTTTCAGTTTAATATTCTATTGTGTATTATGTTTTCCCTATGACTTAAGATATTAATAATTGTCATCTTTTTCAACTTGGTCAGTTTTGTGGATAGTGACTAAGCAGATAAGTGACTTAACAGGATGAGAATCATCTCTTTCAACGCATTCTTTCAACATACTAGAATGACATAATTATTTTTGTTTCAATCACCTGACGTTTTGGGAATATAAACTAAATCACTGTTCTTTGACTGAGTTTCATAAGGGCCAGAATACCGAGCTTGTAAGGCATGACTAGGAACAGGAAACAAGGCAAAAACGTTAACTCATGGTTTAAAAATCCCTTTCTTTGCTTTATTCTGCTTTGGATTTTCTTGAGATTTAATTTAGTAGTCACAATCGCCCTTGTAAGCTTATATCTATACTCTGATGCAAAATCAATCACATTCACGTTGGTATCATAACAAAGCCATTTAAACTGTTTTGGTGGCCCTCGTACTGAATGACGAAATACAAGCTCAAAAGGAGACTAAAACTAAGCGACTCTTGAACAGCAAACAAAAGTGAATGAAACCCTCCATCCCAATCATTTTGAAATTCCAAAGAATATGTCTGAATATTTAAGTGTTTAGTGGAATCATTCCAGAACTCCTTAGGATTCTGGATGAAAAGTATTAGATTTGTATTGCTTTGTCCCCAATTGACGCATAACCTGTTTAAAACATCAAAGCATGTAGTTTGATCCTAGATCAGACTGAATTGACTTTGGCAGACCCAAAACTGTGAAGACATTTGTCAGTGTCTAATAATAATGGTAGGATAAATAGTCTTCAAGAGTATTGCTTCAGAAAATCTCTAGATGCGTACATTATTGGTAGTTGGTACCGATTTCATAATTTAGCTTTTGAAAATGTACATACATAATCCACAATATCCCTACTGAATGACTCATCAGTTGCTGGTATAGGCAAGAGTGGGGTGTTGGGTATATTTTATTTAATTTGTCCACTAGTTGGCACACATGACATGCTATGAAATGTTCTGCCACATTATTACAGAAACATGGCCAACAGTAATTAGTAAAATTCTATCATTTGATTTTCATAGTACCGGGTGTCTAGCTATCATGACTAAATTTTTTCTTGTTCAGCTTTGGAAGAACTCTCTCGCGAGTAATGTTCCATTTATCCCCACCAAGTAGTAGTCACTTTCGCATTAACGTTCAATTGCATTATGTCACATAAATTTTGTTCCTTCATAGTATGTGTTATTTCTTAATTGCTTATGTTGTAGAAGTACAGAAAATGGCCATTATTCTCTTCAAACTTTGCTTTTTTAACCTGGATAATGAAATTTAGAAAGTAACCTGTTTTCTCTGTAAAAGCAGGTAAATTTGCACGTTTTTATTTACATAAGATGTGAATAAAACAACATATGAATTAAGATTTACATGTATTTATACTAAAGTTATACAAAAATGTTTAAAAGTGAGTAGTTTTCGACATTTGCCACTGTAATGTAAATCACTTTCACGTATCAGTCCCCAAATATAGTCTCCCATCATGATTTCGTCATAAGCGCCCAGGTCACAAAGCAAAGTTTGAAAAGAAAAATAGGTTTTTCCATTTACTTTAGGCATAAGCAATTGGGATATAACACTTCCTGCCAGAAACATGAAAAAGTAGAAATTTTGGTACATAGTATTATTAAGGTAACAACACATGGCCGTTTCTTCTGCTTCCTCAGACAACAATGACCTCTGACGAAATTCATTCACTTCAGGATCTTCTTCCTGCTCAGGAATAAGCTTAATCTGGCTCAGTTATTCCGGCTTTGTATCAGATATAGACAGATACTCCTTTGTTTTTTTTGAAACATTTTTACCATTAAACATAGACCAAGTGAACTCATCTTCTTTGAGCCTAGTAAAGAAAGTAGCTTCTAGATCTCCATTTACGTGATCTCTCTGGTAAAATGGTTTGACATCATCAAGAGTCTTTTCAACTAAGAACCGTTTGCTCATATTCCTGGTAATTGTACATTTAAGACAAATATTCTGAACTTTCTCGTCTTCACGTAGGGCTTCAAGAATATAGTTGGGTTCGCGATGGTCGTTGCTTAGTAATAATGAAACGCCATCTATTACAGTTTCAGAAACAATGGTTGACTTTAAATTCTAAATATGAAGGAGAAGATTAGCAAAGCGTAGCTCTACACCATAAATAAACATGCTAGCTCCAACTGAAAACTTCTCAGACAGTATTAGAATACCCTTTCATAACAAACACTGAGAAACTTCTGCATCTTATAAAATTTTAAATTCCTCTGAGATAAAATGCGTATATTCCTTCATGAATTCAAGGTTCAACCTTTTCAATTTAAATGGACTTTTAGCAATAAATGGCTTAATAGAGACATTAACCATGGTTAGGTCTACTTTCTTTCCATTGTTTATGTTGAGAACCCAATACTCAGATACGATACGTTTTTTTCCTCACAGAAAGAAGACACAGGTACATTTTTGTTGGTGCTAGTAATCGAAGTAAAACAATTTTTACTGACTTGGTGGAAAATGATTCGGAGGAGGGATATTGGGGACAAATGACTAAATTTCGTTACGTGTTTACCAATTAACGCTTCGTTTCAGTAATGTCTTAAACTTTTGATCAGCTAGCATTTAGGCTAATTTCATAGAGCTCACATTTTCCCTATTAAATGCAATAAAGCTTTTTTTATTTTTATTTTCCCTTTTCTTATTTTCATCTTTCAAAACTCTATTCAAATAAGTGGTTGAGTCCAACAACGCAAAATGCGTATTTTTTTCTTTATGTTCATTGGCCTTAAGATTCTGCCCAGCAGTGTAGAAGTAGTTATTACTATATACATGATATTTTCTCGTAAGATTTCTAAAGCTCGTAATACTAGTCGCATTTCTTCTTTTGATATCTTAATATTCAAATAAAATTATTTTGATCCGTACTTTATGTATTTTACTAATTTGATCGGTTTAAATGAGTAAAGAACGAGTGTATGTACTGTGTCATTACACATAAATGATTATGTGTAATTTACTCTTAACAACAAACAAATTTAACAGGAATTTCGCACCATTCGTTAACAGATAAACTCACATTTCTTGATATCACAGGAAAAGCTTAGCTGAACTAAGGCTGGAGTTTTGCTCATCGCGGTCCTGCAGAATTACAATATACACTTAGAGTAATAGTAAAAGAAGGTAACAGTAGAATACGGTCATTGATGTTTTAGTTCTGTTTAATATTTTATGTTATTTATATTAAGTTTTCAACAATACCTCAAATCATTTACAAAATACAACCATAATTGTTCAGATGTGAATTTGGATTTGATATAGACTATTTGAAAGTTTATCTGGGAAGGAGTGATAAAATATTTAAACTTCCAACTAACTTTTGACTTTATATGTAACTTTTATTGTGAGAAAAAATAAATTTGGAATACCCACCTGTCTGGATAAAACTAATTAGCAAATTACAATTAACTGAAATTTAATGGAAAAGCATGGATTTATTTTGAAATCGTTTTATATAATTTCTGAAAGCAATACAAATATATGTTATGTTTGCTAGTGTAATTTGTAACAAAAATTTTGTAGCTTAAATATGTGCACATATATATTCATTATTTGGAATAATTTTGAAAACGATGGAAAAAAGAGTATCACAGGGAAATTCAACACGAATTACACTCATGTATCATATGAAGTGCAGGGAGTCACTATGTGTTCGTTACAATTATCGTGAATCCATTCACTGCACTCCGGAATAAAACACAGCATGAAAAGTGTCTAGAATTCAATGTAAGATGGTGAAAGACAGTCCATACGACAAACAGCGGGATGTTCCCCCGTTCATAATAGGAAGTACATGCAGGACACAGAAGGGAATATGTGAATTAGGTATTGTTAAAGTAGAAGACGGAAATTCTTCAAAATGGATCCCAATGTTACTTGGTTTATCCTTACAAGATATACAACGGTCAAGTACAGATCCTGTCAACGAATTTGTTGTTCATACATGTGTTAATATTACCCTGAGGACAATAAGGTGACACATTTAATAAAAAAGAAACATCTTTGTGACCAGTAGGGTTTGGAGACGGCTTGAAAGGATAATGAAGAAAACGTTATTACAAGTTTAACACGATGACAGATATTCAACATTTCGACAAGGTTTCTCATCATCATGTTGAAATGTTGTACACATGTTACTTTCTGAAACTTACATACATTTTCATTGTTACCCATTCAAGTCATCTCCAAACTATATTTAACAGGAAGATAAATATTAGATCGAAGTAGCCTCATTGGACGAGTAACTGCAAGAAACCTACATCTGAGCAAAGGTAATCAAATCATTAGGTCGAAAGATGAATTGGAACATACATGTATAACAATCAAGATATTTAGCTTTTTACGTATGAATACAAATTTGAGTTGTTTGATAACAATCAGTTACAGTTTATTCATTGTTGAAGTATGATGTTCACCGTACAGTTACAACGAATCATACAGACAATAAGTGCATGTTTTGAGCTGCATCTCATCCAACAGTGTGATGACTTACTACAGTTGAGAAATTCCTGATTGATCACAAGCGCCATTTTCTATAGAACATGATTCATTGAGTGCGAATTATACTAACCCCAAGAAAATAGTACCAAGCATACAGAAAATATGATGTAATTCTATGTTACTAATAAGAAGGATGATAAATCACTCACAAACATGGCTTTGTCACCACAAAGTTTTGATATGGGCATTTTGAAAACTTATGGGCTAGCATCCAAACTTAGAAGGTTGAGAGAAAATGAAATAAACTTTCTGAAATGTGGTAAATAATACATGATTTTTGGAAATGTGTAGCACATTCATATATTAATGGAATGAAAATGAGATGTAACACCGTTTATAAAACAACGTACTCATATACGTAATACTAACACATCTCACAATGTATTAGTTTTGTCTTTTATTTTTCCTTCCATAATTTTTATATTGCAGATCAATTCTCCATTGAGTTAAGGTCACTGCTGCTTAAGAATTCCATTTGTGTATTGCTTGTAATTTTCCACAACTATTTACTTTAGTGTGTAAGCATAGCTTCCAAAATAACTTTAGTTTAGTTATAAATTGGTGCCTAAAATTTCTTTTCAGAGTTCTCGACTGCAGAGTTTTACTTTGCAGCAGCGGCCGCCGACATCCAACCACCACTGCTACACACGAGTTACATCTAGACCGAAGTCCGGTAACAGAATGGGGCTGCAAGGCCTGTCCTCACTCAAACCTGAGAGGCAGGGGAGACTGGAGAAGTCTATGAAGCACGCGAACGAGCTGGCTGAGGGCAGCTCGTCCAGCGTCGGAGTCGGTGCCAGCACGGCCTCGGGGGAGGGAGCCGAAACATCCACCATCCCCAGATCCAAGGGACCCTGAGAACCCAAAGCCTCAGCAGCGCTAGCAGAGGAAGCTAGGGGCCCTCGGAGTCCCAAGTAACCCTTACTGACCCAACCCAAACAGGAGAGACAAGACCCTCCTCAAAGGAACCTACCCCAACACCAACAGGGGGACAGGACCCTCTCCAACACTTACAGGAGTGGTAGGATCGTGGGTGCCCACACAGCCCCCAACCCTCACACCACCTAACAGGAAGGCCTGGACTTCCAGGGAGACAGGGGACGCCTTGGGACCACATGGGCCGTCCTGAACCTCCACTGGGGTCGCGTTTAAACCGGGAACCAAAGAGTGAGCCGAAGCCACCTCAGAGATCCCTCCACCATAAATGCACCCAAAGCGCCACCCACCTCACCAGAGGACGCAGCTTCTACTTCCTGGGCGAGCGAGACATGACCCTCCTCAGACGACCAAATCTCTCCCTCCCCTAACACTTTAGGCGCCGGGACAAGCGCCCCCTCGGAGAACCCACCCACGGCCGCTGCAAATGACGCGGAAGAACGAACGACCACTCCCGCCTTCTTAGCCCTGGTTTTCTTGGTCCACGAAACCGTCGGCGGCCCCGCATTCACCGAGGCACACGCTGACATCGTTGTGGCCACCATTACAAACTTTACACTTGAAAGTGCCTGCACTGTCAAAGTGTCCGTGGGCCAGATATATTCCGCACCGCGGGGTCTGGCACTCGGCCGCCACATGCCCAGATAGTTGACCATGACCTAGAAGCCGTCCACTGTAAGAAAGTTGGGAACCGGTTTCTTCATGTCCAGGCAGACTCTCTGGTTCCCGGTACACACTGACGGGCGCGTCTGGTGCGACTCATCTTCGATCATACGAACTGTGCCGTCCGCCGTCAATGCGTCCCTGTCGACGTCATGGACCAGTTCGTGACGGACCGACTTGAGGGTGAGTCATGTAATATTTTGCCCGGCAGGCTCCACGAGCACTCGCTGGTCTCCGAATGGAAAGTCACCCCTGTACAGCAGTATGAGGCTGACGCCAGCGTCGCCACATGTCGCCCACTGCCAAAATGTTGCAGACACTCGGTGTGGCTACCCCTGACAGCAGCATTCACGGCGTCTATGACCGCCGAGGGTAGCGTGGCCGCGGGCACCGCAAAGCGGATAGACGGCGGCCGCAGCCATAACGACCTGCACTTCACCGTACACACAGAAACACGAAACGGCTGCTACACAGCACGGGACCAGCACAACGTACGACCAAGAAAGAAGGCAGTGGCCGAACACGATACAGTACACGGTGGTAAACAACACAATCACCCTTAACTTATTTAATCTATTTGTAATTTCCGAGTAGTTAAAGACGTTGCTGTAAATACGATAATACTTATCTTAAAAATAAATATAAAAAAGCGACACAAAATTTACCGCGTATTTGGACGCAATTAGAGCAATATAACTTGCCCACAGTGACATCCAGTCTTTGTAACAAAACTTTAACAATCAAATTCTCAATGTAATCTGGTGTTTAATAACGTTTTACAATATTCCTCTAAACTTGGTGTTAGTAGTTAAAAAGAATCCCCAATATACTGTGATTACCACAAGTTGATTGTTGTTATTCATTACTAACCAATCTTTTCATCTCCCAGAGAATTCACGTATATGTGTGGTTTCATTTCTATAATGTTTTTACCATAAGTTGTGTAGAACTGCACCTATTAAAACTGTAGGCTAAAAGCTAGGATAAAGATATTTAGTCCAAGACTGAGCTTACAATAGAAAATTCTGTGTTATTTGCATTTGCTTTACATCAATACAAGGGCCCGGCATGGCCGAGCGCGTTAAGGCGTGCGCTTCGTAATCTGAGGATCGCGGGTTCGCGCCCGAGTCGCGCCAAACATGCTCGCCCTCTCAGTCGTGGGGGCGTTATAATGTTTCGGTCAATCCCACTATTCGTTGGTAAAAAGAGTAGCCCAAGAGTTGGCGGTGTATGGTGATGACTAGCTGCCTTCCCTCTAGTCTTACACTGCAAAATTAGGGACGGCTAGCACAGATAGCCCTCGAGTAGCTTTGTGCGAAATTCCAAAAAACAAACAAACAAACATGAATACAAATTACCGTAAAATGTCTTATTTTGAAAGATCGTAAATTTCACCTTTAACAAATTACGTGCACATACAGTTATATCACTACCTGATGTTTATCTTTTGCGTAAGAATGCTTCTTTCATAAATAGATAACACAAAATAATTATAGGAATACTGGAATTCAGAACAATATAACACTGTATGGTATAAATAACTGTTATAAGTTGATTTGAATCATCTTATTTGAAATTACGTTATAGCCATTTTATTGTTTAATGGTGGTTAGTTAATTAGTGGAAATAAACACATAATAAATCACGACAGTATTACTATAGTGACTTTATGTATTGCTAGTTAAATATTGAAAATGGAACTAAAACAAAGTATGCTGTTAGAAATACTAGATAAAACGAGATAACACAATAAAACAAGTGTAAAAATACAAATAGTCAACACTTCGAAGAAGATTCATTAGGATTCAGTACCAAACAGTTAACGTTTCTAAAGTCAGTTGGAGTTTAATTACGTTATACTATTATAATGTTCTGAGTTTTCTCTAATTTTGTTTCATAGAAGGAATCACAAAATAAGAAACATTTTTCAGCTACTATATTAAGAAACTGTCCACAAATATATTACGAAACTGTCCACTACTATATTAAGAAACTATCCACTACTATATTAAGAAACTATCCACTACTATATTAAGAAACTATTCACTACTATATTAAGAAACTGTCCACTACTATATTAAGAAACTGTCCACTATTATATTAAGAAACTGTCCACTACTATATCAAGAAACTGTCCACTACTATATTAAGAAACTGTCCAATACTATATTAAGAAACTATCCACAAATTTTATCTTGCTTTCGACTGTCTTTATCTAAAGAAAACCTGTGGATGC
This sequence comes from Carcinoscorpius rotundicauda, assembly GCA_011833715.1. Taxonomy (NCBI): domain Eukaryota; kingdom Metazoa; phylum Arthropoda; class Merostomata; order Xiphosura; family Limulidae; genus Carcinoscorpius; species Carcinoscorpius rotundicauda. The sequence goes on along the minus strand of CM022394.1, from coordinate 6,958,489 downwards.
AAGGTTGCAAACAATCGCATTCATTATTCTAACAAAGCCTTAAACAAGTTAAAATTAATTAAAAACATAAACAAATGCTTGTGTTTATGTACTGGAGAGAGTAAAAAAGTGTTTATAGTTAGTGTACTTTTAGCTCTTTAATTTTAGATCTAGAACCTGTGAAAACACAATCTATTAGTATGAAATACCAAACTGGAGTTTGCAAAAGGATACATTAAAAAATTCTCGAAAAATTCGAGAACTCTCTCCATAGCCTAATTATATTTGAATCTTTGTGGAATCTCGAGCCTGACGGACAGCAGTGTAGCAAATAATTTCATTCAGTCTCTGTAAATCGTGTTAACGGGAGACGAAAAACCCATAATCACCTTGTTTGCCATGATAACAGACTAATATTTCCACTCTAAGCTTTGTTCTTGCTACAAAACTATGCGATGACTTTTGCGACTTAAACAGTCCCATAAATAACAAAGGTGAGAGAAATTTAGTACCAGTTACAGATATTCTCTACTGTTACTAAATATTAAAACATAATGAAAACTTAAAAATTGGTAGCAACTGAAATATTGGAAAATGCGTGTTATGTTCGTATATCGCTATCAGTTAAATATTGTACAACCACGAAATCTTAATGGATGTTATGTATATGCGTAAATATTTTGTTAACGACAACATGTCGTGTTGTGTTTAAATTTTCATTTCTATTATTCATTTTTCCATATTGATATTATTGTTTCGAAGTTTAAACTAATATTTTGTTATTCATTTAGGGTAACATTTTAGAATTTTCTTGAATTAAGTAGACCAATCATATGTTTGTAAATGAGTGCTGGTGACTTCGTGTCTAGACGGGTAGTTTCGTGCAAGAACGGACACGCGCGGATTGCTCTGGAGTTGTATGGAAATTGCAAGATTGTTCGAGAAATAGGCCTACCGGTATAAAAGACGGTGACGAGAGATAGATTCAGTCATCAGTTTTTATTCGAAAAAAGAAGACAGATTCAGTCATTAGTTTTATTCGAAGAATAAGAGTGAGATTCAGGCATCAGTTTTAGTTATTTGAGAAGTTAACAGAGATTCAGACATCAGTTTTTATTCGAAGAAAAAAAAAGAGGAGACTCAGACATAAGTTTTATTTCAAAAGAAGAGAGTCAGTTATTTGAGAAAGATTAAGTGTTTGCTGTGATTATTCAACTTGGATTTGTGACAAAAGTTAGATCTACGGAAGCTGTGATTTTATTTCGTCAATCTCTACGATACATCTGAATTACTGCTTGTGCTGAGAGTCGGCGAATTTATTGAACTGTGAACTGTTTCGGAATCTCTTCGTGGGACCAAATTCACACCCTAGACTGGAATTTGAGACTTTCATTTTAGATCATTGTATTAGATACAGGCCAGTACCGTTTTGTATTGTGATTAATTTTGAAGTTTGAAACTAATATTATTTTGTTTTGTAATTAATTTCGAATGTTATAACTTAATATCTGTCACTGTTATTATATATAATTTGTGTTATATCTGTTATATTTGTTAATAGTTTAGTGTAATAAATTATACAAGCTGTTATTTGCGTTTTTCTGTTGCGTTTAGTCTACGAAGAACATAAAACATAAAAAATACGTAACACCAGACAATTTATTTAGTTACCTGACATTTCCTTACGATGGCTTCTTCGTGGACTCACCATTTATTACACCCTTTTTTGGTATTACTTTTATTCTATAAGACTTAAAATTAGTTTCATGATTTATGCGTTATTTAAATTTTACTTGTTTGTTGCACTTAAATCTTGAAATAATTTAAATTAAGAATTCTGATTACGTAGTTATAGAGTTGAAAATAATATATCTATGAATCTTAGGTGTTCTTACAGTTTACTTTCTGGTTAGTTAAAGTGATTCTAAACGCTAGTTACCTTTGATTTGGAAAATCCTAAAAATAAACAAATAAACTGCATAGCAAGTGAATTTGTTACGAAAGTATTGTTTGTTTTTGAAATTCGTACAAAGCTACTCGAGGGCTATCTGTGCCAGCCGTCCCTCATTTAGCAGTGTAAGACTAGAGGGAAGGCAGCTAGTCATCACCGCCAACCCTTGGGCTACTCTTTTCCCAACGAATAGTGGAATTGATCATTACATTATAACGCCCCCACGGCTGAAAGGGCGAGCATGTTTGGTGCGACGCGGATGCGAACCCACGACCCTCAGATTACGAGTCGCATGCCTTAATACGCTTGGCCATGCTGGGCCGTTATGAAAGTAATAGATATATTGGTTTAAATATATAACACACCTAAATTTTCAACAATAGAAGAAGCATCCATTCTTAAGCAAAATGAAACATTTCATTTTCTGACGGATATGTTCTACGTACAAATTCACACTAATTTCAGTTGAACACAATTGCTTAAAATAAAGTGAGAATACTTCTTAAGTATTACGATGGCCAGCTATGTTGTAATAATTACATAAACATTAAAATATCTTTGACCAATAGTAACACAACATGAATTACCCTATGATTAAGACCAGTAGAGTTGTGGCAAAGGTAAGAAGCCGTTTCGCTATGATAAAATTGGATCTAGACAGAAAGAAAAGCAGGAGTTTATACTACAATATTTTATTACGTAACTCAACTTTATTAAAGTAAAACTAAGCTTACTTAACTTTATATTAAGTATTAAATTAACATGATTAGAATAGAAATACATAAATAAAACTGTTGAAAGATTTGGTGTACGAGTATACACATATTTTAAATATATGTAAAAATTGGTGAAATTTGAAAACTTACACCAGCAACGAATAATCAGATGAATATATTCTGACACATCAAAATACAACTTAAAACATCTGTTCTTCTCAAAGCGTTTAGGCAGTATAGTATATTGTAATCCACACAAAACATCTGAAAATAAGGTGAGGTAATACAGTATTTGTTAGATATTTCTGTTTGTTAGATGGTTTCCTATTAGTTACGAAACACTTATTTTCCCAAATATTCTCTATGTTTCTAAATTTGTTTCTATTTTTAAACATCTAAACTTGCTTGTGTCATTATTTATCCATATAAAACGTAGTGGTACTTGCTTCCGTTGGAAATAAAAATCATACATCACGTGTGCTGAAGCACAAAGAATGCCCGTTATGGATTTTCTCCGCATAGAGAATTGTTATCGCAAATTTTGAAAATTTTAAAGTAATTTCGCCAAAAAAATTTTGTTTTATAGACGCACGAAAAATTCCGTTTGAATTTCCAAATACGATACACCTTGCAAGAGTCAATATTTTTATTACCTGTTACAGAAGGTCAGTGCCAACTGACTGAGACAAGTTACGTAATAGCCTAAAGTACGAAGGAGGGCTAAGTGCTGTCTACATATCCGGTTTTTAAATCTACACTTTTCAAGTAATATTAACCATGTTATAGATGAACTTGGAAAATTAAGACTAACCAGAAAAAGACATGCAACAAGTTGCATCCTAGTCATGCTAAGAAATAGTCTTGTAACAGTCGAGAATCCACAAACACTAAGCTCAGTGAAGAAAAAGTCATATGCATTTGTCAAGAAACAGTACGAAATAAAAGCAAGAAAGTTGAAAAAGTCACGTGTGCACAAGTTGTTTCAAAAAGATCCATTCAACATCTTAATACATCTCGCGGTTGAAGAATGATATGGACATTCATGCAATTATATTAAAATATTTATAAAACCAGTTGCTGGATGCAATGCGTATTGATTTCTGTATCTAAAAAACACACGCTAAGAAACCAGCGTCTACAACACAAGATGGATTATGAAAAGCAGTAGTGAAGAGTGCAATACTTTGGGCATGACAGCGTTACAAAAACGTTTTTGCACTGATAAATGCACTGCAGAGATATTGTCAAGATGTACTGTTATAAGATAAAGAACGGTTCAACGTGCTAATATGAACCGTAACGCTTTTGTGAGGCTAGAAAATAATTTTATTATAATACTCTCGATCTCTGTATTACAGGATAGTTTATTTCGAAACATTTTTAATAACTTCATTACCACATTACGAAATTACACGCAATATTATATTTAAAACCAAAATAATTTGAGAATCATTCATTTTTAAGGCGTTCTAGTTATATTTTTAGAAATAAACATTGAGATATTGATGAATTCACAAAGACCGGGATTACTTGTACTATTACTTTCATAAACACATGTTATGTATATGTGTAAATATTTTGTTAACGACAACATGTCGTGTTGTGTTTAAATTTTCATTTCTATTATTCATTTTTCCATATTGATATTATTGTTTCGAAGTTTAAACTAATATTTTGTTATTTATTTAGGGTAACATTTAGAATTTTCTTGAATTAAGTAGACCAATCATATGTTTGTAAATGAGTGCTGGTGACTTCGTGTCTAGACGTGTAGTCTCGTGCAAGAACGGACACGCGCGGATTGCTCTGGAGTTGTATGGAAATTGCAAGATTGTTCGAGAAATAGGCCTACCGGTATAAAAGACGGTGACGCGAGAAGTCAGTCATCAGTTTTTATTCGAAAAAAGAAGATAGATTCAGTCATTAGTTTTATTCGAAGAAAAAGAGTGAGATTCAGACATCAGTTTTATTTCAAAAGAAGAGAGTCAATTATTTGAGAAAGATTAAGTGTTTGCTGTGAATATTCAACTTGGATTTGTGACTAAAGTTAGATCTACGGAAGCTGTGATTTTATTTCGTCAATCTCTACGATACATCTGAATTACTGCTTGTGCTGAGAGACGGCGAATTTATTGAACTGTGAACTGTTTCGGAATTTCTTCGTGGGACCAAATTCACACCCTAGACTGGAATTTGAGACTTTAATTTTAGATCATTACATTAGATACAGGCCAGTACCATTTTGTATTGTGATTAATTTTGAAGTTTGAAACTAGTATTATTTTGTTTTGTAATTAATTTCGAATGTTGTAACTTAATATCTGTCACTGTTATTATTTATGTTATATCTGTTATATTTGTCAATAGTTTAGTGTAATAAATTATACAAGCTGTTATCTGTGTTTTTCTGTTGCGTTTAATCAACGAAGAACTTAAAACATTAAAAAATACGTAACACACATTAAACTGATTTGTTTGTTTGTTTTGGAATTTCGCACAAAGCTACTCGAGGGCTCTCTGTGCTAGCCGTCCCTAATTTCGCAGTGTAAGCCTAGAGAGAAGGCAGCTAGTCATCACCACCCACCGCCAACTCTTGGGCTACTCTTTTACCAACGAATAGTGGGATTGACCGTAACATTATACACCCCAACGGCTGGGAGGGCGAACATGTTTAGCGCGAAGCGGGCGCGAACCCGCGACCCTCGGATTACGAGTCACACGCCTTACGCGCTCTGCCATGCCAGGCCTCTGTGGTATAACTCTGGGTTTAAGGTTAGCAACCGGGTTAGAATCCGTGCGATACCATAAAATACTCTTCAAAAAAAGAAATGCAAAAGGGATATTTTTGTTATTTTAAAGATAAATATGTGTGATAACGTTACAAGCTCAAAGTATGTGATGTTACACGTGTTAAGGCACTGACTGACATTGATCCCAAATACAGATTGCAAATAAACATTTACTGCAGTATGAACATTTGAGGTTAGCAGTTTGAATGAATTATTGTGAAACATATAAAACTCGAAATAGTAAAAAATGGGTAAATTTCTCCAAATCATATAATAAAAAGATTTATTTAAATGAAACAGATTCACGTTAGTTTAAAATTTATTTTGTTTTAATACGGAATACTGAAATACAAAATGAGAATAGATGTAATGATTTGTTGGAGTGCTCGAACAATGAATTTGAGGGTTCGTGATTTACAGACCGTTGTTGCCAAAGCTGTAACATCGTGTATTATAAAACTGATTGCTATACCATTTTGTACAAATATCTGAAGTAAAATTATTAGGTAAATAAATAAAACAAAGAAGGAAAAAGAAAAAAAAAATGAGAAGTAAGACCCACTGAATTTTCTAGGATTGTAGAGGAGTTGGTTGCTTGTAGTTTTTTTTACAGCAAAGTCAGAACAGGTTATCTGCTGAGCTCATAGTTGGAAACCCACTTTCTGATTTTTAGCATTCTAAATACGTAGATTTACCGCTGTGCTAACGGGTCCTGAGAGATAGCAGAGAGTTCTAAGAGTGACGTTTGACAAAATGTCTGGTCAATAGCTTTCCTTTATTAAACGAGTTACGGTTTAAGCTGTATTTCTGTCAGATAGTAGTTACACGAAGATTCAAGTTTAGGTAAACTAAATTGGTACGTTGTATAACAATTTTATTGTATTGTTAAGTAAAACTTGGAGTGCTATTTTCGCATCGAAATTTACTTTTAAGGTGAGTTAAGCTTTAAAAATATAAGAAATAATGTAGCTAATATTGTGTAGATCATAGATTAGGTGTACATAATGTCATAAAATTTATTGTTTTTCGAATGGATACCTTCGCTATTATCGATATTTTCGACCGTAATCTCCGGAAGATCTTTAATGGTTCAACCAGATTAATTACATTAGATTAGACACAAATCCGTATATAAAGTGATGAATCCTTATCACTCTAACAATACTGTTAATGAAACCAACTTTGAAGAAAGAATGCTGGGAGAAATGTTACATTAAACATAAGTGACGAATCTATATATCAGTCTTAGCTAAATTATTTGTTATATTTTAAGTAAAAGACTATAGTGGTTTAGGTTATCACGATGTTGTCTTATGGTACATAACAAAGAGTTCGTACAACCAAGGTAGTGAGCATAAACTTTTATATACCATTATCTGACTTTCAGCACCCGGGAAACGTTCGATATTTCCAGATACTATTACGTTTCATAACAAATAGTACTGTGAATTAATATTTTTATATATGTACATCGCTGTTAACCCAAACAAACTGGTTTTACTTGTTCTTTAAGCAGTCATCACACGTATGAGCGTTAGTTGTGTCAATTGGTAATTTCACAAACTGTGCACCAACCATTTACAAACTTTTCAGCAAAGTAAATATCGACAGACGTATATTCTCATTTGAAAGGTAAAACTTATTTTTCCTAAATGTTATCTATCGAAAGGTTCAAAGAAGAATATTTCGTGTAATTATATATTCTCAAGACGATTGGTATAACTATTAACATCTTGACATTTAATTAAAATAAAGTACTAAGCAACGTTTCGACCTTCTTCGGCCATCTTCAGGCTATGTTCTGGAATTAATTCTAAAAATATAAATATAGTTGAAGAAATAGGAGCTTTCAAATTATTTTTTGCGTAAATAATACGTAAAGTTATTTATTCATGTATAATTAGTGTAGATTGAGTCATTCATTAACTTACCTGTAGTACTATTGTATGAAATACTTTCAAAATTAATATATGTTTGTATTGTACGTGCACATGTTTTCTTGTAGCAAAACCACATAGGGTTATCTGCTGTGTTCATCGAAGGGAAATGAACTCCTGATTTAGCGTTGTAACTCCGTAGACTTACCGCTGTAACAGCGGGGGACTGTATTTATTGTAAAACTTCTCGGAGAATAAATGCTGTCTCTTACTCTTCTTTTGATATAAAATTGATAAACATAACAACTATCATTAAAAAATATGAGTCACATATATATATATGTAGCAGTTTAAACCTAGGAATAAATCTTCCAAATTAAAGAAAATTTTTAATCACTTACCTTATCCTTTCCAAAAAAAAGTTTACAGTAGGTCCTTTTTATCCACTTATATTAATCCATGTAACAACGAGCAGCTTGGAAGGAGAAATTATAAATATATAAAATTATACTAAACATCCTCTGATATCTCATGTTCCATTTAAAGTTAGAAAACGTTTTCCTTTTTGTTGTAAAAAACAACAAATTCGCAATGGGCTAATTGTAAAATGCCTATCATAAGTTTCAGAACTCAGACTTTACACGTATGAACCCCTAAAGTTGAGCCACTGTGTAAAGAGAGAGAGAAAGGAACTGATCTAAAGCATCGTGTTAGCGTATCGTACATTTTAAGTACGAAGAAAGGTTATGTGACATAAATACATCTGTTATTTCAAATTAATTAATTATTTAGTGAAAACAACTCACTAATTTGAGATGATAAAATCGTTTGGCCACAAATAAAAATTATTTATAGAATTGCTTTTTAGACAATTTTATATCTTAATCCGGACTTGTTCCTACTGAAAAAATACTTGACGTACCACTGAATATAGTTATCCGTCTCCGGAATCCTCCCTTCTTAATAAGTGAACTTATGTAGCTGTATCACTCCCCTCTACATAAGAACTGCTTCTGCGTGGATCTGTTTAGCATAATTGAAGATATAGTTAGTGGGGTAAAGGATGAGAGCTACACTGAAAGTAAAACGTTAAGTATAGCAATGCATTGACATTTAAACATTTGTGTGCTAACATCATACTGGGAGCAGGAATATATCATCAATTGGAGTTGTGGAGATTTTCATGTATAGTATTCCAGTTATTTAGAGTTGTGGAGATTTTCATGTATAGTATTCCAGTTATTTAGAGTTGTGGAGATTTTCATGTATAGTATTCCAGTTATTTAGAGTTGTGGAGATTTTCATGTATAGTATTCCAGTTATTTAGAGTTGTGGAGATTTTCATGTATAGTATTCCAGTTATTTAGAGTTGTGGAGATTTTCATGTATAGTATTCCAATTATTTAGAGTTGTGGAGATTTTCATGTATAGTATTCCAGTTATTTAGAGTTGTGGAGATTTTCATGTTTAGTATTCCAATTATTTAGAGTTGTGGAGATTTTCATGTATAGTATTCCAATTATTTAGAGTTGTGGAGATTTTCATGTATAGTATTCCAGTTATTTATTTCTCACTTTTTCGTTAGTAAACAACTACCTTCCAACTTCAGACTGCAGAGAGCGAAAGGTGGTAAAAAAGTGTGACGCTCTGGGCATGACTAAAATCACCTTGACGACACAAGAGTTTAACGGTCAGGACGGAGACCTAGAGGTCATACCTAGCCATACCTGATTTAGAAATGTTGACCAGAGGGGAAACAACAAGCTATCATCTTGCTTTTTGATTAGGGACATTTAAAAACAGAATATTAGAATGTGTGCAACGTAATTTTGTAATTCGAACTTTGGACTTTCATACATGTAGCCTTACATATTAATAATGAAATCCACGCTGGATCAATTCTATAATATACTTAGAAAGAAATACTGTCAAATAAATATTTTATCGATGTGTGTTTCTTACCTTAGCTTTAATTTTAACTTAATGATAGCGTATACACCCTCGGCCCTCGTGTTACCGGTCGAGCTTTAGAGACACATGTAACTGAAAAAAAAAAGTTATTTTATAATCCTCTGAGGTGACGTACGCTGCTACGTGGCTAGAATGAATATCAGGTGAACAAATGAAATATATAGCTTTCGAAACAATAACAATTGCGTGTCAGGTGAGGCAGCTTATTAAACGTTCATTAAATAAACAATGGAACATGATACCGTAAGACTAAAACAAATACAGTTTGACAGTACGGCGACATTAGTTTAATCTGTTTTATCCTGTAGACGAGATAACTTGTCCAAGCCGATCGGTAACACAGTGCCACGGACGAGTTATTGTTTCATGTTTTGCACATATTCTTCATTTTGTGTATTATTTTAAGTTTGGCTTAGAAAAACAATAGTATTTCCTTTGTTTTAAAAATTACTCAATTTTGCTGAATAAAACTAGCATAGGAGTTGCCGTAGCAGCTGAAATACTTGGCAGTCAACAGGTTAATCAACTGTTTACACACATAGTACACAGAAAAAATATTGTTAAATCAACTTTGTATGGAATGCTTTCCTTGCTTCAATTTTAATTCTGGTGTTATGATATCGTTTAGACTCTTAGCTTTCTTCTTACTGGTTGAGCTTAAGAGACATATCTAACTAAAAAAAAAGAATTTGTATTTCTATGAAGTTACACTGCTACGAGGCTAAAGCAGATGTCAGGTGAACACATGAATGATATAGCTTTCAGAACAATATCAATCGGGTGCAAGGTAATCTGATGTTTGCGTGTACAGAGAGTGAGATAAAAATATTCTTAAACATTCGGTCATTAGAAAAACGATATAGTTACACTAAAGAAAATAGCACTGGATAATATGGCGTCTATAGCTTAATTGTCTATCAACTCCCTTAGTTGTTTTGTATTTTTATTGTGATACAGTGACGTTAAAGTCGCTTAATGCAAGTGTAGTTAGAATAAAGTGGTATGATTGGTCAATAGCTGAGTGTTCAAACTACGCTACTATGTAGACGTGATATACCTTATTCTTGTGGAAAATTTTAGCACTGTCCCGTGCCGTTACTTCAATTAATGAAAATAGCGAAGAGTTATTTTATACTAAACAATGTTGCTGCATCCTGCGAAACGTGTATTGTAAGTAAATGACATTCGTATTTGTAGAATTTTCTAGGATATCTGCCAACATTTTAGTAAACACAACCTCGTTTTGTTGAGTTAAAATGTTATTTACCGCATTTTAATCAAAACTTACTTATCGTGTTCAGTCTTCCCACTGAATTTTGCCGTGCATTTATGGACAAGAAATGAAAAAGAAAAATATAAATATTGAACATTACTTTGGAAAATTTGTGGAGAAACTAATGAGATTGATTAAAATGTGTTTTGGAGACATACAACTTAATGAGAATCAAAACGTTTGTTTAGCAGCTACTTTTTAAACATGCAAACATCGAAATAAGAACCTCTATTTGTATTTGATGTAACGCTTCTTGGTCATGTATATTTTCGAGTTAAGTGGTACGTTCTTTTATGTGTATTTGTATAAAAAAACATGCTCTGTAGAATTTTAGTTTTGTCTCCATCAAGTCTGTCAGGAATGATTAGGAATGTTACTTCAGTCTTACCGCTATAATTATGATGATAATAATTTATTATTTTTCATTTAATGCCAACAAAATTTATTTCTTTTAAACCTAACAATCCAGCAACTGACATTCCAACTGACCTAATCAGGATCATTCCTGGGCCTAAACAGCGAAGAGCAAGTACACTAAACATACGGTGTTGAAACAACATACAAGAAAATCCATGTTTATTGTTTTGGTCTCGTTTTCAGTGCAAGTTTTTTACTTTCAGATGTGGCTTTCTTCAAGCTCAAATAAATGAATATTTGAAACATAACTGACAGTTAAAGAAGGGTAAAGAAGCAGGTGATATATTTTTATGTACATTTTGTCATCACTCGGTAGACTAACCACATAGCCCGATGTGGCTTTACTCTACTAAAACACATAATAATAATAATAAGTACATGATAATAAGGATACGGCATGACTATCAACTACTGACCGGTTTCGAGGGTATATGGTTTGCTTTCTATTGCCACAAAAATCGAAACCCACTCTTTGTGACAGTTGATGCGTTATCAGAATAATGGGTAAATTTCACGTTTTAAATAATTGTTATTGTTGTTGTTTTACAGTTTTTATGATTTTAATTTTACTCTCATAATCTGGATGTCATGACAAAATGTACAATTACCTGTGTCACCAGAGATTGTTCTAATGGACTTGTTTTGTTGAAGTTTCGTTATTTAATTCTATCAATTTCATGCTTGAAGAAACAATCTGTCAAAGGATATTGTGCTTGTTATAATACTAAATTTATAGTTCAAGGGGGTTAGGCCCCCCATTGGCTTAACGGTACGTTTGCGGACTTACGCGCTAAAAACCGGGTTTCGATACCCGTGGTGGGCAGAACACAGATAGCCCATTGTGTAGCTTTGTGCTTAATTCAAAAACGACAACAAAACAAAAACAACAAGGGGGTTAGCGATGTTTAACTAGCGACCTGAGGTCGTGTTTTATTGGTATGATATTGAATTAGAAGTTGACACTTGAAAGGTAGGTGACGCTAATTGGTTGTGAGTGAACCATAACATTTTTGACATGATATTTTTAGTAAATAATGTGCGTAAGACTGTGTTCAGGTGAACAAACAAATAAACAAACGATGCATAAATAGTTGGTTGGTTGGCGTTTCATGGCGCGAAGCAACTAGGTTATTTGCACCAATCAATCCGTAAGAAATAAAGTAACAGTAAAATTATTATAAAGTGTAAATGGAAATTAAGGTAAAGAAAAACATTGGCCCAACGTCGGATAAAACTTAAGTAGAATTAAAAAACGCCAATGGCCCTTAAAAAATTAAAACCGTGGTAAAAAAATATGTCTAAAATGCTACCATTGCTCACGGGAAAAATAACTTGGTAAAACCTGTGACCTGGTTAAAACAACTTGGTAAAACCTGTGACCTGGTTAAAACAACTTGTTAAACCTGTGACCTAGTTAAAACAACTTGGTAAAACCAAGCTAACTTGCTAACGATGCTAACTCCCCTGTTATCACGATGCTAACTCCCCTGTTTTCACGATGCTAACTCCCCTGTTATCACGATGCTAACTCCCTTGTTATCACGATGCTAACTCCCTTGTTATCACGATGCTAACTCCCCTGTTATCACGATGCTAACTCCCTTGTTATCACGATGGTAACTCCCCTGTTATCACGATGCTAACTCCCCTGTTATCACGATGCTAACTTCCCTGTTATCACGATGCTAACTTCTGTTACGTATTTTTTAATGTGTTTTATGTTCTTGGTAGACTAAACGCAACAGAAAAACGCAGATAACAGCTTGTATAATTTATTACACTAAACTATTAACAAATATAACAGATATAACATAAATTATATAATAACAGTGACAGATATTAAGTTACGACATTCGAAATTAATTACAAAACAAAATAATACTAGTTTCAAACTTCAAAATTAATCACAATACAAAACGGTACTGGCCTGTATCTAATATAATGATCTAAAATGAAAGTCTCAAATTCCAGTCTAGGGTGTGAATTTGGTCCCACGAAGTAATTCCGAAACAGTTCACAGTTCAATAAATTCGCCGTCTCTCAGCACAAGCGGTAATTCGGATGTATCGTAGAGATTGACGAAATAAAATCACAGCTTCCGTAGATCTAACTTAAGTCACAAATACAAGTTGAATAATCACAGCAAACACTTGATGTTTCTCAAATAACTAACTTTCTTCTTTTGAAATAAAACTGATGTCTGAATCTCGCTCTTTTTCTTCGAATAAAACTAATGACTGAATCTCTCTCCCTCGAATAAAAACTGATGACTGAATATCTCTCGCGTCACAATCTTTTATACCGATAGGCCAACTTCTCGAACAATCTTGAAATTTCCATACAACTCTAGAGCTATCCACGCATATCCGTTCTTGCACGAGACTACACGTCTAGACAGGAAGTCACCAGCACTCATTTACAAACATATGATTGGTCTACTTAATTCAAGAAAATTCTAAAATGTTACCCTAAATGAATAACAAAATATTAGCTTAAACTTCGAAACAATAATATCAATATGGAAAAATGAATAATAGAAATGAAAATTCAAACACAACACGACATGTTGTCGTTTACAAAATATTTACACATATACATAACACTCTCCCCCTTAAAAGTAAAAAAAAAGTTTGAACTTGTGAAAACTTTTTTTTGTTTTGTTTATTTGTCTTTTTAAACCAACTTAAAAGGGTTAAATCCAGTAGATTCTGAAATAACCTCATGAACAGCAAACAATGACAAGGGAACACCCTCAACCCAGTTCTTTGAGTGTTTGTGACAGTAATTTGGTGGAAACGATCAAAAATACCTTGTGACTCAGGATGGTATGCACTGGATGAAACTTGATGGATGTTTAATTCATGCATGGCTTGTTGAAATAGCTTGGACATAAAATTTGAGCCTTGATCTGATTGCACAACTTTTGGAATCTCGAACATGGTAAAGAATTTAACAAGAGCCTTAACAATGTTGGGAGCAGTGATTTTACTCAAAGGGATTGCCTCAGGAAAACGTGTAGAAGCGCACATGATCGTCAAGAGGTATTCATTTCCTGCTTTGCTTTTTGGCATTGGGCCAACACAGTCGATAATGACCCTTGAGAACGGTTCTTCAAAGGCAGGAATAGGCTGCAGTGGTGCTTTTGGAATCCCCTGATTTGGTTTTCCTGTCATTTGGCAAGAATGGCATGTCTTACAAAAGTCAACAAAATCTTGACGCATCTTAGGCCAATAGAAATGTCGTCGGATACGATCTAGGGTCTTTCTTACACCTAAGTGTCCCGACAATACATGGTCATGAGCAAGACTAAGAATATCATTCCGATAGCAGTAACGTCAGGAGGTCTGTATTTTCTCATTAGCACACCTGACTTCTGGTAGTAACAAATAGGGACAGTTCCTATTTCATTTTCATCAACAGCCAGTTGTAGAAGAGAATGAGTTTCAGGATCATTGTCCTGTTCCTCAACAAGTTTGTTTCGATGAAGAGAGTCGAGAAATGTCTTAGAGTCATCAGTAGAACTTAAAGTTGAGTCAGAAATCTCATCGATGTGAGACATGAACGTATCAGACAAAGAGAAATCCTCTTTGGACTCCTGAGAACGTGTCTGAGAACGAGTAACAGCACAGGCGAGAAAAACAACAGGAAACTCTTCAACGAGTTGCTCTGTACTGGGGCTAATAACAGGTGCTTCAACAACACAAACCTCTGGTACCAACTTACAACCAGCCAAATCATTCCCCAAAAGCATAGACACACCTTCAACAGGCAATGAAGCTTTAATACCCACAGTCACTGGGTCTGAAACTAAGTCCGAATGTAAATCTAATCTATGAAGAGGAATAGAAACGACGCCACCTTCTACACCAGAAATGAGCACACTGGCCCCAACGGATGACTTTTCAGAAAACGGAAGTACACTTTCCAAAATTAAACTCTGAAAAGCTCCAGTATCCCGCAGGATTTTAATTGGTTGTAGACGTGAATCGCCAACAAAAGAAACAAAACCTTCAGTCATGAAAGGCTTAAATTTGTCCTCAACAATATCTTCAGGTACATCAATAATATTGGACTTAGAATCCACAGTGGACTGGACAGGGCCAAAATCATTGGGAACCAATGATATATCCAACAAGGGCGAAATGAAACTATTGGGTGATGGCTTGTTTTTGAGCTTATAGCACTCAGAAATCAGATGGCCAGGTTTCCTACAATAAGCACATGTTTTGGATGAGAATGACACGTTTTTAGTAGATGATGAGCTTATAGAATAAGATGGAGTCTTCGTTTGAGAATTAGAAGTTTGCTCTTTTTTGTCTCTGTCGACATTTGCATAATATTTGAATGAGTCATTGGGTTTCTTTGCTGTGTGATTTGTTTTGCTTTTGTATGAGAAATCTTTGTGAGTCAAAGCGTACTCGTCTGCCAAGACAGCAGCATCATGAATTTTGGAAGCTTTTTGTTCATCAATATAAGTTTTTAGCTCTACGGGAATACATCTTTTAAACTCTTCGACTAACATGAGTTCTCTGAGTTTCGTATAATCATCTTTAATTTCTCTGGAATCACACCACCTGTCGAACAGAGTTTCTTTTTCACGAGCAAATTCGACATAAGTTTGGCTGTCAAACTTTTTGTAACCACGAAATTTTTGTCTGTATGCCTCTAGCACTAATTCATAAGCATTCAAAACGCATTTTTTAACGTGCTCGTAATCATAACTTTGCTCGGCTGTGAGTTTGGAAAATACTTCCTGGGCTTTACCCTTGAGAACACTCTGAAGTAATACTGTCCAATATTCGGTAGGCCATTTTAGCCGAAGCGCCAATTTTTCAAATTGCTGAAAATATGTATCTACAGCTTTTTCATTGAATGGAGGTACTAAACGAATTTGTTTGGAAGCATCAAAATTATCCAACCGCATTTGGACAACCTTTTTATCTGTCTGTGCCTTTCTCATACTGATTTCCATATCAGCTTTAATGCACTCTTTTTGTATTTCGGCATCAAGAACAAGGCGTTTGTTTTCTTGTTCTGCCTCAAGTCCTTTGCTTTCAATTTCTGAACGAAATTTCATTTCCATTTCCATTTTCTTTAATTCGAAATCTGGGTCAAAATGAGCGACAGGCAATTGTTGTACAACTTTTTGAGGTAATACTTTTTGGCTGACCAAATGTTCAACAATAATTTGTTTAATATCTGCTTTCTTCATTGCTTGCTTCACTTCTAAATTAAAATGTTTACCAACATCAAGCAATTTAGATTTCTTAATTCACAGATTAATTCGAAAGAGGGATTCTGATTAAATTCGTTTATAAAATCTTCAAGTTCGAATGCCATTTTAAATATACAAGCTGTCTATCTGTATAGAATATAAATCTTATTTGATAATAAAATTAAATTGTTTGTTCGATATCCCGGACGGGCCCTCAATTTTCTGTTACGTATTTTTTAATGTGTTTTATGTTCTTGGTAGACTAAACGCAACAGAAAAACACAGATAACAGCTTGTATAATTTATTACACTAAACTATTAACAAATATAACAGATATAACATAAATTATATAATAACAGTGACAGATATTAAGTTACGACATTCGAAATTAATTACAAAACAAAATAATACTAGTTTCAAACTTCAAAATTAATCACAATACAAAACGGTACTGGCCTGTATCTAATATAATGATCTAAAATGGAAGTCTCAAATTCCAGTCTAGGGTGTGAATTTGGTCCCACGAAGTAATTCCGAAACAGTTCACAGTTCAATAAATTCGCCGTCTCTCAGCACAAGCGGTAATTCGGATGTATCGTAGAGATTGACGAAATAAAATCACAGCTTCCGTAGATCTAACTTAAGTCACAAATACAAGTTGAATAATCACAGCAAACACTTGATGTTTCTCAAATAACTAACTTTCTTCTTTTGAAATAAAACTGATGTCTGAATCTCGCTCTTTTTCTTCGAATAAAACTAATGACTGAATCTCTCTCCCTCGAATAAAAACTGATGACTGAATATCTCTCGCGTCACAATCTTTTATACCGATAGGCCTACTTCTCGAACAATCTTGAAATTCCCATACAACTCCAGAGCTATCCACGCATATCCGTTCTTGCACGAGACTACACGTCTAGACAGGAAGTCACCAGCACTCATTTACAAACATATGATTGGTCTACTTAATTCAAGAAAATTCTAAAATGTTACCCTAAATGAATAACAAAATATTAGCTTAAACTTCGAAACAATAATATCAATATGGAAAAATGAATAATAGAAATGAAAATTCAAACACAACACGACATGTTGTCGTTTACAAAATATTTACACATATACATAACACTTCCCTGTTATCACGATGCTAACTCCCCTGTTATCACGATGCTAACTCTAAGTCGAATGCCAACTTGAGTAGAGCCTTGAATACAGGACCGTAGTTCATGTGTGAACTAGATACGGCAGCGACAACACTGGAGCAGACAGAAATAGCTGTGGTTTCAGCGCTCCCATGAATACCGATATGGTCAGGTATCCAGAAAAAACTGGATGGAAGTGGATGATAAGGAGAAATGGAGCAGTCGGTTTTGAATACCGACGAGAACTGGGAGAGAAATAATGTGAATCGATTCCAAGACCATTATAACTTCTACATGATACAGGACAAGAGAAATGTCATAAAATTTGGCAGTGAACACAGAAACTGAACTACAACAAACCATGTCAAAACCCACTGAGTAATCTGATTTCAAACCATCTATATAAATGGGAAGGAAAGGACGATTCAAAGGGTGTTTGGTAAATAAAAGATGGTACTTCCAATTGGGAGTATCTAACTTCCTCGGATGACCAGTGAAGACACCAATGTTATTGAGGGACACCCAATTCAGCCAGCTGTGCTTGGATACGTAGGCCAAAAAATACAATGGCAAACCATCTATTCTTAAAAAGCATGGCCCAATGAAGAAGAGAAACACAACCCTAGGTCGGATGCTGTGGTGAGGATCGAAGTTTTGATGTATACGGTAAAGAGCGTTGCAAACAACGGAGGTGTACAGGAGATTCGTGAGACTCTGTACAAACTCTGTAATGGAGAAGTGTTCCAAAGCCAAAGCACTAGATGGTGAATGGGGTACAACATATTCATAGCTGATGTCTTAACAGAACTATATACCACAGACCCATAGTCCAGTTTCAATCGAATGAGGACACGATAAATCTTGAGCATAGAATATCGATCCACCCCCCGAGAGGTGGAAGAGTGGACAAGAGGATGTTTAATGGACATATACACTTGACACGTAGTTGCTTGGAGTGAGAAACGATATTTAACTTACGGTCAATGAAAAAGCCCCAAGAAGCCTCAGGAGCCACGAGAAGAACGTCACCGAGATGGAGCTTTAATGAATACTTCATTAAAAAAATTAATGTTTCTATCACACTACAACCAGAATAGTCTGTGGATAGTCTTTTGTTTGTTTGTTTTATACATTTTAGAAATTTAGCGAGTTAAATAAGTATACATACATATATATATATATAAATTTAATTATACAGGGTGTTCAGAAAGTCACTGTGCAGTTTTTTAATCATATACATATGCAAGTGCACAGTGACTTTCTGAACACCCTGTATTATTAAAACCATATGCGCGCAAAATGACGAAATATATGTTACAGTTTACTACATTTTCTGTGTTGCTTGGTTTTACTTAGAAACATATACTAAAGTTAGCCGAGAAATCCAATAAAACTATTGTACTTGCAACTTGTTTATGAAACAAATCAAACTTTTTTTAAAGCAAAATAACCTTTATCCAACCCATTCCCTGGAGCATCTGTCAATGTGTTTAAAAAAGTATACCATACACTTTGTGTTAGCGGTAACTTTACCGACGAAGAACACTAAAATTCGTAGTCCAATTCCCCAGAGCATAACAAAGAACCCGAATAGTCTTTGCTCTAAAATAAACAAATAAAAATTATGGTATTACCATTTAGAATATAAAAATAGTTTCATCTGGAAGCAGAAACTAAATATTTTTTAACCTAAAATGGCATTCTTTCCTTCTAATAACCCAAGAGTTGGCGGTAGGTGGTAATGACTAGCTGCTTTCCCTTTAGTTTTACATTTCTAAATTAGGGATGGCTAGCGCAGATAGCCCTCGCGTAGCTTTGTACAAAATTTAAAACAAATCAAATCAAAATATTTTAGTTTAATTTCAGTTATAAACATTTTAGTTTCCAGTATAGTTCTTATTGTAATATGTGTCCGTTATATGGGTCAGTGTTAAGGTTAGACATTTCAAAATTCACAAATTTTCATTACAAAAACTGCATTTTGTAAATAGTTTCTAATCTACATAAAAAACTGCACATTATAAACATCAGTCAATGACAACGTGAGAACTATCATTCACTGTACCAACTTTACATTTATGTCAGTTACTTTGTCAGAAAACTGCATCTATTAAAACTGTAAGATAAAACGTAAGACAAATATATTTTGTCCAGGATTGAGCTTTAAAAATTCTGCGCTATTTGCAATCACTTTTCATTAATGCAAATTATCATAAAATGTTGAAATCCGATTTTCTAAGTGGTTTATTATGAATCATTGTGACTTTGATTTTTAACAAATTTTGTGTATACACAATTATACAAAAACCTGATGTTTAACTGATGTCTTCTAAACTTCTTTCTGTCATTATTTATATTTGTTATTTTGAATTTCACGAAAAATTACTCGAGGACTATCTGTGCTAGCCGTCCATAATTTAGCAGTGTAAGACTAGAGGGAAGGCAGCTAGTCATCACCACCCACCGCCAACTCTGGGGCTATTCTTTTACCAACATATTACAACACCCTCACGGCTGAAAGGGCGAGAATGTTTGATGCAACCAGAATTCGAACCCGTGACCTTCGGATTGCCGGGCCCACTATTTATTTATATGAAGCGTAGCGGTACTTTATTCTGGGATTTCTACGCACAGAGAATTGTTATCGCAAATTTTGAAAATTTTAACGTAATTTCGCCAAGAAAAAAATTTTGTTCTATAGACGCACGAAAAATCCCGTTTGAATTTTCAAATACGATACACTTCGCAAGGGATAATCTTTTTGTTAAGTGTTACGTATGGTCAGAGACCCCTGACTGAGAATAAACGTTGTGTAACAGCCTAAAATGCGAACAAGGCCTATGTGCTGTCTATACGTCCACAAATAACCCATTGTGTAACTTTTTTTTTTGTACAACAAACACTCAAACAGGCAAACGTTAAACAATGTTTTCTAACTTGTAATACAACATGAGTTAACGAAAGTTATTTGGTAAAACGTTACATATTTCTAATTTGTTCTTCCAAATTGCTCATTATTCTACAGATTAAAATAAGTGGGCAGGTAAGACCTAAGGTAAACTTTTTTGGGGAAGGATAATATCCGTTATTTTCAATCATGATTTATAATTTTTACTAATTCATATCAGATGTAATTCAAGGGATAATTTTCATTTTTCGAGAATGTTTCGCTAGGCATGGCTAGGAGATTAAGGCACTGGACTCTACTCCAAGGGTCGAGGGTTTGAATCCCTGTCACACCAAACATGTCTGCCCTTTCAGCCGTGGGGGCGTTATAGTTTCAAATTAACTCATTATTTAGTGAAAACAACTCACTAATTAGATATTACAAAATCGTTTGGGCACAAACAAAAATTATTTGTAGTTATATTCATTTATGATGAATTTAGTTTTCACGAATAATTGCTTAGAATTTCTTTTTAGACCATTTTATTCCAGACTGGTTCCAACTGAAGAAAAGACTTCAAATACCTCTGAAAATTTTGATCCGTCTCCGGAATCCTCCCTTCTTAATAAGTGAACTTATGTAGTTGTATCACTCCCTTCTATATAAGAACTCCTTCTGCGTGGATCTATTTAGCATAATTGAAGATATAGATAGTGGGGTAAAGGATGAGAGCTATACTAAAAGTAAAATGTTAAATATAGTAATACATTGACATTTTAGCATTTGTGTGCAAATATCATACTCACGTTAAATGATTTCCTTACCTGTAGAGAGCTAAGAAAGTCAGTACAAATGGCACAATCGGTGTAATGCATAGCTTTTACGTGTTCCATAGCAAGATAAATGGAATCCTACTCTGCAGTGAGCACATGAACTGTAGAGGATGTCCTATGAGCAACTGAACCACAACAAATCTTGAAAGACCACACAGATCACTTGATTTTGAACCATCTATAAAAAACAAAATAGAAGAATGACTCAAAAGATGCTTAGCAAAGATAAAGCAATACTTCTAATGAGGGGTATCAGCTTTTCTCAGATGACTCAAAGAAATGTCAAGAAAGAGGTGTAATAGACCAATCATCGAAGGCAACGACGTCATCCAATGCAAGACTCAATTCAGCCAGTTGTGCCTACATCTGAAAGCCAAAACAATAATTGCAGACTGTTTATTCTGGAAGAACACAGACAACCGAGAAAGAAACACACAACTGCAAGTGAGATATTGTGGTAAATATCGAAGCTTGGTAGCATAATGCAGAGAAAGTTGCAAATGGCTCAGGTGAATAGAATATTTCTGGGATTATGTATAGAAACTCTGGACTGAAGAAATAAAGAGAGCTCCAGACTGTGAATGGAATACAACATCTTCAAGGCAGAAGCAGTGGTAGAATTATAGACAACAGACTCATAGTCCAGTTTAAATCAAATGAAGACACAATACATCTTGAGAGTAGAAAATTAATCAACTTCCCATGAGGAAGAAGAGAGGAAATGGAGGATGTTATATGAGCCTATACACTTGACATATAGCTGCTTGATGTGAGAAATGAAATTAAACTTACGGAAAAACAACACCACTAAGATAAAGCTTTGGATCACGATGTAAATCTTGTTGACAGCAAAAGTTTCTGCAAACTGTTTAGAGAGAGAACATTGAAACTGTTTGTAGTGATCCATTTCTCAAGCGACTGAGAGAATATTAAGCTTGCTGCTCAACTGATGACGGAGAAGAATTGTGGAAGATGCCAACACAGATGTTTTTTATAACTGTAGGTGAAAGTTGTTTATTGATAGCGTTGACCTTAATATTGAAAAGTATGACACTTAAGACTCAGTCCTGAAGAACTCCAAGTACCTGTGTGAAAGAACAAGAGAGGATCAAACCCATAGATATTTGGAATTGCTTGTCATGTAAAATATTACAAATAAACATAGGTAAGTGTTCACGTAATCTACAGGAATGAAGGTCTTGCAAAATGGTGAACTTCTTAAGATCAATGATGAGACAAAGAAGACGGACATTGTATCTTGAGTAGATCTGCTCTGATTGAGGTTTTGATACAAAACATAAGATCTATGGTGGAACATTGTCAATGGCACTAACATTGGGTAGGCAGAGGAGACTGTTTCACTAAAGAAACCAAATAAAACAAATTTCAACCATCTTCTCTAAGACCATACAAAAAACAGGTAGTTAAATCAATTTGATGATAATTAGAAGGAAATTGAGGAGTATACCCAGGCTCCGAGAAATACATTCTGCCATGTTTCATTAAAAATGTTCTCATGCCATATCCAGTTAAAAGAAATAGAAAAGAAGACCAAGAGGGGCGGGAAAGAAATGTTACATCATCTTATAGTGGATGTCATCGGTTCCATATATTGTACTACTGGATCAAAAGTTGCTGCAATATCATCTGGCCCGTTTCTAAGCCTTCCATACTTACTGGCAGGCTCAAAAACATCACCAACGAGAATACTAATACAACCATGTAAATGAATGGCTGCTTGAATGATACAGTCCGTTAATGCCTCCATGCAGTCTTTAATAGATGGAAAACTAATGACAGAAGGATCAATATCCAAATAGAGAATAAATAAGTCAGTCAATCTGGCCGAGGTTCCACCATGGTGTCGACTGCAACACTCATGATTACAGGAAAATTTACACTGCCCAGTGTGTCACTGTTCAACATCCAAGATATAGAGATGTATGGCAGTAACAGACTGTGGTGCATGAAAATAATAGTAGGAAACAGTATTGAAATGGAGACGGAAAATGTTCTATAAGAGCATCAAGGTCTGAGTGATCACAAGTTTCTCTGGGAGACAGATAAAGAGAACAAAGATTGATCATATGTCCCAAGGAGATGTAGATGCTTATGACCTGTAAGGGTATATCGAGTGGCAGAGAAAAGGTGGATACATATTGGTCAATAGCAGAGACACCCATCAAATAACCATTCTGGTATAAAGAAAGCAGCCAAAATGTGATTGAATAAGTATGCTTCAGGAATGTCTCTTGTAGGGATAGACACACGGGATGATAGAAATAAAAGTATTAATTTCATACAAACTACAACGATAACCTTGATAGATCTAGTGTATTAAAGTGATCATTTTTTATTCAGGTGGAGAAGAAATAAACGGAGAATTCTTCTACTTAAGACCACGTTATTTTCCTTTAGTGGAAGTAGATTTGTCGACGTCCATGAAATTTGCTCCGAGTCAGTTAGGCAAATATCTGTCAAATTCCAGTGACCGAGTGCGTGAATAATTGCATCGCATGATCAGAAATCTTGTTAACATTTTTAAATGTATTCGTTTTCTTCTACCAAGAAGAATATGATCAATTGAAATAGACGCAGTGAGGATCATAGAATTACACTGGGTATCATGATCTTTGATATCACAACAAGCCATGTCACAAAATCAGAATAAGAAGCGTTTGAATGATGAAACCGCTGAAAATATCTGAAAGGGTTAAAAGTATGTGGACCTTGCAGTTCAGATAACTTGTACTAACAGTGATAGTGCACATCAAAATAAAAACATTAGTAGGCAACATAATACCATCTTTTGCTGTAGAGGTATGTTACATTACTGAAACTCCTTGGGTAGAGAAACAATTTATGGTTACAGACTCTGATTTTTTTTTCTAAATCCTTTCAACGAATACTTCTCGGAGGTATTAAAAATAGTGCAGTAAATAACCTTAATTGGTATATCGCTAATGGTCTTCGAATTCAAGAGAAATTTGCTGTGACTTCTTTTACATCTACAGGAAATAGATTTTTTTAACTGTCTTTGAAGTGTCAGTAAGTCCCTCTAAATGCCTCTGAATAAAAAGGGAAACATTTGCTCGAACATTTGTCAGTAAAAGAATGAATGATGATAAAACGAGATACAGAAACACTAAGTGCTGGGGATTATAGAGCAGTCTTCTAAAAATAGTTGCTTTTTAATTAACCGTTTTTTATTACTTCATTTTCCGGAACTTTTCGAATCCATAATAAAATAATAGTGCCCACTAACTCCATGTAAAGCAATTCCAGGGCCAGTAAAGAGAAAAGAGAGACAATATAAATAGTATAGTTCGTGTTCTGCATAGATTCTATGTGATTCAACGCAATAGAAATATCATACAATTTGGCAATTAACACATAAACTGCAGAGGGGATCCTGTGTGCAGCCACCAAACCACAGCAAACCATGGCAGAGCTCACAGTTGTTTGAATTCGATTCATTCGTATAAATTGGAATGGAATAATTGTTCAAAAGATGTTCGACAAATAGAAGACGGTACTTCTAATCAGGAGTATCCGCCTGTTACGTATTTTTATGTTTTAAGTTTTTCGTAGACTAAACGCAACAGAGAAACACAGATAACAGCTTGTATAATTTATTACACTAAACTAAATATATATATGTAACAGATATAACATAAATTACATAACAACAGTGACAGATATTAAGTTACAACATTCAAAATTAATTACAACACAAAATAGTACTGGTTTCAACCTTCAAAGTTAATTACGATACAAAATGGTACTAGTTTCAACCTTCAATGTTAATTACGATACAAAATGTTACTGGCCTGTGTCAAATATAATGATCTAGAATGAAAGTCCAAAAGTTCAGATCAGAAATTCGAAATTCTATTCTAAGAGGTGAATTTGGTCCCACGAAGAAATTTCGAAGTTTGAATGGAGAATGACGAAGTTCTTTTTCACGGTGCCTCCGATGAACGTCTCAAACTTGCCGACTCTCAGCACAACCAGTAATTCAGATGAATCGTAGAGATTGACGAAATAAAATCACAGCTTCTGTAGATCTAACTTCAGTCACAAATCACAGCAAACACTCAAATGAATGAATGAATCTCTTCTTTTGAATAAAACTAATGTCTGACTCTTTTCTCCTTTTTGAATAAAAGCTAATGACTCTTCTCTCGTCACCGTCTTTTTATAACAGTAGGCCTACTTCTCGAACCATCGCAAAATTTCTACAGAACTCCAGAGCAATCCGCGCATATCCGTTCTTGCACGAGACTCAACGTCTAGACACGAGGCCGCCAACATTTCATTTACATACATATGATTGGTCTACTTAATTCTAGAAAATTCTAAATGTTACCCTAAATGAATAACAACATATTTTATTAGTTTAAACTTCGAAATAATAATATAAATATGGAAATATAAATAATAGAAATAAAAATTTAAACACAACACGACATGTTGTTGCTTACAAAACATTTACACGACACTTACATAACACCGCCTTTCACAAATGACTGAGAAAAACGTTCACATTTGGGGATGGTTATAAGCCATGTCGGAATGGGCCGACCAGTGGAGACAGCAACGTCACCTGAGGACAGTCAATTTTAGGAACAATGGCAGACCAAACTCTCGAATAGATAATTTTGGAAATCCCTTGTGCAGAACCAAAGACCTAGACGGTGAACGGTGTCCAACATTTTCAAGGCTTATATCCTGTCAGAACCATAGTCCAGTTTCAAAAAACTGACAACACGATAGATCTTCAGCATCGAATGTCGATCTATTCCCCAAGTAGTGGAAGCGAGAATACGAAGAATGTTTGATGGACATATACACTTGGTAAATAGTTGCTTGATTTGGAAAGTGAAATTAAACTTACACTCAATAAAAAAGCCTCAATAATGTTGTCTCAAAAAGCACGGGAAAAGAAACATCACTGGGATGAAACTTTGATTCAAGGTGTAAATATTGTTGGTGAAAAAAAATCCATGCAGACAGTTCAGAGAAAGAAAAGTAAAATCGCTTGCAGAGGTCCACTCCAACAAGTGATTGAGAGCATTTTGGTACTGCTCCTTAACTTATGACTGAAATGAATTTTGGAAGTTGGTAAGATTGAGCCAATTTTCAATGATAAGAGGGAGTTGTTCCGTGACGGCTTTGATCTTTAAACTTAAAAGTCTAGCACTGAAAACACAGCTTACAGGGACTCCATGTTCCTGCAGGAAAGAATGGAAATATGTCGAGCCCACGCTAACTTAAAATTACAAGTTCATTAAAAGAATTAAAGAAGGGCAAATGGCAACACAACCCATATGAGTGGAGGTCTTGCAAAATGCCGTATCTCAAGGTTGTATCATAAGCCTTCTTAAAAACAAATAATACTGATAGAAGATGTTGCCACTTCTCTGATCAACGTTTCAGATTGAATTAGGATTGATACCTTGGGCTAGATCCAGGAATAAAGTTTCTCAGAAAAACCGCACCTTAAATAAAAAAAGTATTGGTCTGTTACGTATTTTTGATGTTTTAAGTTCTTCGTAGATTAAACGCAACAGAAAAACGCAGATAACAGCTTGTATAATTTATTACACTAAACTATTAACAAATATAACAGATATAACATGAATTATATAATAATAGTGACAGATATTAAGTTACAACATTCGAAATTAATTACAAATCAAAATAATATTAGTTTCAAACTTCAAAATAAATCACAACATAAAACGGTACTGGCCTGTATCTAATATAATGATCTAAAATTAAAGTCTCAAATTCCAGTCTAGGGTGTGAATTTGGTCCCACGAAGAGATTCCGAAACAGTTCACCGTTCAATGAAATCGCCGTTTCTCAGCACAAGCGGTAATTCAGAAGTATCGTAGAGATTGACGAAATAAAATCACGGCTTCCGTACATCTAATTTCAATCACAAATCCAAGTTGAATATTCACAGCAAACACTTAATCTTTCTCAAATAACTCTCTTCTTTTGAAATGAAACTGTTGTCTGAATCTCACTCTTTGTCTTCGAATAAAACTGATGACTGAATCTCTCTCCCTCGAATAAAACTGATGACTGATGACTCTCACGTCACCGTCTTTTTTTATACCGATAGGCCTATTTCTCGAACAATCTCGCAATTTCCATACAACTCCAGAGCTATACACGCATATCCGTTCTTGCACGAGACTACACGTCTAGACAGGAAGTCACCAGCACTCATTTACAAACATGTGATTGGTCTACTCAATTCGAGAAAGTTCTAAAAATGTTACCCTAAATAAATAACATATTTTAGTTTAAACTTCTAAACAATAATATCGATATGGAAAAATGAATAATACAAATGAAAATTCAAACACAATACGACATGTTGTCGTTTACAAAATATTTACACATATACATAACATGGTCATATGCCACAGCACTGCTTCACAACCTTTTCCGATATCATTCATTTTTCACAAGTCATTTACCCCAGTTTGATTAATGGCGTAAGTACTAATTAAAGTGCAGACCTCTTTATCATGGCTTAAATGCATCAAATTATAACTAGAACTAGTACATAATAAATTAAATAAAAAATAAACGTGTATTCTCAAGATGGCTGGTAAGGATATTAAAATTATTTATTATTTTATGGAGCACCTCTTTCTAATATTTTGTTGTAAAGTTGTAAAAGAAGCGAAATTGGGGGATTACAACATATTTTATTTAAATATTTATGGTTTATTTATATCACTGTTGGCAAAATACGATATTATATTCTAAAAAAAACGTGTTAACCTGCAGATGACCTAAGAAGATCGAAATGTCCTATTTTATTTTATTTTAATAAAAGATTTAATACCCATATGAGCTGTCTTGAGAATACATTTTTTAATTCAAGTGGGTTTCTCGTCATCACGAAAAAATAAATATATTTATCACACTAGAACTAGAATAAACAATGATAACTAAATACTTTTTCTTTGTTCTTTAATTTGTTGTATAATTGATAATACTCGTTATTCTGATTAAACCATGAGTGAACCATTCCAACACTTGAGAAGCAACAGGTAAGCTGTTACGTATTATAGTTTATTTCGGACGAGCCTCTGATTTATTCTGCAATGTATGTTAAAGTATTACTATTTGAAATAACCAGAAATTTGAATTTAGAAGTTAATTAAATGTGAATACGTGTCAAATTTATGGTCTTTACCAACAAGATTGACACACACAACTTTCTTTTTAACACAAATATATTTCAATATACAAACAAAAAACAATACAATTTATAACAACCGTTACTGTTAATAGTTATCACAAACGATGGTTTATATAGAATAGTTTTACAAATTTACAATAATACTTGTCTCTGGGTGTGATGGTTTTTATGTACCATTTAGGTGAGACAAGATCTTCACTCAAAATCACTGAGCAACACCACTAGCAATCACTAGAATTAAATACGATCCTAGTTAGGAAAACACGTATGTTCAAGAAATCTTGATAGAAATAAAAAAAAACCCGTATAAGATAGACCTTCAGAAAGCACTCGGGTTGTAAGGTTGCTATTTCACTGCACACACAGCTGGTACGTTGCTCACTAAGGAGGAATAAAAAATTCAGAAAATGCACAAATAAATTATTTTCATAACAAAGTAGCGAAATTACACACAAGCTACGTTTTATACTGAATAATTTCGTATTTTAATGAGTTTTGTGTTATTAATAATAAATCTTAATGGATGAAAGAAATTAATACAAGCGTGTAAAGTTTTTATCGATCTTAAATGGATCAACATCAACAACTTTAGGATTATTTCTGTATATTTCTGCATCATGACGATTCATATATTTATAACACAGATAATACTTTGCAGTTAATATATTTAATTGCATCTGTTGATGTTCACACAGAGCAGCGGTTGTTTACTACTATAAAGTTAATATTATAAGCTAGTACTGACGTCAATATCACGTCATTAGAAAGAGCTTAATTTTCTGTCAGTTCGATGTATTACAACAATCTTTAACTAACAGTTTTTATTCAAGTAGTTTACCGCCATGTTACGTATTTTTTATGTTTTAAGTTCTTCGTAGATTAAACACAACAGAAAAACACAGATAACAGCTTGTATAATTTATTACACTAAACTATTAAGAAATATAACAGATATAACATAAATTATATATAATAACAGTGACAGATATTAAGTTACGACATTCGAAATTAATTACAAAACAAAATAATACTAGTTTCAAACTTCAAAATTAATCACAATACAAAACGGTACTGGCCTGTATCTAATATAATGATCTAAAACGAAAGTCTCAAATTCAGGTCTAGGGTGTGAATTTGGTCCCACGAAGTAATTCCGAAACAGTTCAATAAATTCGCCGTCTCTTAGCACAAGCAGTAATTCAGATGTATCGTAGAGATTGACGAAATAAAATCACAGCTTCCGTAGATCTAACTACAGTCACAAATCAAAGTTGAATATTCACAGCAAACACTTAATCTTTCTCAAATAACTGACTCTCTCTCTTTTGTTTCTCGCATCTTCTTCTGTTTATATATTGTAGGCCTAAACTCCCCGAAAGACCGCGAATGTTCTACAGGTCTCCAGCACAATCCACGCATGTCCGTTCTTGCACGAGACTACACGTAGTCACCAGCACTTCATTTACAAACATATGATTGGTCTACTTAATTCAAGAAAATTCTAAAATGTTACCCTAAATGAATAACAAAATATTAGTTTAAACTTCGAAACAATAATATAAATATGGAAAAATGAATAATAGAAATGAAAACTCAAACACAACACGACATGCTGTCGTTTACAAAATATTTACACATATACATAACAGCTACATTTAGTGAAAGTGATTTTTCTATAGTTTTTCATTTATCATCTTCAAGAATATTAAAATATCTGCTAGATTCCAACTGACTGGTGTGTAGGAAGGTTCTGATTAGAGGTTGAAAAATGCTGCTGAAATCACGAACAGTCTTGGAAGGTCTTTCATGATGAGTGTGTTTTATATGTTCCAGAGCCAAACCTAATTTTTAACCTTTTCATTGTGTTTTGTATTTCTGTTGTTGTTTTATCGAGTGTCTGTACTGTGACATCATGTTCACTCAAAACAACAAAACTCCAGAACAACTGTTAATTAGGATGCAATAATTTACCGATACTTAAAATTAAAGTGTTTGTACCAAAGCGATAAAAAGTTTATATTTGATTGAATATATATCTCTTACACCAACATGGTTTTTAACCACGATAGAACTAGAATGAACTTCTCAGTCTTTATCTAATGAAATAACATAAAAATAAAAACATTTTTTTAACCTGAATGGCCAGGAGTTAAGCAGTTTGCAGGTTCAAATCTTCGTCCTACAAAACATGCTCGCCCTTTCGCTTTTGTAACGTACCATTAATACCACGATTCGCTGTTTAAAAAGTAACCTAAGAGTTGGGTGGTGGGAGGTGATGAGTTTCTACCTTCCTTCTAGTCTTTCACTACTAAATTAGGAACGTTCAGCACAGATAAACTTCGTGTATCTTTATGTTAAATTCAAAACAATTTAATACATTGTATTAAATCACTATTTCTGAGTGATGGTCTTCAGGAAGTACATTACCGCCAATCTGTTGTATTAACCACTAATCTCACTTTGTATTTCGTGAAAACATGAAAGTGTGACTAGGATAATAATAGAGAATAAACATACATGGAAAGATAAACAGAATGCTGAGCAACTAAAGACCATTGATAATGTTTGTTATAATTTGGGGTATTAAGTGAAGCAAGGATAAAGACGTGTACCTTTGTCTATACAAAATAACAAATTAATACATTCAAGGTGTAATATCTAGAATCGCGAAAAATAAATAAATTTTATGTTTGTATGGATTAAATATTTTAAAAGCTCATATATTCGTAATTAATAACATGAAACTAAGGGATCATTAATAACGTTTAGCAAAGTTTATCCCTCTATTTACTTGGTTAACTAGCAGGATAAGCGAGTGAAAAATAGCAGATATTAAAAACAATTTGTATGAAACACACGAAACATAAGGATATTGTACTGACGAAAGTGTACATACAGTATGTTTATCGCTTAGAACATTATGAAATACCCGTACATGAAACATTAAACCATGTAATTAGACTGAGTTATATTTTTAATGCTAGAAAAAGATAAATTACCAGTTTTCCTAACTGCATGCCATCCGTCAGTACAGCAGTATATCTCCAGATATAACGCTTAAATAAGGGGTTCGATTCCCCTCGGTGGGTTCAGCAGATAGCCCAATGTGACTTTGCTATAAGAAAACACACACACACTCCTAACTGTAATAACGTCATGATATGCTATGGATGGTGGAGAACTGAAGAGTCTCTCAGAAATACTATAGGAAGTCTTGTGAACAATATACTACCTAAACGTAATGCTTTTGAACCAGTGACATGGTAAGATGTTGAACAAAAAATACCTAAATGAGCATTTCACAAGATGTTGTGGGAAATGTACACAAGTCCCTAATTTAGCTTTGTAAAATTAGATCGAAAGCAGCTAGTCATAACAACCCACCGCCAATTCTTGGGCTACTCAATTAACAACGAATTGTGGAATTGACCATCACAATATAACTTCTACACTTCTGAAAGAACAAGTATAATTCGTGTGACAAAGACTCTAACCTGTGACCTTCAGATTACGAGTCCAGAAACATAACCATCTGATAATGCCGAGCTTACGGGGTAATTATTTGCAGCCTTGATAGATGATTTAAAGAACGATGGACATATTGTGAAATGTAGTGAAGTCATCGTATAAAGGAAATGTTTGTTTGTTTTTCAAATTTTGTAATTGGGGTTAAAACAAAATTTATTATGAATTCAAAGTTCACTTTTCTAGTAAGAGGCTGGCAAACGTATTCCTGTGAAAAACTTAGTAGTAATTATAATACTTTGGCCCGGCATGGCCAAGCGCGTAAAGGCATGTTACTCGTAATTTGACGGTCGCGGGTTCGCGTCCGCGTCGCGCTAAACATGCTCATCCTCCAAGCCGTGGGTGCGTTATAATGTAAAGATCAATCCAACTATTAGTTGGTAAAAGAGTAGCCTAAGAAGTGGCGGTGGATGGTGATGTTATGTAAATGTCATGTAAATGTTTTGTAAACGACAACATGTCGTGTTGTGTTTAAATTTTCATTTCTATTATTTATATTTCCATATTTATATTACTGTTTCAAAGTTTAAACAATAAAATACGTTGTTCTTCATTTAAAATAACATTTAGAATTTTCTAGAATTAGGTAGATCAAATATATGACTATAAATGGAAATGTTTGGCGGCCTAGCGTCTAGACGTAAAGTCTCGTGCAAAAACATACATGCGCAGATTACTCTGTCGAAGTTCCGGCGAATGTTCGAGAAAAGTAGGCTTACTAGCATAAAAAGACGGCGACGCGAGGAGGGAAAGAAGAAAAGTCAGTCATTAGTTTATATTTAATTCAAGAAATAGTGTCTTTGTTCGAGAAGTTTTCAACGGTCGCTGTGTGGTTATTCAACTTAACTTTGTGACTATAGCTAGATCTACAGAAACTGTGATTTTGTTTCATCAATCTTTGCGATTCATTTGAATTACTGGTTGTGCTGAGGGTCGACACGTACGGGACTGTTTAAGAGAAACCGAGGCGAATTGGAAAACAACAAATTTGGGACATTCATCGTAAAAGGAACGTCATCAAAATTATTGAACTGTGAATTGTTTCTGGACTTTCATTCTAGATCATTATATTAGATACAGGCCAGTACCATTTTGTGTTGTAATTGATTTTGAATGTTAAAACTGAATGTCTGTCATTGTTAATATATAATTGACGTTATATCTGCTACATATATATTAGTTTACTGTAATTAATTATACAAGCTGTTATCTGTGACTTTCTGTTGCGTTCATAAAACATAAAAAAACGTAATAGTGATGACTAGCTACCTTCCCTTTAGTCTCACACCACTAAATTAGGGACGGCTAGGTGCAGTGGGCTAACAACCCACTCACTTAAAAACTTGTTACAGAAACCGCAGTGATTGCGGCCTTTTGTATTTCAAGGAATTGAGTGGCAGATGATGATGATGAATTATAATACTACATGTTTTATTTCTGGTTAACAACTAATAACGTCAATTATTTGACAGAATAAAATTGATATTACAAAGTCAATCAATGTTACAATCAAGATACATTGTTATCCATCACAATCAGGCAGTTACATTATTGTGACATATAGGCATACCCTACAATTTATACCATATTATTGTGATATCGAAATCTTCAAAATTAATTATTTAAATTAAATCTTTACAATTTTCGTTAAGCACATCAAGTCTTCATTTTATGAAGAATCCGTGTAAGTCAGAAAGAATTGCAAAGTCATTAACAAAGCTGTTATGTTGAGAATTTTATTAAAGAAACTAAGTTTAAGAATCATTTTAAATCTTATATGTAGTTTACAACATATGGAGCTATTCGTCACCAACCACCGCCAACTTTTGGGCTACTCTTTTATCAACGAATAATGGTATATACACTATTCCTTTAAAATAATTTTATATACCTGTGTATGTAAATTTATCAGTTTTAACCTCTAAATCGCTAGTTTCAAGTAAGAAATAGACACAATTAGACTATAAAGTAGGAGAGCGAGATGTGGGAGCTCAAGCCCACCACTTCCCATATCTTGGAATAGCTCATTGTGCAGCTTTGTATTTAATTTCATACCAACTCTCTCTACAATGCAGCAAAAAGCAATCAGTTAAGCAAAAACAGTCTTTATCTAATAACTTTAATCTTATTTTACAAACAGTTTTGTTAACTCGTTTATATAATTTTGTTTTTATCTCATTTTAATATTAATTTTGGACCATTGAAAATAAAGTATGGATTTTATGACACAGCCAATGTCAAATATTCTGATACTGAGTGAAATAAAATAAAGAGAATATCAGTGTTGAAATATTTTGTTTGTGAAATAATAAGGCTTTCGAGTACTAATAAAATTGATAATATGACACTAAAATGAAGACTTTGTTTGAATTAGATTAATTTGAAATGATCATACAATCTTCTAATTGATTAGGTTACTCGTTAATCTATTGTATTTATGAATATTTTAATGGACAATACAAAATATAACCCTGGATGAAGGTTATTATCTAAAAAATTCATCATTTGGCTGAATTATGCCTGTAATTAATTATATTGTGATACCAAATGAAAAAGAAAACTTTCCAGTTTACACGTAACAGTGCATTTAGTTATACGGTTATAGAGGTGTTCCATAATTTGATTCATATTGTTCCATTCCCATACTCCCTTATATTACTGAAGGCTATTTTGTTGGTCTTGTCATGACATCCTACAGGGTGGTCGCTAGAAAAGCGGAAAATTTGAGGGTCAGATGAGATCATGAATAAAATGCGTGCTTACTCATTTCTATTTTGATTTCTTTACATCATGAATAAAATGCATGATTTTAATATCATAAAATGCATTTTGAGCATCTATGAGTGTAATATAACATATGCCTTTAAAAAACTTTGTAAAAATAAATAGCTGTTTGACAAATTTTTCGCTTTTCTAGCGACCTCCCTGTAGTTCTTTTTCATATTTATTCAAGATTTGATACTTCTGAACACTTCGTTGTTTATGCTATGTTTAGCATTCTCTTCTTTATCTTAGAGCAATTGTGTATTAGGTCACCAGGTCTTGCACTATCCTTTCGGGGTTTGATGTTTTTTTGCTTTTTGGGTATTGCCTTCTGTCAAACCACTCATTCTTTAGGTATAAGTGCACATATAACTTCTCCAGTGAATCTTGCAGATGTTTTGGCTACATTGTCTCATTTGTAAATCTTGCATCTCCTAATGAAAGTATAATGATGAGTAATTCATGCCAATACCATTTTCAACATTCCTTCCAACATGTCAAGCCAGATATGTCTCTTGTATGCTGTATTCTCTTATTGAAGCAAGTATCTGAATAAAGACATGGCTTCTAGAATTCTGGGACAGGATGAATGCTAAGTTCTGTTCAATGTTCTCAAATCCTTCGCTGTTCAATATTGGTTTTTTTCCCATTCTCATCCTTGCTGGTGTACAACTTATTCATGATCCACTTTGTAAATTCCATGGCCATGTTTCAAACCAACTGTCCAGGAGCCACACATTTCAGGACCATTTGCTATCGTTTACTAAAAATACTCTTCTTGGCTCATTCACATCAGGATTGGCTAATTACCTATTATTTACTGGAACCTTAGAAATTTGTAATAAATTCTTTCTCTCAGCCAATTTGTTCTCCACCATCATATTAGTATATACACGCTACGTTATTCTGTGACAAATGTTTCCTCATGGATGTTATTACCAC